>JAOTQP010001286.1:95110376-95138055 GCA_026413545.1 Cichladusa arquata | reverse complement strand
CCCTAGGGAATTATAAATAATTTAAAAATACTTTTATTTTCTGGGTTTTTTTTTTTGTTTTTTTTTTTTGGTTTTTTTTTTTTTTTTTTTTGAAGGCTTGGACCTACCTACTTTGCATGACATGGCTTCTGCTTCTTTCTGAAAATATCACCATTGTTAAACCAAGCACAAATATACCCACAAAACTCAGTAACTGTCAAAGTTTTGCCTCATTACAAAGGGCCATCCAGATGCCAAAGCACTGGAACAGAGTCTTCTAGAGGCAGCATCTGGCACTTTGGCAAACGAGGCTGGCAGATGGTTCTACATTAGCTTTTGTTACTTTTTTGTCTTTTTTTTTTTGCTTTTTTTTTTGCTTTTTTTTAATCCTCTTTTTTTTTTCTTGATGAAACTTCATAGTAGAAAACTAACCACTGTTTGAACAACCGTTCTATTCTATACAAATATTTCATTGTTTTCAAATAAGTACTAAAAATGAAAGCGAGAATAATATAAAAAATATGTGATTCTGCACCTGTATTGTAATGACAGTGAACTCACCCATGTAGTATGCATTTACTTGTGTGTAGACATTGAATTCTGAATTCAGACATCGTGTTGATTTTTAAAACAGATGATATATGTGTGTCTTCTCACAAACTACCTCACAATAAATTTGTATCTGAGAAGCATGAGTAAGCTACTAAAATGGGGAAATTTTACAAACTTCTGTTTTCATAACAATTAGCAAAAAATACCCACTTCTACCTTGATTTTTAAAAATAAGCTTATTTATAGCTGTGATGAACAACTCCACACCACTGAATTTAAATTTGTCCAGTGTTCTAGAGTGAAAATATTACATGCTTCTGTTATTCATATTCCTGAGCAAAAAGCTCAGGCCTCGCTACTGACTACAGAAAACTAAAAAATATTGGATCTGGATTTGAAATCCAAAGTGTCACAACCAATTTCTACCTTTTCCAAGGAAGAAACAGCTAAGACAGACTCCAGGGGGGTAGGAAGTCTGTTTAAGTGATTCTAGGTCTATGTCGATATAGAGATTTGCAAGAATCTTTAATGCAAACCAATTACTAACATTGTTTGGCATCTGCAGTGTGGTGTGACATTTACTGGTGTACATTGGTTCAACAAAAGTCGTTTCATGATGCCTGAATACACAACTTTGCTCCTCAAATAGAAGTGATGTGCTCTACCAGCATGTCACTAAATGTGTCTCTACTGCCACCTACCTGTGCCAGCACATTTGTAAAAACCTGTAGAAACAATGAAGGCAGCAATAAAAGAAATGCCGGAGATCATCCAAAGCTGCACAAAAAGACACTGTTTTTCTGCTTCCTGCCAGGCAAAAAGGATCTGAATCTAGTCATATTGTTGCACAAAGGTAAAATTTTCTGCACTGGCTTACCCTAACTCTTCAGTGGTTTTCATCTCAAGTTTTTCATCACTTCCCAGTCCTTCAGCAAAATCTCAACAGTATACATTAAAAATATGAGTTACTTATACATAGAATTGATTTAATTATACATATGATTAAAATATGATCTTTAAAAAATGTAAAACAAAAAATCAAAAACCTAAGTGCAATTAATGATGAATCAAGTGAAAGGAGTAGGCAATTCTTATCTTTTCTTGAAAACAGAAAGCTTGAAAGAACATAGCAAACTATTATAGAAAGGGCAACATGGAGAAGGAGGCAACATTAGAAGATGAAGTAAAATTCAGGACACAATGTGGCACTAAAGCAGAGAAAACAAGTGAGGAAGCCCTCAAACTTGAGAGGAGTTACTGCCCTGATAATGATAGGACTTGGATTCACTACAGGACTTATTCACTTTGACTCATAAAGTCATTGCCAAGAGACCAAGCACTGGAGCAGCGCAGTCTGAATCATGCGGTAAGGTTTACAAATACAATGTGGTCATTTGCCAAGGCCAGGGTCAGTACATTATGTTTGCTCACCGTCTGCACAATAGACATTTTGTTGCCTTCAAAATTTAATTTTTTTTTGTACATTGATGAGCTCTGGGTCCTGAAAAGTTGAATATGTGTGAGAGTTTTGCCACCACTGTCCAAACATGATAACTAATATACTGAGGCTTCTCTTAATATTTTTCTTGTAAATAGTTGACCGAAAATTTACTGTTTCAAAGCACGGCAAGAACAACAGCTAAGTAACCATTATTTTTCCTTTACAAAGCTTTTTTTCCAGTGTCTTTTCATTTCAGTGGGGAACTAATTCAAACACTGTACTAAAGAAGGAAGGAAAGATAAGAGAGAGACCATAACAGGTCCTGAGAACATTGCAAGTGGCTGCAGACTTTTCTATGCCTGTATGAGGCTGTACAGTCTTTATGTCATTAGACAGGTGCCACATTTGAAACAATATTCCTGTACTACTTAACATACTATAATAATGTTGGCTGCAATTTACTTCCCAATGCACTTGCAATTGAAGTCTGAAAGGCTCCTGGCAAATGCATGTGTTTGTTTGTGTGAGCTAAAGTTACGACACAGATTTTGTCTGAGAAGGTCCATATGAGGAAAGGAAAGGAAGAAAACCTCTTGGTCTCACACCTGGAACGCTTTGACAGTGAATGCTAATGACACAGTCAGAACTGTGAGATTTTATTGTCACAAATTATTGACTGGGACAAAAATGACCTCCACTAGCCGGGAGAGTGCTGCTGCTTGGCAAGGAGCACCAGACACGACTGTAAGGGGTGTCGGAGAGCAGACCAGCCAATATGAGACAGAGCCCTGCAGCTCAAAGCAGAAACTCACCATCAGAAAGAGGGTGGATAATGCCTGTGTGGAACTGAGTGTCTGCCAGACATTACCCTCGTGGACTGTAGACAGCCAGCAGCTCAGCCGAGTTGGATGAAGAGAAATAAATGCAGTCTTTCCAGGAGACATTCCCAGAGCAAGGCCAGAGCTACCCCATCTCCACGGACATATTGGGTTCGCATGGCAAAGTTTCAGTAGTGGGGGTGGGGAGGGCTAGACACGTGGCTTCTGTGGGAAACTGGCAGAAGCTTCTCCCATTCCCAAATGAACCCATGCCAGCCGTGTCCAAGATGAGCCCAGCACTTGGCAAGGCCAGTCAACATCAGCGGTAGTGTCTCTGGGATAACATGGATAAGAAGGAGAAAAAAGATGTAGTGCAGCAATAACTGGGGCCAGAGGAGAGAAGAATCAGGATATGTGAGAGGAACAGCCCTGCAGACACCAGGGTCAGTGGAGAAGGAGGGGCAGGAGCTGCTCCATGCACAGGAGCAGAGATTCCCCTCCAGCCCATGGAGACCATGGTGAGGCACCTCTGCCCCTGAAGCACACGGAGGACAACAGGGATGCAGAAATCCACCTGTAGCCCGTGGACAATCCCACACCAGAGCAGGTGGATGTCAGGAGAATGCTGTAGCCCCATGGGAAGCCTGGACTGGAGAAAACTTGGCCTCTTGGAGAGAGGAGGTCATGCTGGAGAAGATATGGTGGCAGGGCTTGTGACCCCATGGAGAATCCACCCTGTTCTGAAGGACTGCACCCCATGAAAGGGACCCCCACCAGAGCAGTTCATGGAGGTAATTGTCTCATGGGAAGGACCCCATGTTGGAGGAGGAAAGGAGTGTGAGGAGTCCTGCCTTAGGAGGGAGGAGGAGCAAAAGCAATGAGTAATGAACTGACCAGAACCCCCACTCCCTTTTCCTCTCAACCATTCAGATGTTCCAAGGTTACAGCTGTAGCATCTCTGAGCCAAATTTGTACACAGGCTTCAAACTCTCTAAAGGGTTTTGGGAGAAGTTGCAGATGCAGGGACTGCAAAAGAAGGACATTACAGAGCATTCAGGGCAATTAGGGCCTCCCCTGCTTCCAAAACTCTGACAATTTGGATACTACTTTATATATTTAAAAGTAAGTGTGGGGAGGGAAATGAAAGACATAAGACATGTGCAGCACAGTCAAGGTGAGGTGAGCTGATTGCTGTGAGATCTTTGGGAACACACATGGATTTCTGTACAGTCAGGTGACAACCACGGTTAGGGTATTTAGGGTGCTGCAGTTTGAATAAAAAAACATATTCCAGAATGAGCTTCTACTGACAACACCATTTGGAAAACACACATGGCATAATAGATGAATGAGAGCAGCTAATTGTGCAGAGGTATAAGGTAAACTAGTTATCTATCTCATTGTCTTATTCTTGGGGAAAAAAACCTAAAAGCATAAAAAGAAAAGAACTATGTCTCCATGTTGTTTAAAAGCTCTCATTTGAGATATGAAATACAGCATAAAATCATAAAGGTTTATTTGGCATTTCTGTAGTGTTACTTTCTATACTCCTGGATGGCCAAGTGTGGTACCCTGTAAAAGTCAGCCACAATATTTGTGATTCTTATTTGTGGGCTGCACTGCGTGGAAATCCCAGCCTCCGAAAGCACCATCCAAGAATTTCTGAGGAAAAGGTTTATCTCTGTTCTCAGTCCTTCACCTCAGGAGGTACACCCCAGCACCAGCAGGACGCTGCAAATGTGGCCATCAGTTGTAGCTGAATGTTTGAATTAATCTCTAAGGGAAAAGGTCAAGTAACCCACAGTATCCTATGAGTTGTATGCAGTATGATATATATCTTTAAAAATTCAGTAACTAAATGGTATACAAAGACAATGTAAGATTTTTAGACAAATGTAAAAGGCCTCACCTTTAATACCCTACTATTAAAGCAACATACTTTTGAACGTTGTGTGCCTGTAAAATAAAAAATCATGTGAGCATTTTACAAGGTTTAAAGGTCCAGTTAGATTTGACTTCCAACTGTTCTGTTAGGTGTGACTTAGCTTCCTCACCCCACTGAAGTACCTAGAAAAGATATAAAGGATCTAATATTACAATTTCGGGAATCTATATCAAATACCATATCAGCTTAAACAATAGTATTATTCAGTACAAATAAAAAGCTCTTGCTTATTACTATCTTATATAGTCAACAGCCATAAATTCCAAGCAGAATTGAGTTAGGCTCCCATAAACCACAGTATCAAAAACACACCACGGTTAAATCACTATCATTGTAAAAACCACCTAGGTTAAATCAGCCATTTCAATTCCATTCTTAGCTATATTCCACCAAGGCATTCTCTCCACACCAACTGTGCAGAAATCCCAGCACAGTGAACACTGGGACTATCGTACTTTGAAAAACTCAACTAAACCTTGAATAACCATCTGAGCAGATGTTCTTGTTAATCCCACAGTATTTTACTGGTTTACAGCTGCACAAGGCTAGAAGTCTGTTGATTAAGGCCGCTCTGAGTGCCCCCAGCAAGGGGGGGAATCTTAACAGATGCACAATAACTCATCTGACCTCCTTATTACAAGAGATGCATGGATAATACTGCAAGTGTATTGGAAGACGGAAGATTGGAATTCAGGCTTTCTCTAGCTGATGAACAGTGCCTTGCAGAAGCTGCCAGCTGGCATGAGCTATAGGAATGAGAGCCTGAAATGTCCTAAACAACACTGCAGATCTTCTGTCAGAACTGGACAACTACAACAGACCCTAAGGACTTTCTTGTGGGATTTCTTCTAGTCTTAATTAAATGCTTTTGGAATACAAAAGAAAAACTTTTATTACTTCTCTGAATCTTTTTTTTATTTTCCCCATCTGCAACAATTTGTTTGTACATTTGTGCTACATTTGGCCAACCATGCAATTTTTGGCTGAGAATGGTGTGGCAGCTGTGGCTAAAAAGACAAACACCTCTACTAACCTGTAGTATATAAGGTATACAGACATTATAGAGGAAAGAGTGATGTATTATCACATAACCCACTTTAATACAAGCCAAATATATGCAGCAAAAACTTCCCACCTAGTGTCAAGAGGAGTGTACTCCCACTTTGTTGAACAGCTAGATGTAAATACATTCAGGATATATAAAGATGCTACAGATGGTAGGCAAACATCTGTCATGATGCCTTACCTACCAATTGTCCCAGCTCAAACATTCTTTTCCTTTCTGATCACATAGTAGCATTTGTCAGCATGAGAAGATAAAGTGCACAGAAGAAAAGGGCTGCAGAAGCAAATTTATTCAGTTTCTTCATCAGAGGAAAAGGAAATTTTAGGACCAGAATTATAGGAGGGAAGTTTCCACAGTTAAACTTTCAATAATTAAGTTTCCATAGTAAAAGCTGGATGTTTATATGCTGACATTTGAAGGGTTCTGTCAGTTGCAGAACGTAGGAAGCCCTTTTGATCTCAATCAACACCCTGCTTTATGTAAAAATCAGATCTATGTTTTCTCATTATTGGGTAAGCTGAAAGATCAAGTCCTGTGTGTTTACTAGGTGGAGTTGCTTTTCAAAATTAGCAACTCCACCTCGTTTGAATTATGAATTCAAAATTCATAATTTTCAAATATATTCTTGAAATGAAACCAATTTATAGCACCACAAAATGAGCAGGTACAGATTGCATGTGCAATTGTGCACTGTGTGGTGTGTAGACCCCATTTCTCACGAACTGCAAGAGAGAAGCCAATTCCAGAGCTCCCAGCTGGTCCCCACTCCCCGAGGCGACCTTGTTAGCAGCCTCCCTGCCAACTTAGTCCCACACTGCACACTCCCCAGTCCCTCTCCCTCTGCTGAACACCAGGTATCCTAATGAAACACGGATTGCCCGTCAGCAGGGAATGTGAAGCATTGCTTGTCTTCATTTTATGCTTTAAACACATCATTTGTTTCGTTGCTTTCCTTCCCCTTCCCAGTCATTACCTGCTGTCATGTCATCCTGTCTCAATTCTTCCCTGATGCTTTATGTTTCATTGCTTTTCTTTCACCTTCTCTCCATGCTCTGCTAAGCACCTTGGCTGCAGCCAGCTAGAGGAGATACTCTCCCTTGTTTTGTAGCTTAAAAATCATCATGCCAAACCCTGTTCAGTTTCACTGGGTGTATTGGGATTAATAACCATTTGTTGTCTCCATGCCTTTTTTACTCTGTCACTGATTTAATGGAGAAAAAAAAATGTTTTTACTGGAAGAAAAAAAATCTACAGCAAATCATATAATTTTGGGGTATATCAAATCCACTTTACTCCATTAACTACAAAATATATTTTCATATAATTTCACATCTGTACAAAATGTTCAGTGCAAATGTGCCTTAAAATCTACATTGGTCTCAGGCTGAAATGTCTAGAAAATCAGGGATGAACATGATAAATGTAGGAACCCTTTTGAGAGGATAGGAAGTAGATTTTGCCTATATACATGGAGAGGCAAAAAATGAGACAACTTGTTTATCATATTTTTTTCTTTCCACCATGCTTCCACCCTCACCTTCTCTTGGCATGACATTATACTCAAAGCAGGACATGCTGTAGGTTCTGTTTCTCTGCAATTGTAGACAATCTCCTTTTTGATGATTCAACTCAGCTGCCAGTCTCAGTGGTATTTACATTCCAAAACAGAAGACTTAATGCATGTCATGTCCATAAAATGGAAGTATTTAGGGTGATGCTACACCCTGTAATTCCTGATGCTTATAAACTTGCCTGAGAAAGCTATATTAACTCCAGCTATGCCTTTCTGGTGAAGCATGACGGGGATTTTTGGCATGGACTGTTTATGCATTGAAGGGAGTTCCCAGTGACTTAGATATCCAATCTTGACCTTAATAGTTTTTTGACCTAATTGTATAAGTTTAAGTGGTATAAAAATGTAAGCTATGTGGGTTTTTTCAGGTTGGCAGTAAAATGGTGTAAAAATATATGAAATACTTAGGTTATTTCACATTGTTTCTCCTAAAATTCAGTTAGAGTAAGGAATTAATCTTGACGAAAATCATACAGGTTTGTGTGACTCGGGAATTATTGTGATTGATAGGTCCTTAACTTGACTGACATTATCTCTTCTCACTGGAGTGTGAGTTCCATGCATGGCATATGCAGTGTTTCCAGTTGGTGAATGAATAAGTTTGTATCATTTTTCCATGGCATGCTGAGAGGACGTAGCATGACATAGTCCGCTATATGAGGAATTGATAAGGAAAAATCATGCCTATTCAAGCAATCACAAACAATTGCTTCTGCAGTTGCAGTCAGGGGAAGAACTTAGAAAGCATTCAAGGAAAGATATCTTCCATTCACCTCGTATTTTACCACAATGTGAAAGGAACAGTGAAATCAAGCACAGGAAAAGAACAGCCCAGCTGACTGGGCAGAGGCCTTCAGGAATGTACTGTTCAGGAGTGAATACAATGCTCAGTACTACAAGATGACTGTGTGATACATACATATATGTTTATAGTGTATATACATTGTTTACAGTGTGTTTATAGTGTGTTTATAGTGTATATACAGTGCATATAGTGTTTATTTGCACTAGAATTACTGGGAAGAGATGTACTCAAAGCAAACCTCTCAAATCTCCATTATGCGCTTTGCTTTATATTTCAAAGCCATCTTGGAACACATGAACAACATTTATTTTGTGCAAGATGACCGGGAAAATGAGCTCCACTCATTTACACGTACTACTGAAACTGGAATCTCAGCATCAACTGCTCAACTTCACCATTTCACCTGCATTTACAAGTAGACATACTTTTAAGAGCCAAGGGCACAAAAAATGGTCTGTATGTACTGCACTCAGTGAAGCTTTTTCAGAAGGAGGGAGGCTAGCCCAGCTCTTAGAAGGCAGCTCCTATTTCCTGATACTCCAGTACAGGTCTACCTGGAAAAGGAAGAATGTAAAGCATCAGTCACTTTATTAGTTGGGTTTTGTTTTTTTTTTTAATTCAAAATTGCATAAACATGTTTCAGTAGAATAGTTCATTTTGAGTAATTTTTATCTTACTGTTATCTGTATTCTTTGTTTTTCTTAATTAAATAGCATTTTTCCTGTACTGGATGACTGCAGTTTTTATTAACAGAGGAAAGACATTGGAAAGATTTGAAGATGGACACACAGACATCTGGACTAAGCTTTTAATGACAGGAACATTCACAAACAAGTCCTTCTTAAAAACAGTGGGAATTAAAATTTGCTTGCGCTGTTGTTTTTTTTTTCCTTCTTTCTCTATTTGTTTAAGGAAAATGGTTGCAAATGTTATCCAAGTGACTCAGACTCACTTATTCAAATAAACATTTGCAAATACTTCCTGCTCTCACTTGTTCTATGCATTTTATTAGTGAAAGCATTCAGATTATTCTGACAACTTGCCTGAGCACAGAAAAACTAAGCATTTCTGAGTTACATTTTTTGATGGTTTTGTACATTCTATGCAGTAAAATGAGTATGTAAGTTTATATACTCATATTTGCAATGAACCCTCTTCTTTGTAACTCCTTGAGGAGGAGGCCGGCTTTGTATTTCTTATTTTTGTAAAGAAATCTCCTGTACTGCTTGGGTAAAACCAATTAGACTCAGAGGAATGTTCAAACACATGTTATGGTGGTAAACACACTCTGTAGACTCCCCAAAGCACAGAGCAGGCACTGCCAATAAAATGATCTTCATGAAGAGGGGACTGTAACTAACTCCATAGGAATCCTGCTGACAAAAAATAAAGCTCTAAGTTTGAATGAGAAGTTCTGTTGAAGTCATGGATGTCAAAGGACTACAGTTATTTCCCCTGCTGAGTTTAATTTTGTGGCATCTCCTCTGTGTATATGTGTATTTACCAAAATCCATTCAGAGGTAAGTAATAGTGGGAACATTTTAGTAGCAACTGTGTTCATCTAACTACTTTCCCCTCCTTTTCCTGGTTTTGCTCATTACTACTGCGTAAATTATACAACTTACAGAGAATTTCTATAAATGATAAAGACCCTGACTATCGTGTTTAACTGGAGTAGCTTTACACTGCAGTTTCATAACCAGTTTAGTATGACATAAGCCAGCTCAATCATCAAGGAGTCATTCCACCACCCCCTCATTCCTGGGTGATTATTTCTCCACCCATAACTGCAGGCACATGAAGTCATATGGCCTTGCAATGAACTACCTCAGGGAAGTCATCTGAGATAATTAACCTGGGGAGAAAAAAAGCCAACAGGAAAAAAAAAAAAAACAACCACACCAAAAAAAAACCCCACTCTGTATTTAAGCCTCCTTTTTCCAGCTGGGTGTTTTTTAAAAGAACCTTCTTCAGCTGCCTGGTGGTGTTGGGTTTTTTTGTTTGTTTGTTTGTTTTTTTTATTTTTACAGCACAAGGGGCAATGCTTGGGTCAAGAAAACACTGCCAAGAATTTCAGGTAGTAGTGCCACCTTATGCAGACCTAAACTAACATGAAATGATGTCCTCATCAGTGAATTCTGTGCACTCCGAAGAGCTATTAGCTAAAATGAATATAATGCTACTTAAAGCAAAATGAAAATAACTATCTTAAAGAAAACCAGTGAACTATGAAGTAAAAATGCATATCACATAGACTGCATGTCATGAAGAAACATTAAAATGCAATGCCAGCACATATATCTGTGGCTTAAAAAAAGAAGCAAGAAATCTGTGAATTTTTCATATATTAAAAAAAAAAGAAAAAAATTATTTGTGTTATTTCACAACCCAGCTTCTGTTTCCTGCATAAGTAAGAAAATAGACAGGTATCTTGCACCATCAGAATTCACCCTAGCATTTGTTATTTTTTCATTAAATAAAGGTGAATTTCACAGTGGGTTAAAGTTCATAAGGTGAGATACTGACAAATGCAGGCACCTACATGTAGAGTTCTGAGGATTTTTACTTGGAGGCACTGTAATTCTGTACATGCCCAGTTTGTTTCTTCAAACTGGCCAAATTTTGCATCTTGCTCATCCCATTTGTACTCTCTGAGCAGTGTGAGCAGCTGATTTGTACCAAAGCCAGGTCAAGATCTGCAAGCTAAACCTTCTTTAACACACTTGGCACAGACAGCATTGATATTCCTACAAAGTGCAGCTACTGTTTTCTTTTATGGGGGAGGAGATGACATGAGCTCTGGTATTCCACAGACTATTGAATAGCTCGTCCTCACAGGAGAGGGAAATACCCTTAACTAGTAGAATGATACACACTTCATCCTAGGCTATTTTGTGCATCATATCTAACGTATCTTTCACTTCTCAGTTTGAATCTGTGCTGCTGAACTGAGAGAAATGTGCAGGTTATGAAATCTCTGAGCTATGGAGAAGTGATGACAATGTCTGAGTAGCCAAATTTTCAAGGTATTAGCCTAGGAAGAGAGAATCCCTGTTTTCCTGTCTGCACTCCAAAATTATTTTCTATTGTTGAGTTTCTTAGACACTTTATTGGTTACTGGGTAAAATATAGATGTGGTGCTTAGAATCAAATGCTCCCTCCACCTTAACATCTATACTGTAAAATCATACTGTATCACAGCTTGAGTCACCTGCAGCCCTCCATAATTTGTTCTTCTGATCCATAATCCCTGCTAGATGGTTCCAGAGTCCTTTGGCATGGTATGTTGGATGGGATAAATTTGAGACAGGCAATTTCCTTTGTTCACTGTGTTGGATTTTATGATATTTGTTAGTGTGTTTGGTTACATTTGGGGGATCAGGTCACTAAAAATTCAGCACTGAGGCAATCTATCTGGAAAGGGTCTGCCCTTTTTCTTGCTTGTTTCTGTAAATCATTTAGACTGTACATTGGGGGCCTAAAATGCAGGACCATAGTAATTAATAATAATTTTTACTAAATAATTAATAATAATAATCACTACTGATACAGCCATAACAATAGAAGTAGCAAATAATTCACAATTTAAAAGGCAAATTATTATAGAATTAAGCTATGAGGGAAGAGGAAACAAGGTTTATTTAAGAACTTCTGCCTTTCAAGCAGATAACTTCTTCAACAGAAAATGTTTTTTGATCACATCAAGTACAAAATCAACTTCTTATTTTACTATAAGTTCATTCTTTCAAAAGTTCTATTATATAATTTTTTTGCTTGAGACACATTTGCTCTCTCAATATTTATTATGAGTAAGGCTGTGATATTTATTCTTCACAGGCACACGTTAAGGTTGAAAATTTATTGGAGGCAGGATTGTTAACATCTCAATGCCACAGCTCTATGTTATCCCAATTTTCCAGGGATTTTGTCAGTAATTAGTACTCTCCTGTGTCAATAAATCTTTTATATTTTCATTTTCAAACATAATTTCAGCCCAGAGAGAAACTGTAATAAATACTTATGATGCACATGATATATTACTAATGAAGAAGATGATAAATTGCTAATGGGAAAAAAAAAAGGTATTGTGAAAGCCTTGCTGAAATATAGGTAATAAATTACTACTAGAATACTTAGAATACAATTTTCAGGTGATCAAACATTCTTATTAGGTTTCATATGCCCTTCATACACTCAGTGCTCATCCAGGAAAATTCTACAGGTTTCTTCCTGCTCCACTGAATACAGCAGCACTTTGGACATTGATATCTGTAGGAGCCACGTCAAGCTGGGAATTAGTCGAGGAAAAAAGACATCTAACGTGATTTTATGCATCAGCAGCTTGTCTCCCATTGTCCCACACGATGTCAGGTCCAGAATAAAAAAAAACTGTCCAAGGAATATTTAGCAAAATCAATCCTAGAAGAAAATAGGAGGAATGAAAATTCTGACTGGAGGTCAGCTTGCTTGTCAGGATGCTGCTTAATGGAGGAAGCCAAGAGCCAAGTGTGACAGCGTTGCCAGCAGGGCAGGGACCTCACCAGCATGGGAACTGCTCCCATGGCTCCTGAGCAGGAAGGGCAGAGCAGGGGCTGAGCCCTGAGCAGGGTGTGCTGGCAGGGACACGGGGAAGAGCTGGAGCTAGGCTGGGGTGGTGGCCGGGGTCAGGAACGAAGAGCAGGAGGCTCAGGGATACCTGCACCCAGCTCAGGCAAGACCAAGGACAAGAGCTGCAGCTTCAGAGCAGGCCAGGGGGAACACAGGGAGCACCTCACCTCTCTCAGCCACCTGCACACAGCTCTGCTGCACGGCTGCACCAGACTGCACCCCAGCCCACAGCCAGCCCTACAATGGATCCAGCCCAGTGGATGAGGGAAGATCTGCACACAGGAACGCTTCGAAATATTATCCTCTTCCTTCCTAGGGTTTTAATCACATGGCCATCAGCTACATGACAACATTTCCAGAGTGAAAGACCAGATACCAAAGCAATTACAAGAGGTCAGACAAGTAGAATAATCTCTCACATATATAAAATACAAATTCAAATGTCTTCTAATCTAAAAAAGGAAAAATATTCCCAGAGAACATGTCAAAGAAAGAGTTTGACATTCAGTTCAATAATCTTGGATATAAATAACACAAAATGGAGAAAAAGCTCACATTTTAATGCAAAATCCTTAATCCAGCAAATTTAAAATCAAGGATTTTAACGTTGATAGATGTTAGGCTAGGTAAAACTTGAAGTACAAGCTCTGCATTCCCAGAAAGCTCAAGCAGATTTCTTTAATAGTAAATCAGGTGTATTCAATGCAAATCTTTACTCTTTTGAGAGTATGTATATTCTACCAGACATTGTAAAGTAGATGCCAAAATTTCTTAATCAAAAGAGGATATTTTAGCATCATTATATGCTGATTTTAGGTGCTAGGAATGTCTACAAGAGGATACCAATTATTTCCTTCCAAATAACTTACTTCCATGCTTTGATGAGGTTTAATTTTAAGGCCCTTCACATTCAAGCTCTAAATACTTCAATATTTTAGTGTTATCCCTCAAAATGTTTTTTTAGACATAAACGCACATTTTGGCCCTGTCCCCCAAGTCACCTGAACTATTGAATCAATACACAGGATGTTTTTTATTCAGAAAAAAAATTCTTACATTAGTAAGTACGTTACATTACCTCTTTTTCTGTTTAGTAGTACTTTAGTCAGATTTTTTGTAATAAAAAATGTAACTTGTGTAATATTTTATACTGTTTTTAAAGAAAACCAAGTAATTATTTTCTTCCAATCCAATATACGAACCACCTAGTAGTTTTCCTTTTTTTAATATCTGAGACATATGGTTAAGAATTAAAATGCTCATATTTCACTCTCTCTATTATCTTTTGGATATAGCCCTCACAGCTTATTAACAAGAGATTCATTAAGCCATATGGTGAGTAGTAGTTTCACATCAGGTACGATTCAATCAAATAATTAAACAGTTGCTCTGTTTTAAATGCACTTTTCAATCCCAATGAGACAGGTGAAGATAATGCTTACTTAAACATTATTCTACTTAAGTGCACTTTAAATAGATTCATATCCTGATTTGTAGTAGCAACTCAAATACAAATAAATGTGTGCCCAATGTCATTATCTTTTAATCAAACACAACATTGTGCCAAATAATGAAGCAGGGCTCAGATCTCTCATTAAGGAAGAGCTCCTTTTCTTTTTCAAAATAATAATAGGGGCTTATCAGCTGCAATTTACACTTTAATAGTTTCTGACAAAACCCTTGTGCTCACATAAAAGCTTAGCAAAAAGCATCTTAAAATTTGCAATCCAAATTGAGTTTGCCTGTTCAAGTTTTTTTATTGATGCAAAAAATTCTAGCTGTGTTAAGTACAGGTTGTCAAATTTTGTCTCACTCCTACCTGAGTCTTAAGATGATAAACGATTTCCACTATATCCAACAAGTATTGCTGAAAATTCCCATGTTCTTCACGCTGAAGTGCTTTAAAATTAAATTATCATAAAAAAGCACACCCTCCTTTCCATTATCGGATTTTATATTACAACTAAAAGACTTGATGTTTTTATTCTTATTTTCAGACGTTTGCTGATTCACACAAAGAAAACCCCAGATAATTTCACAATTTAATATATGCTTTACAATTTTAAAAGGAGTTTAACTGTTTGGGAAATTCTTCACTGTAGAGATGTCAAGAATTATTTACATTACAACTGAAAGTATAATCTTTTCACTTTTTAAGATTTATATACAAGAGATTTTAGATCTAGTACACCAATACATGTTTGCCTATACTTGTGAAAGGAAGATCAGTGCCTTGGCCCTAATTGTAGCTTATTTTTAAACACAAGACCAAATTGAGTAGAAATAAACTTTTTAAATGAAATCATAGGAAATAAACAATGAGCTTTAAAAGTTGCAGAAAAGTGTCATCCACACATTCAGAAGCTGTTTGACCTTACTCTTATTAGTACTATTAGCATTCATTTACTAGTACTCTTAGTATTAGAAGTTGTTCTACTGAAATTTAAAAATAAAAACAAGGAAAAATAAGTTAAAGCTCCTTAACTGTTCTATATAGCCAAAATAACGCAAATGTAAACTATTTAATATTTCCACCACTAGACATTGAATAGATATTCCCAAAAAATTTCAAATTTGCTTGTTCTCCAGATATGGCTCCTGTCTGTTTGGAATACCTGTGTGTACTAATCCTTTAGTCATGGCAGCAGCAGGCCCCATGGAGCTGGGGCATCTGCACATGACTGAGATTCTACTGCACTGACTGAAAGACTGCACACTGCTTCTGTGAGGAAATTTTACACACAATTAACATTTTCTACTTAATTTTACCTGCGCAGATGTAAATATATACATTTTGATAGGTATATTTGTAACTATAAAAATTATTTCATCTTCAAAGGTAGCACCCGGCACAAGTTTTTTGAGAGTATTTTCCTCTGCCAGCTTTCTAGAGATCTATCAGCCAAGAGACAGAAGATAAAGATGACATTTACAAGCAACTCAAGTTTGCATCGTTTCAAATTAAATCTTCTTGTAGATAGCCACTTGCTAAAAAGCAGCACACAGGCCAAGCTTTAAAAGAAAGCAACTGAGATGAATGCATTTAGGACAGAAGAAGTTGAACCAGAAACTTCTACTGAGTAAACAATGCCTTTTATACATAATCTCTGTAAAGATTAATGTTTAGGACCCTTCTCCCTCATTAATGCATTCATTTCCCTCTAAAATAAATGAGGAATATGATGCTACCTGGATGGCAAGTGTATTAGCAGCCCAGACAAGGAGCCAGGAAATGTTAGCAGATAGTTTGCCTTCAGCTTTCTAGAGACACCCAAGAAAAAAACATTTAGCAAAAGAGTAGGTGGAAAAAAATTATGTTATGGGGATTATGAATGCCACTCAAAGCAGTAGTTATCTCCATCCCTCTGGGAATCAGCAGAATAAAGCTAAACCTTTCTTTTAGTGCACAACCAGCATCAATTGCCTGGGAAATTTATATCAAGACATAGTTTCTTATCTGATTCTTTGCTTACTGGAACTGAATTATGTCCTTTGTCTCCAGAAATGCCCTTCCCAGACAGACAGAGAAAATTACTGTCTCCTCTGTAATGGGGAACAGAAAGACAGCACCCTCCTGTTACAGATGGAAAAAAAATGATTATATCATGGGAGAAACATAAGGAAAGCAAATCCTTTGGGATATTGATAATACACTTAACTATATCCTAGATTTTGGTCTAGCTTGGAACTGTATTCGCATTTGGAGTTAAAGATGAACATTAAAGTGTAGCTTAAATACAAATGACGAGGGCTATTTATATATTTTGCAGGTATGTGTGTGTTCTATTCATTCTGAGCACATCAAGGATTAGACCATTTAAAGGAATTTGGCCTGGAAATACCCAGCTTCTGGAACTTGACTTGGCTTAAGAATAATGAGAAGTACACCAGATTCAATGTAGATCTCACTGGCTCAAAAGCTGATACATATTGGGACATAAATCTTGGAACCTCAAAACTTTAAGAAGAAGCAGCAAGGCTCCTGCAGGGTTTGGATATCAGCAGATTTAAGCAGTACCCATCACAAAAACTTCAGAATTGTAGTTTTGGGCATTTAGTGTCTAAATTTTTACTTGTGTGAAATAACTCTTCTATGTCTTATTTCTATCTGATCCATGGTCTTCAAATAAATTCCATGTCTAGTTTTACAAGAACATACAAAGTTCCACTGCAAAGATTTTATAAACCAGGTCTCAATGAATCCTGTTTATCATTCCTTCTGCATTGATACTGTCCTTGGCAAATGGCCTCAGTCAGTGATGCAGGGAAGTCCACTTTAGTATTCAGCTAATGTACAGTTGGGACCCCTAATGACTCATGCTATTATAAAATTGACTGAGATCACCTAAAGGAAAGAAGCGATCATTACAAAAAGCTCAGTATTCTCTGAGTCTTGCAATGCTTGTGCTCTGAAGACAGAATTCCCTATTAGGTACTCTGAAATGTCTAATGAAGGCTGTTGTAGCAATTTTGATGATATTTGCAATTGAGGAGTCTCTAGGCTATTCTAATTGTTCCACCTGTTTGGAAAAGAGATGAAGGGTAAAAAAAGGTCAGAATGAAATTAACAGATAAGCAAAAATTAGAGATGAAGATGCTACATTTAGCTCAGTCAGAATTACAGAGTATTTCTAGGTCAGGGTTAATAGCAAGTCTCTCAGCTCTCCACCAAGAAACTGCTGCAGATGATGGATTAGGTTTACTGGTATATTTTAATAGATTGGAACAGCAAGGATTCCTGGTAATATTAATCCCAAAGACCAGCATTTTCTTATTTCTAATTAATCTAAAGCCAACTTGACATATTGTCATAGTTTTAATGAAATTTGATGTTTGATATTCAGAAAGAGGAGTCAGAGAAACGAGAAACACAGAACAGATTTTCTAAAAGGAAATGGTGTATAGTGGTGACATTTATTTACACCATAAAGATTTTCCCTACTTTACACATAACTCCTGGTTTTCTAGATATTAAATTTTGCTGTTTTTTCCAACCAAATCATATGCAGTAATGAATGCTCTTTATCCAAACCCTGCAGCAATGATAGAAAGCCTGCACTAAACATGTCTTATGCAGAAAACACCCATGAAATTCCAATGTATGATGGCTAGTGAACATACAAAAAGGTACAGGCTGCTCAAATGAATAAAGCCATCTACTGAACACCATCAACAGCAACTTCTCTCAGGAGAGAAGAAAAAGTTATGATTAGTTGAAAAGTTAGACAGGTATGGCCAGTTAGAATATTACAAAACATAATTTAAAATCCAAATTAATGTGGTAGCAGATTAAATTATTTCTATAAACAAGCAACAGAAGAGTAATGAGGGCTCAGCTGTTCACGTATGCTGTATTTGATCCTTGGATTTGGTATAGTTTCTGCTTTCAGCCCTGCATTGGCATCTTGTACTAAACTTTTATTCTGATGCTACTCAGAATCAGAAAGTTACTCAATAGAAATAAGCATAAAGGCACATTACATAACATACTTTGCAGTTCAAAGACAAAGAAGAATGAAGAACATATAAAGGCGTGGAAGAAACTCCTCCATCTAAGGCACTGAAGGAAAGAAAGAGCAGGGATGCCTCTAAAGTATTTTAATAGGATTTCCTTCTAGAAACAGACCTTTCCTTATAAAAATACTTCTGCAAATGCAGCATGAAGAAATCAACTTTTGAAAAGTCACATATAATGGAAGCATAAAATAGATGACATAAAATTGCTGCATAACAAATAAATAAAACCTTGTTATGTTTTGCATTTTGAATATTTTCACATTTTCCTGGTCAGCCTATTTAATTGCTTTATTTTTATACAATTCATAGTATATATTCCAAAATATTTTGGTTTATTTTAACACTAAATAAAATTACTACAGTGTTTCCCTAATTTAATCTTCTTGTCTGATACAATATATAAAATTTAATTTACCTCTATAACTAACACTTGGTAGGAAATTTGTTCATTGAATTATAACTTCCAACATTTTTCTTGCAGGTAATGGAATATATAAAAAGAAAAATCACATTTCACTCAAGCATTTTATGGTATGCTGTCAGCAAATGTCCAAAGAAACACAAACCTAAAGCATTAAAAGTGAAACCATTAACTTGCAGATAAATCATAGAAACTTCTTATTTAAAAATTATTTGTAAGGTTCTAATGAACTGTTACGGATAAAAACTGAAAATTACCACATATTAGAGTCTGCCTCATCTCTAAAATAAATACAACCTTATTTCAGTTGGACACAAAAACCAATTCCACTAGTCCTAGTCCCATTTACACTTCTAAATCACAGAAAGTGTAACTGTAACAATGCATGAGCAAACACCTTCTTTCACCTTCATCACCTAAGGAAAAATGTGAATACATTTCCCTCACTTAAATAAAATCATGCCTGAACTGAGATTAAAATTAGAAACTTATTCCTGAACACATAAATATGACAGTACTGTATTTAATTTCTGATGACTATAACTGTCAGACTTGAGTTGGCTCTTCATTCTCTGAAATAGACTTCTTTATATATCACACCACATTACTGAATACTATTAATCTGCAATATATTTAATACATTAGGCAAAAAAAATCAATTTCTTGCGGGTTTTACTGCAATAAAGTATATTTGAGACAGTCATTTTGGTCAGACTTTGTCGGTTATGGAAAAAAAAACCCACAAAAAAAACCAAGACACCACAAAACAAACCAGAAATTTTGTGGAAATTTAAACCATGTCTCCTGACAAAGGAACTACCTTATAAAACATAGGTTAGAGCCTTCCATTCATAAACACCTAAGAAGGAGATAATTTAAACTCTGTTGTTTTGTGGACTTTTTGTTGTTATTGCTTTGGGGGCTCTTTTTCTTTAGTTGTCCACATGTTGCCCACCCTCTCTGCCCCCCAGTGAGTGAGAGACTCTGTAATGGACTTTGATAGGAGACTACAAGCTACCTTTTGTTAATGTCATGCTGTATGAGACAACAGCAGCCTCAATATAATTTCTTCAGTATTAGAGTAACATTGAACTTCAAGGATTTCTCTCTTCCCCTATGGCTCTAGTTAGAAGGCACTTACTGCATTTTTCAAAAGCAATGCATACTCAGCATATATGGCAGGAAGCGTGTGAGTGCAGATTGCACACATCCTCAACAACAAATTCCAAATCTTTGGAATTTCTGAAATATGCAGTCAGGCTCTTTCTCAGAAATTAAGAACATCAGAGAAGACATGCCACAACTGGGAAAATGATTCACAAATGTTATTTGAGAATTATGTAGCTACCATGTACTATTAACATTAAAAAAAAAAAAACAACACTTTTTTTTCTGACATAAATACTATTGGTATCTTTTCTATCTCTTCCTCTGCCACCCAAAGGTTTGTTTGTTTTGGCATTTCTGTGGACTCAGAGTTTTATAGAGCAAAGAAAAAACTCATGCAACAAGTGAAAAAGTTTATTGAGAGTAAAGAGAATGCCTTCATTTTTCCTCTAATATCAAACTGAGTATTTCAGGTAAAGTAAGAAATTTATAGATTTCCCCTAACTTCAGACCTTACTCTGAAGCCTTGTTTTCAGGCCTTGAGGAAAAGAACAGGAAATTTAACAGAAATTGAGTGGAGGGAAGATTTCACAAACCAAAAAATAAACAAAAATAAACAGCAACAACAACAACAACCAAAAAAAAAAAAAAAAAAAAAAAAAAAGACAAAAAAAAAATATAAAAACAGGTGGTTTTTAAATATATATTTTTATTAGTCAGGCAAAGAAATTCTCAGCACATATCTAACACAGACTATTGAAACTGTGTAAAAAAAACCAAGTCACTGAGTTATGATTACTCTGTTACAATATCCAGGCAAATCTTTCTTCTACTGCACTCAGAATTACTATGCAGTTGATAGTTTGGCATGTTCATAGCTACCATCGGAGACCACTCTTTCTCAAAATCCTCAGAAAGTTACTCAATCTCATCACATAAGGGAGTGAACTATGGTGATACTACTGAAATACTATTGCTACACGGCTGAAGATTCTGCAGCACCAGCAAACTTACCTTACTACGAAACCCCACTAACACTTGCTACTAAAATTAATGGACTACTAGAGGAAAATAATGGAGGGATGGGAGGTGTTGTCAGCAAATCCAAAATTCTTATAAGCAAATCGAAAATTCAGGGATAGTTTCATGATGACAATGAAAAATTTCAACTCCTAAAACACCTGGAAAAGGTTATCACTGGAGCAGTACCATCATCTGAAGACGACACAGTACATATATTCCATTCACCTTCGTAACCTTTCAGCTGGGAGGGCTGGGTGTTGGAAAGAAAGGATAACATCATACTTCCTTTTCTAAGTTCAGGTCTAGTGATAGACTTCTCCTAACCATACTCACTCAAAAAGGCATAGCTGTGGAATTGGAGTTTTTCCTAGTAACCTAAATGCATACAAGGTATGTGAGAAAATTTTTGAAATATGCTATATAAAAAACAGTCAGTTGTGATAGCCAATATATGGTATTAACTATTAATTGACTTTCTAACCTGACTGTTGGATTCCTGATACTATGTCTGTAACACATCAAGAGTAGTAAAACTAAAATTATTATTAAAAAAAAAAAGAAAAAAGGATAAAAACAAAGATGCAGTTAAACTCATCAGCTGATTTTTAACGATTTAGTTGCTCTGCAGCCTCCACAATTTTCAGTGTTACACACCTAGGGATGTGTAGAATTGACCTGAGCCACACCAGCTCTGGGGTTCAGGGGCCCAATGTCTGTTAGGTGAGACTTAAGGTACGTCTGCTGTCACCTCTGCAGCATCCCAAGGACAACACATTTCATGCAGGGACAGAGATTTGCTACGAGTGCTGTAGCCCAGGGAGATCTGAGAAATGTGCATTGCAAAAAATCAAGAGAAGAGGGAGTGAAAGCACATCATTTATAGAACAGCTTGACTGAGCAACTAAGTCTGATTTTCCTGCGCCGTGCCACTATTGTCACAACGGCTCCGCAGGGAGCACAGCCATTTGTCATTTCCACCACACCGTATCTCAAGACATACAAGTATTACATCGAATGCATCCCTCAGCAGTTGGCTCGCAGCCTGCTTTCTGGCACATCTCAAATCCATAGATAAATGCTCAGGAGCAGCACGCTGCTCTTCATCACCCTATTTCTAAACTCTTGTAAAGCACCTGCACGCAGGTTTTGTTTCATCGGCTTTCGGTTTTCCCAGGGCACTCTCCGTTACAGATACTTGCGTTTGAAATAGGTGAGAGTGCTCCTCGTGGGGCTCCAGGGCCGGCGGGACCCCGCCAGAGCCAGGGTGCTGCCGGAGGGGCACGACCCGGAGCGACTCAGGGCGTAGGCGGAGGGGGAGGCGGAGCGGGGCAGGGTGCTGTAGCCGGAGCGGGACAGGGTGTAGGAGGAGCGGTTCAGGGAGCTGTACGGAGGGCGTGTGAGGGTGCCGTAGGTGGCACGGGTGGAGGAGTAGCCCGAGCGCCCCTCGGGGCTCCACAGGGAGCGGGAGGTGGGAGCCCACGTGGAGCCCAAGCGAGCGGTGGTGTCGTAGGATGGGCTCCACTGAGAACCGCACAGCGAGCGGGACCCGGAGGTGCCCACAAGCTGGGAGCGGGGGGTGGGCGTGGAGAGGGAGCGGGCTGTGGCCCCGGCCAGCGGCCGCGGGGATGGGGAGCACGGCAGGCAGGCTGCCCCGGGCGACTCCAGGGGCTGGGCGGCAGGCGAGCTGGCCGGGCGGGCCCCCACGGCCACCAGCGAGGCGGAGGTGGGCGAGCACAGCGAGTGGGCGGCGGGGGGCCCCACCGGGCGGGGGGCTGGCGAGCACAGCGAGTGGGACGCCGGCGGTCCCACGGGCCGGGCCGGGGAGCACAGCGGGTGGGATGCAGAGGCAGTGCCCACCTGCAGCACTGTGGGCGTGCTGCTGCGGTCCGCGGCGCGGGGCGCCGGGGAGGCCGCTGGCGAGCGCAGGCCGTGGGCCGCCGCGGCGCTCAGGGGCTGGGAGGGCAGCGGGGCCGCTGGGCCACACGGGGGCTGCGTGGTGGGAGAGGGTGCGGAGCCGCAAACGACGTGTGAGATGGAGGCACCAGGCACTGAAAGGGGAGTTGGGGGTTGCATGGGATTACCGATGGTGTGGACGACTGGAGAGCACATGGAGTAGGATGGCGGAGCAGACATGGGGACTGCCTGGGCTGCCCCGCTGGGACTGGGGCCAGCCATGAAGTGGGTCAGCAACGCACTCACCGCATTATTCGTGGGGACAGAGACCGAATAGGACATCGGCCCCCCTCCGCCTCCAGAGGGGTGTGTGGGAGCAGGACCTGTCTCAAACACCACATGAGGCATAGGGGTGCAAACAGGGTTGGATGCTGGGGCTGGCACGGAGCCGTACATGGATGGAGGCATTGGAGCACACGTAGCAGGAGGTACAGTCTCGCATATGACACGGAAGCCAGGATCGCATCCCATCTCAAAACCAGGGTTCATGCTTGGATTGAAGCCTTGGCTGCAGATGGAGTTGCATAAGGGATGGCCTGCAGGGAGGTACACGAAATCATACACAGGCTGTCCCCCTGCACTGCAGTTTGGGTTGCACACTGGGATACATATATATTCACACATGGAGTTGAACGCGGGGTCTGCCACAGGGACAGGCCCAGAGCCGTTCACGGGGACGGAGCCGTTCTCACACGCTGGGAGTGACCCGTTCTGGCTGATGGGCAGGACACCGTTCTGGCCTGCGGAGCAACACACTTCGGCTTTGGCACATCCCTTGCAGTAGGCAAACTTGTGGCACCCAAGGTTGGCCAGGAGCCGGTGGCTGCCAAGCCTGTAAGGTGTGAACTCCACGATGGTCCGTGCCTGTTGGTTGGATGCCAGTGTTCCCAAACTGGAGCAAGACAAAGAAAAGAATTAGGACCTAATCCGTGGCGCTCAGAGACTTAAGTGCTACAAGATGAGCGCACAAAATTAAATTTGATTTGTTATGACATATTTTAGAAACAAACTGTTATGACAACTTTGTTATACTTGTCTTCTTCCAAAAAAAAAAACAACCCAGCATATTCTCTGTTGTGAAAAGCATGGTAAAAACTTTTGTCCCAAGAGAAGATTTGGAAAACTTCCATAGTCAATTCTGTAATTGGAATTGGAAAATCATTTGTGGTACTAACTTGAATTCTTAAAAAATGTAGCACCCTTCTGCCTCAAAGGCGTATTTATTGCTTACCATTTCCAGCAGTTCGACAGGGCAGCTTTGTGGAATCCAGTTCATTACTATTCAGTAAGAACAATTCTTAACTTCTTGCCCTCAAAACTAGTCATACTTTTGTCAGTTCTCCTTGTCATGAAGAGAAGCAATGCATATTAATGAACAGCTACTTTTCCTAGAATGTTACAGCATCCTGGAAGTTTCCAGTTCCCTGTGTTTAACATGTTACAGGCTTAGAATGCGTATTGTTGTTTGTCACTGTTCTCTAATTGTTCCTATATGTGGTTAGTGCCAGTTCATGAATATTTAGAGCAGTTTTATTATAAAGTCAATAGGATTGTAAGGGATGGGGGACCCAGCTCGTACTTCTTGTAAAGACAAGTGTGCAGACTGATATTTGATGCACCCACTTAAATTAAATCTTGAGAAAAATGAAGCAGCAGCGTTCCTTGCCAGCTTTAAATGATAATCAGTTTCAAGAGGAGTGAGGTTTTTAATGGAGTCTCAAAGTAATAAGAGGCAAAATATCCTGTTCATGTGCTTAACGCCAAAAATATCAGAACTACTGTCTCTCTCAAAACCTGTTCTGAACTTGTACACCATAGTTAACCCTCAAAATTGTCCCCATTTCAAGAACTGATGAACTTACTCAATGGTCATCGGCTCTTTGAATAAACCACAACCTTCTAATGTCATTACACAATTCTTCATGTCTTCCTGGAGAGGATTACAGAAGGAGATCTCTGCAGTACATGGTACTTTCAGTCTGGGTTGGCTCAGTAGCTAGTTAGAAAAGAAACAAACACATTTTATGTTTTTTAATCCTTAGAAAATTGACAATGAAGTAAATAAACGGAAGGAAAAACAATTTTAAAGTATTATTAATACAGATTTCTTTCTGACTTGCTTCTATGATGTCTATACATTACTAAGTCAACCGTTTTACTTTAAAAATCACGCCAATTTAAAAATTTTAAAAAAAGGCAATAAGATAAAAGAAAAATGTAAAGTATTTCAAGTTTATTGGCATTGTACTTAGGAAGTGGCCAATAAAAGTCCCCAGGCCTGTTCCTTAGATCTCAAATTCCATAATTAAGGTTCCTTACCTTTACAATAACAGGTGGTCGGTTGACCACAATATCCCTGCTCACCATCAGAACTTCTCCACATTCTGGGTCTGAGACAGCAACTACTTTCATAATGTTGTGATCGCAGAGATAAGATCCATATTGATTATATGATATACACACTGGAATTTTTTTCACTGTAAAACAAATTAATTTCATTTTTTTCTGAATTTTTATTAATATTCCCACTTTCCTTTTTCATAAAGTTTAACTCACAATGGCTTAATTAAATATTAACTCGTGGCATCTTTCAAAATAGACAGAATTTTTCCTGACTTAGGGTAATACATTGCTATCTTCACCAGTTTCACAGTTTTCAATTAATCTATCAGTGAATTTGCAAAATTAGTTGATGATGATGATGATGATGATGATGATAATTATTAAGCAAAATTTGGAATCTTTTAGTGCAATTCTTTAAGCAATAATTCAAATATAGGTAAATTAAAGCCTCATAAATAGAATTTTAATATCTGTATTAAATTTTGTCTTATAATGATGTGGTTTAGTTAAAGGGATCTTGTTTCTTCCAGAAAAAGATATTAACCATGGAAACAGGTGTTTATATTCTGCTACACATTTGCACCTCCCAGCAGATGGTATGTCTAAGTGCTCTAAGCAAGTATTTTACACTGGTTGATATACTCTGGCCAAAGAAAACATTGCTTTTCTGACAGACAATTGCAGCTTTGTCTTTGTATTGAGTATAGACTCCAGAACTGAAATTTTATTGAAACAATTTTTTAAACTATTATAAGAATCTCTAAACCTTGAGAAATTAAGGAAAGACTACAATTTACCTGTTGCCATACATGCAGTATTGACATTGTGGTGTTTTTTGAGTGATCACCCTAAAGGGAATTCAGCTGTCAGTATTTAACACTGCACACATTTCACTGCCCACCACTTTTAGGAAGTCTCCACAAATCCTAAAAACCAACTATCTCCCAAAAACAACTTGGTATTAGACAATTTCACCCTCTTACCTTCCCTTGGACCCAATGTGACATTCACACTGTCTTTCCAAAACTGATCCATTGGGCAACCACTGTAGGTTATAATTTGTGCACACAAATTAAACTTCAGGGTTTTGTTCTCATTACGCAGATTTTCAAGCAGCCAGTTCAGTTGGACGTCTTCACCATACATTGGGCAGTTAGCCATCTTTAACCTCATGTTGATTCCAGAGTCGCTCAGAAATGGGTTTTTCAGAGACGATAACTCTCTGTCAATATGACAGTTGGAAGCATTGCAATACCCTGGGTGAATTCTTCTGTAAGCCCGGTAATAGGCTTCTTTGTTTTTCACAGAACCTGTTGAAGAAGATATATGATAATGAATCTGCTGGAGGCACAAAAACCCTATTATTATTCTACCCAAATAATAAAGATAATTAAAGCTATTGCTGCTTCTTCCTGGAACCCAAAGTAGCAGGTTGTTGTAAAACAAATGCACCAGATAATGAAATATGAGATACAGCAGACTGAAAGCACAGAAGAAAATAAACACCTCATGGAAAAAAAATTAAAAACCTTATTTTACTTTCTAGTAGTTAAATATAAAAATGGTCATGTAAATCTCGAAATGTATACTTAGTACAAAACTCAAAATGTAACTCTTTAAAAGGATAAGGGTGAATATGAGATGCTACCATTCTCTCAAGAGATAAAATATGCCATTAAAAAAAAGAAACCATCAATTGTTTTCCAACTAACCTACCAAAAATAAACCAAAAAAACCCACACAGCTTGCAAATGTACAATCAGCTGTGATGTACTGTTCATTTCTTTATGCAGTTTTGCTGGTTGAACTCCTCCCGTCTACTGGAATATGAAAATCAGTAATCCGTGGCCCAAAGTAAGAACAGCAGAACATGCTAATAATACATTAGTTCAGTAAGTAGGCATATTTTCTGGCAGATCTAGTACAAGAAGCAACAAGTAAGATGTTAATCCTAGGTTTAAAAGAATTTGTAGTTTTTTTTAGATTATCTCGACTCTGCTAATATTTTAAACTACTTTAAAGGTGAGACCAAAACATAAACGTACAAACAGTATGAGGGCTGGAACCCATGTCCTGTGAGGAGCAGCTAAGAACTTTGGGTTTTTCTAGTTTGGAGGAAAGCAGGCTGAGCAGTGACCTCATTGTTCCTAGCTTCCTGAGAAGAGGAAGTGGAAGGGGGGAGTCCTGAGCTCTTTTTCCTGGTGTCCAGTGATAGGAAACATAGGAATGGTTCAAAGCTGTGCCAAGGAAGGTTTAGATTAGACATTATGAATATTTTCTTTATTGTGAGGCTGGTCAAACACTAGAATAGGCTTCCTAGAGAGGTGGTTGATGGGTCACTGTTGTCAGTCCCTTAAAAAGAGGTATTTAATAGTATGTTTCAGCTTTCACTCAGTCCTGACATGTGAGGCAGTTGGATGAGAGGTAAGTCATTGTAGGTCTTTTCAGGTGAAATATCCTATCCTATCCTATCCTATCCTATCCTATCCTATCCTATCCTATCCTATCCTATCCTATCCTATCCTATC
>JAOTQP010001286.1:95092151-95110276 GCA_026413545.1 Cichladusa arquata | reverse complement strand
CCTATCCTATCCTATCCTATCCTATCCTATCCTATCCTATTCTATCCCATCCCATCCCATCCCATCCCATCCCATCCCATCCCATCCCATCCCATCCCATCCCATCCATTAGCATGTGCTTTGTTTGCATCATCTAAATATATTTAGAAGTTTTAAAATCAAGATCTTTGAAGAGAAAAGCATGTGCCTCTTTCTCAAAAATAAAAAGACAATTTCAGATTGTTTTGCACATTTAAACACAGGAGATACTACTTTGATATTTTTGTATGATTTCCTCTAGCCCATTCCTGTAAAATTTCCTCTAGCCCATTAAATATGTTTTTATCATACCTAGTTCATACTTGTAAGCTCCAGTGATGTCTTCAAATTGCTCACTGCCAACACTCTTGGTGATTAGACGTTGTCCACATGGCCATGTGTCACAGAAAAATTTTGTCCTTTTGGCATTGTTTTGGGAAAGCCAGCCAACATAGTTTGAATTTACTCGAGAAAACATATGATGACCATCATAATCCAAGTCCAGTTCTCCTTCCCTGATGCTTCGAACCCATGTAGGACCACTGCAAGCTGAACCTATACCAAAGAACAAAAATGTTATCGTAACCTGAGTAGTAGGGAAACTCAGCAACGTAATTTGAGGAAAATTATTCCAACTGTAGTAAAGTTACCTCTGCCTGTTTCCAGAGGTGTTGGATCCAGACATTGCCAGTCACCACAGCACTGATTTATGTCTCTGCGAGCCATCCAAGATTCATTCCAGCAGTGGTATCGCCTGTAGAATGAAAGAATATACAGTTAAAGATGTTTCTTGGATTACCAAGTTTAACGCCTATGACAGAGGAAAACTATGTCAATGATAATTTTTTTTTAGCCAACTGAAGATTTTTTGTGTCTTAACATTTTTAATGATGTTTGTGGCAGGAGTGGTTTTGTTTGCTTTATATCACTTAGACTGGAAATTTGTTCCAGAACCTCACAGACCTGATTGCAAAGCATGTTGCTTTTAGTTGATAACATGCCAAGACAGTTCTTTAAGTTTAACAGGAATAGGAATGTTTATAAGAATGAAGCAATCCATTACAAGGAACATCAGGAGGACAACATAGGTATCAAACGAGTGGTTGTGACTGAAGATAAAAGTCCAAATTAGTGATAAATTTTCCCTAGCATTTCCTGATCTGCTTTGTACTTTTACAGCTACTGAATTTGATGGCCTTATTTTTTTCAGCTGAGAATAAGCAAGCAGCATGGATTCTCACAAGAGGTGTTGCTTTTTCCTTTTTTGAAAATCTACATTGAGTAGACTGCCTCTTTAGTAATTTCATGGTTTTGAAGTGCACTATTAGGAAACTGAAGAGCATTAGCCCACTAAAGAAAGAGATACACCAAAGAGAGACACTGATCTGCTAAATTGATACCAATTTTTCAATCATGTAACTTTTTAAAAGGGCAAAATAGCTTCATATTTTTCTTATTTACCATAGCTTGTCTTTGCCACACAGGTTTTTACCAGTAGAGTCAAAAATCTCATTGATACCAAGAGGATTCTCAATTGAGCAAGGAAAACAGAAGCTTGTGACAACACGGCTTGGAATTCCCAAACACCTCATCACTGCAAGAAAAAAGTACGAATGAATCATTATAAATCACAATCAGACAAATCCTTCACTTATTTTATAAATAATTATATTCTAATTTGGAGTTATGGAAACATAGTGGATAGGAAGCAATATTTTGGATGCAGTATCTTCAAAATTATTTTTAGTTCTTGAAAAGCCAGTTTGAAAAAAAGCATAGCAGAAAGGAATGGTTTTTTACTCTTCCATCTTAAAATAAAAACAAAAAAGCAACCACAAAAACAGATGTTTTAAATTCAGAAATCATTAACCTGATTCTGCATAAATAAAATACTATTTTTTTAAAATAAATAGTTGGTACATTTAGATTCATCTACAGGACTTCAATTTAACTTCCTTCATTCACTCTAGAAGCATGTTCAGTAGATAAATGATACAAAGTTGAAACTCAGAACTTCACTAATCTGTGTAGTTGAGTGCAGTATTATCTAATCTTTTGCATTAAAAGAAGAATAAAAGCCTAATGCTTTTGTGTTTTGGAGGAGACATTACTAGAGATCTTCCTGTTTATAACTTAGTGTTTTTTCTCATCCTTCAGATACTACCCAAAGCATAAATTTTTGCTCCACAATGGGGTTGTACCAGATGACCTTTAAAGGTCCCATCCAACCCCAACTATTCTATGATTCAATGATGCTGCACTAGCTTTGTGTTTTAATAAAAGTTTCAGTATTGATAACTGCGTAATATAAAGGTCACAGAGAATATGCAACTACTTTTCTTGCTCTTCAGCCTGTGCAGGAAGGCAAAAGGTTGATAATAAACACTATATCAAGAGCATGAGAAAAATATTCAATTTCTTATCAGTAAAATGCTTATAAGTGAAATTCTTCAAGTAGTATTTTGGGTCAGAAGTTTTTGATCCTTGTTTTCTCCCTTCTTTTCTCTATAAACTAGGTAAGGGCAAACTGAAATATCATACCTGTGCACATTACTGAAGCAAGAGATCCACAGTACCCATATCTGACAGGCCTGCATCTGCCACTGTACCACTGCTGTAGAATAGGAACACTTCCATTCCAGGAAAATGGCTTTGTTCCTTTCAGGTAATCATTGTTTTCTGGAATCTTCATGATACTGTTAGTGGTATGGCTGCTTATCTAGAAAGAGAAAGGAAAAACAACCTTTTCAAATAGCCAGCTGTGTCTTCACGTTCTAAGCATGTCTCCAAATCATCAGAGATTAGCGTTACAAGTTTAATTTTCCTGTGAATCTGAGCACAGGAAGGATTTTCCCTGCTCACCTGCTGTGTTAGATTACCGTGCAGTTTGTCCTTCTACAATACAATGAAGTGTGACCTGATCTGTTCAGAGGTCTCACAGCCCCACAGATCTTACCATGTGATTCACCACCATGCTGACATGCACAGGGTCATTGCGCCAACAGTGGTCACGGTCAGAGCCATGATGGTAACTCGCACCCATATCTAAGATCTTCAAGCAGATATCCAGAATCCCATCTTCAAACTGAGGAAAAAGAGGATAACGTGGGCATCATGGTATGCTGACATTGCTAGAGTACCTTTCCTAGCAATAATCCAGCCTTTTTCACTTAACATGAGTTGCTCTCTCCTGCTTTTTTTTTTTTTTTTTCTTTTGTTAAATAATGTACTTAGTTCTTAGTGGTCTGCATGGTATTGCCTATCTGCCTGAAGGAAAACCAAAGGCAAAACCATGTCATTTTTACTTATGTTTGACCAATGGAATAATTTTCATTCAGAAGCACAATATTTGTTTCACTTGTTCCCAGAACATTCTGCAATTTCTCTCATTTTACTGGATAAAACTTTGTTCCAGTTATTTGAACTACAGTGAAATTCTCAGATATTTTGGTTCATGTATGCATAGTCTGGACTGACGCTAAAAACTTTTGCACTACAAATAGAGCATACATTTCTGAAAAAAATACAGACAATGCTTCATTTATCAGTAGATGGATGACATCTATTTCTGAACAAGTGTTAAAAACATACCTGTCCAAAGTGCCATGGTCGAGAGGTTATGTGCTTGTGAACTCCTTCATACAGTATTCCATGTTCATTCAGAACATATTCTTCTCTATGGGCCTGATTGTCCAAATATACAGGGTCATCTGGAAAAGATGAAGTGCATTCATTCAGACAAAATGTACCTTTCTAGTACTTCTGTGTTTCTGCATCATTGTATCCTTCTTTCCATTCCTACCAGCTTTTGATTTATACTTTTAAGCGTGTTGAAGGTTGTGGGCTCTTTAAACACTCACAGACAATTCATTCCTACTTACAGCTAGATAATATCTTCAGTAAGTCTCTCCCTGCTGTAATACACATGAATGGAAGAGCTTGCAATTTATCTTCACACTAAGCTGTTCTACAAGTCAAACACTCAGCACACAGAGTTGTGTGTCTGATTTAGATCATATCAGCACAGACAATGTGAATATTTGTCATGTAATGATTTTGGCGAAGTCCTACAGACTCCAGAATGCTTGCTACCAGAGCCAGATCTACAGAATTTAATTTGTATTTGTACTATATGATTTTATGATGATAACACAGTATTCACAGAATTACAAAATGGTTGAGGTTGAAAGGGGGCTCTGGAGGTGATCTAGCCCAACATCCAGCCAGTTTCCCAGGCCACATCCAGATAGCTTTTGAATATCTCCAAGGATGGAGACTTCACAACCTCTCTGGGCAACTTGTGCTAGTGCTCAGTCACTCTCACAGCAAAAATGTGTTTCCTGATGAATGGAGGAAACCTCCCAATGCTTTCGATCAAGGCACTGTAAAAGTTGAGGGAAAAAATTATACCTCACGCCTACTACCACTAAGAAAACAAATCAAAACAATGGCTTGAGATAGTCTTGAATTTAGAGGGAAAAAATTGAAATAACAAAATTAAATCTCTCCTCAATTCTCATTGTTTCTGCTACTGCATTCTTTACATACCAGCTAAATAATAAATGTCTTCAACAGTTTTACTCATCACTAGCTATTTTTCATACAACAGTCTGATTGTCACTGGAGTTCTTACCTGCACACCAAGGGTTAAAAAGAACATAAAAATCTCCAAGACACCGCTGATACGTGTGACCACAAGATGTGATTTGCATATTGAGAATATAACGGCCAATGCAGACATTGGAGGGAGGAAACACGCTGATACTGATGCATTTTGGCTGATGAACTTTGTAGGAAGCACTCCAGCAGGTTTGATCCAGACATCTGCCCATTGGGAAGGTGCATTTTGTCTCATTTGATTCACAGGGTCTGAGGCCTTTTCAGGAAAATAAAAACCACTTTCATCAGACTACTAAACAAAGCACATGTAAAAGGCTAGTAATTTGCTTAGGCATAATTTGCAAGGCGAAGCTCCCAAGGGTGGATTTCTTTTTCACTTGTCACTTCTCTAAGCAGAGTGAGAAGACTTTGCATATTAGAACTGCCTGATTTAGGGGAAGCTAGTCTCTTTACATGGAACATGAGTAGGTTATGGGAATATGAAGACTATGAAAGAAGTCTTCTGAAGACTATGGGAAATACTATTAACCAGCAAAGGACTAGGAAAGACAGAGTGTTCAGGAGTGAGTACCTGTTTCCACAGTGAAAGCAGCCTGGTCCACGGAGTCATCCCATTCCCGATTTTGGAAACGAGCATAAAAGCTAAAGGCTTGCCCTCTCCTTATTATCTGTCTGTCAGTTCCAAAGAAATGGGTATTGTGTATTTGACAGTTGGAAGGACAGTTCAAGTCGACTTCTCCCAGCTCAATAACTGCAGGACAGAGAAAGGAGCACAAAGAAAAAGCTCCATATAATTAAGCTCCCAGCTTTGACTGTGGTTAAGATTAGGTGAAAGAGGAGACAATTATGAAAGACAAATAACTCTTTCAAAATTCATTCAAGACTTTGTTCAAAATTCAGTATGACTGAAATTGAGACATACATCCATAAAAGTTCCTTTACAAGTTCACCACTGTCCTAGCTTGCAGACGGAAACTTGTCTAATTCTTTGATTTAAAGCTGTTCTACAAGTTTCTTTTCTTTTATGTAGTGCCGATTTGTACTATGAATACCTGATGCTGAAGGACAGTATCTCTACTAGAAAAGTTAGCTTTGCATTGTAATATTTTATCCACACATTACAACGTGCTGTCTACAAATAGTTACAATTTTGCACATGCTATCATTTGAGATATTTGGGTTTGTTTTATAAAATAAATAAAAAATTAAATAGAATAAATAAAAAAATTGATAACCTGTATGTATTTGAAAGCTTAAGTGGCACTCTAAATTATTTATTTAAAAAAAGAGATATGTATAAATATCTACCCAAGGCTTTAAATAATTTTAAATATGCATCCAAATGTCTCAGTCTGCACTCCCAAAGTCATAAAAAGGTTTGCAGATATCTTTGAAAAATTTAATGGAAAAGGAAATACTCACAAATTGTGACATTTTAAAATGCTGACAATCTATTCCAGGTGCTGTGATTAGCTTGACAAAAATCTTGGCTGATTCCCCCTTAGGCATCCTGCCTGCATATCAGTCATTTCATAGGTGTAATTATGACACTGGTGCCAGAAGGATGGGTGGCAACATTCATCTTTACTTATTTGCATACAACTTTTTATTTTCCAAAGTTCTTTACTCTAATTGAAGACCATGGGAGGTACAGATTCTCAGCAGTTTTGGAAATTGGGTTTACTGACGTACAAAGTCTTTTGTATTATAATTTTAAAGGGTTAAACTTAAAGAAAAATCTAACAATGCAACTTTTCTAACTATGTGGGTACCTCATTGAATACAGAATTAATATTTAAGGGAAAATAATGTTTCCTATCCAGAAACAAGGGTGTATCCACACAAGGGGAGACTCATAGCTAAGCCCTTGGGACCAGGACATTTTTAACACAAACCAATGGAGTATTCCAGGATCACATCGTGAATTAAATAATATTTTAATTATTATGGGAGTGGGAGGAAGTGGGGTGGAATAGGTAGGGAAGAGGCAAACAAAAAAAAAAAAAGAAAAAAAAAAGAAAAAAAAAGCCGTTTTTTAAATTTTTTTTCCTTGAATAAAAATAATCTTATTTTTCATCCAGCTATTTAAATTTGATAATGCATTAGTCATTCAGATCTTCAGCAGAGATCACCAACAAGTGTAGAGCTGGGTGCTACCCACGATAAAAATATGCACACAATCAACAAATAACCAAAAAATACAGGAGTGCATTACATCATCATTGCTCATGAATACAACATACCTACAGACAAGAAAGACCAACAGAATTAAACTGAAAATCTCATATCTTAATGACAGCTGTTAACCATAACACAAAGTATTCTGGTCAAACTGAAAGTGCTTATAGCACACATGGCAAATTCCTGCGGTCAAGAACACTGAAAGAACCTGATCCTTGCCTGGTCTCTGGAGGTGTTTATAAACCAAGACAACTAGTCTTCATCCACTCAGTCATCCAGCTGAACTGGAACATCAGGGAGCTGAGATGTTATGTTTCCCAGGGAAGTTCTCTAAAGTCAGCCCACAGTTTGCTTATCAGATCAAGTATCGCAACTGGATCACAAAGAAGCTAATGATTGCTTTCTTAAGCAAAGACAGCTTGGAAAAAATATCAAAGACAATTCAATTTCACGTTTCTTACTGGTTTTCTGCCTCTGGTAGAAACCTGACCATCAATACCAGTCAAGGGTTTTTCTCTATCAATTCATATTTTTCTTTCCTTCAAGATGGAATACTTCAGGTATTCATTGAAAAATAATTGCTTCTAGCATGAGAATACTGAAACCTAGCACTGTAACTTGTGCTGGAAATAAAATTTATTTGTTTCCATGCTATTTCCTCATTGTAGAATTGCCTGTTTTTTCCATAGGTCTCTTTCTCCTTCATAGTAGTTTTTTTTCAAAAGTTGTTTTTTCCCCTTTCTCACTAATTCCACAAAGAACATCCAAACATACAAGCGTTCTCTACACAAAAATATGTGCAATGTTTTAGGTCTGTACAAATGATCATTTTATTATTTCTGTTTTCAACCCTGTTTTAAGGGATATTAAAGTTTCAAGACACTTACCTTCCATTTTTCTTCGACATGTACTGGTATCTGAGGCGCAGAACTGGAGGAGATACCAGCTCCTCAGCAAGACGCACGGCAAGGTCTGGCTGATCTCCTCTGCGAACCAACCTAATTTCCTCTCAGTAACACTTATATTCAGAACTAAGAGGCCGTCACACGTGTTGCATCAACAAAATACCAGTTTTAAAGGAGGCCCCACCCATGTGTCTACTGATGCTCATAAATGATTCATTTTAACTTCCAGCATTATTAGGGAGAGTCCTGCGGCTGAAGGGAGGGAAGAGATCTTGGTAACCTCACCTATAGCACAGTGCTGTCGGAGTCCCACAGCTTGCCCTGTCTCAAAAATACTTTAAAGCCAGGATGAATCTTAACACATTTCAGGGTAAGCCATTATTTGTAGCCATCCAAAGTTGCCATAAATACCAGCACCTACTGTTCCCTTCTGGCTAGACATCTTCAGACAGCTATGGAAAACAAGAAGGAACACTGGGCTAAAGCTGAATTTATACTCTCAGAATATAAGCAGTGGACATTTTTAGCATAATATAAGCAGAAAGCTTATAGGTTTCAGAAAGATTTCAGAAAGTCTGCAGAGCACACGCTCCAAGGGAAGGTCAGAACAGAATGATCAGTTACAAACTTTTTCAACTAAATTGCAAAACATGCAAAGAGCATGCAGTAAATTGAAGTTGACAATAAAATTTAGCCTAAAAATTACATAAGTTGTTTATACTTCGTATGTATTTATTTCCTAGCACATAGTTTTGCAGCTTCTTAGCTTACTCCCCCTCCATTCTCCTGAAATTTTGAAAACCATTCCCAACAATATCTGTGAATAAAAACCATGTTAAGGCTTTAATAGAAAATTTGTGCTATTTTATTTAGGTTCCAAGTATATTTAATAAAATAGAACAACCACAACAGTGTTCTCTTTGCACTCTCAGTGATGAATACTTTAGCCTGCAAGTAGGAGACATGGATTGAAATTTCTTCTGGCAAAACCAGAATGAACATGTGCTACTAGTTTCCTCCTATCCTTCCTTTGCCTCTGTGCCAAACTTTACTCCATAAGCTATCTTTTGAATCCCTCAAAGTTATTCTTTGGATTGAAGAAAACCTAACCCTAAAATAAAAACCCAGACAAACCAAGAAAAACTAAACACAAAGATCATTCATTGATATAGAAAGATTCAGACACAATGGCTGAAGGTCAGTGATTTGCATAACTGCCTGGATTCTAGACAGTGCTTTAAGAAATCATGAAATTAAAAAGCTTAACACACAGTAAAATAACTTGGTAAGCATAACCTAACAGCTCAGGTATTGTGGAATAGCTTTAGAGAAATTAAGGCAAAGAAAAAAATCAGCACATCCACAGTGAGTCTGGAAGAAAGCAGTTAAAAAATTAGTATGAGTGATGCATATGACAGTGAATATGATTTTCAATGTGTTCATATTTTGAAAATTATAAATGTTTGGCTAGTCAGTAGACAGACATAAAATAGTCTGAATCCTTAGCATTTCATTGGCCTCATGTATCTGAAAAACTTTTTTTTCTTAGTATTTGCCATTTTACTGTTAAAATTCAACTGACTGAAAAATGAAAAATCAAAACCACCACTCTTTCAGAAGAAATAATTTAGCAGGCATACACACATAATCAACTTTCAGTCAGCCTGCAAAATGGGAATGGTAGTGGTCAAGTCAGCCACCAGAGAGCTGTCTACAAGCAGGTTTACATACGCTAGCATCCAGAGAACAGAACAGAGAAGTACCAAAGTTGGTCACAGTTTCCAAGAATATATTAAAATCCCCTCAAATACATCTAGTTCAAGCTTCTGACTGAAATACCTTGGTAAATGAAAGCCTGTGACAAATAAAAGAAAACAAATAAGCATCAGTAAGTGGCTGCACCTGTGGGTTCAAAGAGACTTAATTAAGCGTTTAAAATAATAAAGACCTGAATCAGGAAAAGAACACTTTCTGTATGGATATGAGTCACTGGCTTTAGTAAGTATGCTTGCTTAGATCCTTGAAGCTGCTTTGGTGCCTATCTGTCTCTGCAGGATCATTATATAGATGCCCAGCCCCAAAAGAAAGCCTCCCAGGTACCCAAGTTCCTGCCTATCAGTGTCTGCAGAGCCATCCAATTGCTGCTGCCAGCTCACAGCTATCAGACTGGTTGGTCCTCTCACTCAAGCCCAAGCTTCATGCACCTAAAGTAAGAGTCTTTAACAAGGCAGAAAATCACAGCATTCTGGCTCTCTTGATGCACTCAGTCTGTTCTTACTCCTTTTGCCTACTAAGTCCTGCATCATTGGGGTCATCCATGCAACAGGGCCACCACCCAAAAAAAAAGAGCCATGGGAAACTGAGCACAAACAGGAAACACAGAAATGGTTCAAAGAAAGGTTTTGCCTCTCATCTTATGGCCTCTCTGATGTGTCCTGGCTGCTGACTTCCAAGGCAGGTTGCTGGCATTTGTCCAAAGTGTCTCCTCCTGGACAGAAACAGTTCCCCTCCCTGACTGCCAGTGAGATTGCCAAGCTGAGGCTGATGATCCCTTGGTCCCAGCTGAGGATCCGTTCCCCTCTGCCTCCGTCTTTTTGCTTCACACTTTACTCACCACTCACACAAGCTGTCCTCGAGGTTATTAACAGTATCTAACACATCCAAAATTCTCTGACATGTACAAAGCAGTTGATATTCCTGATTCAAGCCTGAATATTCTTCAAGATAGCCTAACTGTGAAGATTTGGGCACTTCCATAATTTAAGCCATTTAGGTTATTAAGTTTCTTTAATGACCTTAGCATTGGCCTTACAACAGTAAGACTACACTTACATTTTACAGTGGGCTTGGTGTTCTTTTTAAATATTGCTTATGTCACAATAGACTGACATGGGATGAGCAGAGCATTTACAAAGTCAAGTGGTGGGACCATTAAGGGTCTAAAACCTCCACAGCTTTCAATTGGCTATTAGGCCACCAGGAAAGGGTGAGGAGTGAACAACAGGGCATTGCAATCACAGAAGGAACACCTGTGAACGGCACTGATGCAGTTCCACTAGTGCAGCATCACTAATATATTTGGGAACAATAGGGAGGTCACAGTAATCAAGCCTCTGAGCAAGGAATCCTTTCAAGAAAAAGGTACACAAAATGACAGGTCAACAGGGGAAAAAGGAAGGAATCAGAAATTATGAGAACTGAGATTAAAGTGTTTTGGTGAAAGTGTCATCTACTGGAAAGCTGGGGTAACTGCAGTAGTTAAACACTCTTCAACTTATTCATGTTTCAACAAGCCGCTCTAAAGTTCGTTCTTTGTACTTGGTCATATAATTGTACTCCTTTGGTCACTGGACCTGGAGTTGATCTCATAGCAATGACTGACAGTATAGAAAGATACCTGTCAAGAGAGTGTATTTAAAATCATTAAATGGCATCATCCTCTGCTCCTGAGAGTTCAGGAATATTCATGTCTAACAAGAGAAGGGGATAGAGAAGAAAAAAAATCAGATGCCACAAATCAGCATATTTGTTAGGAATCCACATCTGACATTCAGAAGCTTCATATTACAAGGGCTACAGGCTGGCAAACTAACATGAACTCTGTCACAGAACACACCCAGAATTTCTTAAAATTCATAAATTAATTTGCAATGAAGTTGCCTTTCATTAAAGAGTCTGAAAGCACTTGAAGGTACTCTGTTAAGTGTAAGCAAGCATTACAACATCATCTTTAAAGATGAATTAGGACAAAGAAATGCTTCAAATGAAATCTTAAACAAGAAGGTCTGTGTGTTTTAAGAAGTACATGGCAGCTTTGTCTTTCTAGAAGCTGGAGGAAATTAGTAGCATTAAATAATTATAGGTGGTTTCTGGCACAACGAAACCACCAGTCTTCTTACAAAGAAACCAAAAACTCCTTCAAGGAAGCTCCCATCCAAGCTGCACAATCACTTGGAGTTCTGATGGAGCTACTTGCTCTCATCTCAGCCTTTTTACTGGGTTTTCATTAACTATGTAAGCTGCTGTTTTGCTCCATGCAGTAGGATGTTTTTTCAATATCTCTGGTGCAGATGAGGAACACATACCTATAATGTTGCAGTATATGCAGAATTCAGAAAGGTCAATTACAGGACATGTACCTCATGACAGCCAGGCAACATCATTTGTGCTTAAGGCATATTGTCAACATATTTAGAATGGAACCTAGGTAAAATGCTAACCCATGTACCTTAATAACAGTAACAACAATGACCAGGTTAACTGAATAAAATATAACCATAAACATTACATAAGTTCCAACTAGTAGGTTATAATAAAAAGAAAAATTTTATTTGTTTACCAAAACAAAGAAACAAAAAAACCCCAAAAATCACAAACAAAACAAACAACAACAAAAAAAAACAAAACCAAAACAAACAAAAAAAAGAACAAAAAAACCCCAAACAAAACAAAGGCCCCAACCTCTTCACAAACTGAAGCTAGAATTTATAGCTGAGTAATTTGCCAGGTAACCTACTCTAAGTACTGTAAATTCACTTTCAAATGAGCTTGTTCTCAACTGTATTTAAAAAGCTAGCACTACTGTAAATTCAAACCTCAGCTCACTGAGCAGTAACTTCCCCACACAGAGAAACCTATAAATCACCCAGCCTGTGATTATAACCCACCAGTCTAACTGCCCCAACAGTCCAGTAGATACCATGGATCTGTTACCTGTACAGGCAATGCTAATTGGAAAAGACTCAGTCTGAGCAGTGGGAGTGGAAAGAATAAAATGAGGTGAGACATTTACCAGGTTTGATCATGGAAGATTTGAGGCTCTCTGGAAGAATGCAGATTGGTTCCTATTCAGTTATTTAATTTAAAGCTTTATTTTTTAATGAAGCTTGTTTGTTGTTAAAAAATATCCATTTTCTCCTCTAATGCTTTTTTAGTAGATGTTTGTTTAAAATTTTGTTGTATATGAGTGGAGTTCAACATCTTGGGACACAGGTCCAAAATACAGATCTCCATCCCAGCAAAAAAGTGAGTCTCAAGTATTGTTATTTGCAATATGAAGAGCTCTTGCTTTCAGCTGGGAACTATTTAATGTTAAAAACAAAGATGAGATTTTATTCTAGCAGAGTTCAACACCTGACTGATCTACCTTTCTCAAGATTTCAAAAATTTTCCATGCATTGCTTATTTTGAATTTAAAAATATGCAGTTATAATCTGGTTTTAGTTTAAGCAGTTGGGAGTAGAAGATACAGAAGATAAAATTAACAGGGAGAGACTCTTAAAATTCTATCCCCTTTCAGATCTCTACAGTAGATGTCTTACACATATACACAATATGGTTTATAAAGAAGACAGTAATGTGTATGAAGAGTAAGGAAGACACCTTGTACCAGAAATGCAAACCCCAATTTTTTTTTTTTTTAACATATACAGGCACACTTTCTATAAAGAGAAATAGTATATTAACTCACTTGTAGGGTCTGGTGTCATTTTGGGGTTTTCTCTGCTTGTTCAGGAATAATTAGACAGCAGGTTTGGGCAGACTAACACATTTGCTGGAATACCAATCAATGGCATTGCTCTAATGGTATTTGCCTCAGCTTTCAGAGTCTTCCCAATAGAAGGGGATTAGCAATTGATTTTAGTGCAACATGGAGCTCTGTTTTCAGCAGTATAAATACAGCACAAGACAGAATAAAAAGTGTCAGAGGGGTAAGGAGCTGGCAGTGGTGGTTTACATGGAGATGGGCAGTAGCAAAGCAAAACGAAGCAATAGCTATTGTTCCACCTTAAATGAAGAAAATTTATGTATTTTTTAGCTGTGTTGTAGGTTCTACTCCACTTCTGATTGCTCATCCAACTCCAACTCTGCTCCTCCAACAGATTTTTATTTCTAGTTCATTACTTTGTCATAAGGGACAGACAGGTCACCTCAACCACTAATGGCAGTGTACGAAAGGAGGTCAAGACATAAATCAGGACTGGCATGAACACAGCTGGTGTCTCTCAATATAAAGCAGCAAATACTTCCAGCTCCTGTACAAGCATGGCATACAAACATAATCTTAGAATGGTGCTGCAAATACTTCCAACTCTTTTACAAATCCGGCTGTACAGACACAGATATAAACACCAACACCTTTCTTTGAAGGCCCTTTTCTCCCTTTACTAGAAGTTCCTGAGTCAGTAGGCTTTCTTATACTGCAGTAAATGTTCTTGGCCTGCTTTGAGGTGTCTGTCTTTTGGCAAGAAGATCCTTGATGTCATATGTGGTGACACATGATGTGTCATAAAGCACCTTAACATAGAGTGGCTACAATCAGATTTTTTAACACAACCATTTCATAAGATTTTATTTTTTCTGCAATAGTTTCTGATATACACCTAATTTTACATTAAATAAGTTTACTAATCAAAATACCCATTAATATGTTCTATTAGATTATATAGGTTCTACCACCTTTAAAATGGAAAGATACAAGCAGTCTTAAAAGATTATTTTAAGGAAGGTTTAAGATTAAGAAACTGCCTTAGCTTAATTTAGATTCAATATACAGCTGTTACTCACCAAGGTGTTGTAATCGTAGTGCAAGCGTTTTGGCAAAACTTTGCATAGTTATTCTTGATTCAGCATTAATTTAGACCAGCAAAAGACATTACAGAATTCACAGGAAGACAGCTCTTTTGGTTGTTTGATTAGAGATTTTTAGCAAGATGCAATATATAATGTTATGCTCACTGGACTGAATTTTAATTAAGTTAATAAACTGGGTTTAGACAAGTGTAAGGTGTTAGCTAACATCTTTCCATGCTTTGTTTTGTCCTGAAAATTGGCATGGACAGCTTTTTTTCTCAACTTTTAATGAAATTCCTTCACACACTGAAAAATATAGCATAGGACTGAGTATTCATTCCTTTATACCAAGATGACCAGTAACTCAGAAATTATTGTCTATGTACTGTTCCCCTCTGTACACAGGTAACTTCTCCTAATGCATCTGGGCAAAATTTCATGATGATGAAAGTAGTGGAATGACAACTTAATTGCATCATAAAAATAAGCAAGGAGACACCTACACACCCAGATATCACATACTTCAAGCAGCACCTTCTGGTTTTTCTAGTCAGCTTTTAAATATGTCTGCATTTTAAGGACGTACTAAAATGCTTTGGGCAAGTTTGCTACCTACAAGCATGGATTCTCTGCTTTCTGAACTTACAGTAGCCATAACCTTGCTTCGCTGCATATCAAACTAATACAGCTGCCTTCAGTAATGTCTTAGTCTGATTCTGAGCTCAATTATGTTTTAAAGCTTTTCTTTAACATCAGATTTCTGTGCAAGGAAACTGAACACTCACAAGTTCTGTGGCAAATAATTTTGCTACACTAAGAAATCAATAAGAGTATCAAGTCTATTTTTTTGCTGGTTTCAAACACCACACATTAGAGAGTGCCATCCTAACATCCCATACAATAATCTGAAATGAGTTCTTTTTTCATAAGCACACATCCAGCTGAGGAGTAATTACAGTGAAATGTGCTGTCATCTTTCCAAAGAATAGTAATTAGGGATATGAGCCTGGATGTCTTGTATGGTTATGGAAACATATTTTCTTCCCAGCTAATGATCAGCCAAATAGTAAATCATTAAAAGGAAAATGACAAAGGGTGTGGGTAGTGGCTGTCATCAGCCTTGTTCACCAGCCCCAAACTTTGTCATCTTCCTTTGGAAGAGAAAGCCAGATGATGGCCAAAGTTCAAATTCTCCGTGCTTCTTTGGAGAATTAATTAATCTTGTTCTTTTTATTGGTAACAAATCTCTTCCGCTTTACTGATCTGGGAGAACATCTTTGTATTATCCAGACTATCCCTATTATGGGGGGAAAGGAGTCAAAACCATCTCACAGAAGTTGTAGCAGTGTATCTATTACTACTACAATAATTTTAAACACCAAAGAGCTCAGGCATACACCTCTCTAAAGATAACTTAGAATAACCATCACCTTCCTCTTTCTAGTCAGACCAATTTTTACTGCTCACTGATTGCCAGGAGGAACGGAAAAGACCTCCCAGGCTGCCCACTGCTCCATTTTTCTGAGAACAAGAATCATTCCTGTTACATGCACAGGTAACAAAGTACCTGATGGACATGAAATCTGGAGCTGGTTTCGGTTTAATGTCATGGTGTCAAATAAATATATAACAAAGTAACTGCTACCAACTCTTGGTATTATTATTTGCTTTTTTTAATTATTATTTTGCAATTGACCCTACCAATTGCAACTGGTACCTTCTTTACAGTTTTTTGAGTGATACACGCCAGCGTGTTGTATGACCAATGCACAGTAACCGTAACATTTTCTTGGGACTTAGGAGAACCAGACTCTAGAGATACAGAAAAAGCTGCTTTGAACCTAACAGTGTAGGCTCTTATCTTCCAAATTATGTGTGACCTAATCCTAAAGTCCTTACAGCAAAGTTTTATCCTCTCCACAATTTCAGTGAAAAATCATATTGTTAATCAAATAAGTACTTTTTTTTCCTCTCTTAACTCAAGTATGGCAAACTTAGGTGAATTTCCCCTCAATGGGTGGACACATTCCAATGTAAGTAATTTTTTTCATCTACTGCTAATTTTGAACTTGTTCAGAAAAATGATTTTTTGAACATAAGACACATCAGCAGAGAAAGAAAACAAAAATTGTGAAGATGATAACAGCAAGGCAGGATTGAGAGATTATTGTTTAAGTAAAAAACACTTCCCTCTTTTCCAAATACCCTGATCAATCTTTTATTGTGTTTTTTTGGTTTTTGTTTTTTTTTTCCCAAAAAGGTAAATGCCATCAAATCTACTTGAAACTATTTCCCTTGCAAGTATTTGTTTTTCTTCCGCCAAGCAATAATACCCTTCAGGTTTTGCACTTCTTAAACCAATAGATTGCATACAAACCACAGGCATGTTAAGACACAAAGAAACACGTTGCATTTCATCAGCCTCACCGTGATGAAGCTGGTTTGTTCATATTCCTGGAGCATTTTATTGCCCACGTTGAAGAATTCCCAAAGTGCGATGGCTGCTATTCATACTCGTGATATAAAAAAATTTAAAACTGATAACCCTCCACAACAATATAATTTAAACACAACCCCAGTAAAGTGTGATAAAAGATAGGACACAGGACAAGAACAATAATGGTTTAGGATATTATGCAAGATTTGCAAACAGTGTAGTTACAATCTGCCTTAAGCACTACAAGCAAGTTAATAACACACAGCCCGTGGTTTAATCCCAGCACAATAACCAAAGATATATATTTTTTCAGATGTTTGATGATGGACACACAAAACTAATTATAGGGATATTCCCATTCAGCTGTGTGTAAGGAATGGCAAACACATTATAAAAGCCTTGTGAGCAGAAGGAACAGGCTGGCAGCACCTCAGGAGCACGTCTATCTCACATTTGTCATTTACCACCGCCAACAAATCACTCCTGCAGAACAGGTTACACATTTGTCCTGAAATTCCACTGCTTTCATTATGACATCAAAGAGCTTCCAATCTAGGAAAACATCAGGGCTGATCTGGATCTCAGAGCTTGTTCACCACTATGGCAGAATTTGTCTTCAGTCATTTTTTAAAATGGACATATACGTATTATAAATTGCATATTATATTAGGACACATATATAATTTACCAGTCTTTTCTAATGCATGCTGTTGCCCATTGCCCAATTTTCTCCCTTTTGTGTTAAAAATTCTACTAGATTTTCCACATTGAGAAACAGATTTATTAGATCTTTTAAATAAGTAAATCCAACACATCCTTCAAAGTCTGCCTATACCCCTGACCAAAATATATTCTTCTCATGGTTTTTCCCATACATATTCAATTAGTATTTATGATTTGGTGGAAATCATGAAAAAGTTATGAACCATACTCATTTGTTTATAAGTAATTTATACTTTATTTGTAAAGTCATTTATAATCTGCTGGAAATTAGATAATTCTTTCCTGAACTTCAATGTTTATTGATACAAATTTATCTTGTTCATATATCAATCATTATTTATATAATGAATATCCTTATATAATATAATATCCTTATTTATATAATGAAAAATCTGTATCTTGCTACTGTACTAACCTTTCAAAAGCATCTGATCTGACAATCCATCAGTATTGGCTGACAAGTTCGGCTATATCTGGCAAGTTAACTTTCTGAAATATTCAGCTTACAGTCTTTCAAGTTCATTTGAAAATATATACAGAAATTTTTGGAGCAAAAAGAGTAGGTAAAAATGACATTAAAATATCATTATTGCTTACTAATCATATTATTAATCTTAATGACTTTTAAGACAAATTTCAGTAGATTAAAATTTTCATTTTAAAAAAAT
>JAOTQP010001286.1:95080470-95092051 GCA_026413545.1 Cichladusa arquata | reverse complement strand
ACAAATTTCAGTAGATTAAAATTTTCATTTAAAAAAAATAAAAGCTTTTCCATAAAACAGAAAAAAAAAATGCATTATTACTTTAAAAAATGAGTGCTTGCTATACTCTAAGTTGGAATATAAATTCTCATTTTCTATTAAGAAACACTATGAAACAACTTGAAAGGTAGTCTAGACACACCTAGAATAAAATACCTTTTTATTTAAAATGTCATGATAAAATACAAACTATTTGTTGTATCAGAAGTGCAAATATGTAGCCAAGAAAGGCATATATGGCACATTTTGGAATCATCTGATTACTTATTTGCCCACCATTAATTAGCTACTTAACTATTAATTTCAAAAGAAATAGGCAAAGTGTAATCAGTCCCCTGGGGATTTTTTTTCCCCCTATTAGTGAAACAGGTACAGAAAACAAACATTAAATTAGAAAATATTGGGGGACACACAGAGAGTAGAAGTTTTTATTGTCTTTCCAGGAGTTCCTACACAAGAATCATAGAGAGTTTATGGTCAGATTGCCAAAGTAGCTGACATTTATATATTATCAGCATGATGCAGACCTAAGACATGTTTATGAAGAGCATTCAGGCACCTAAGCAGATGAGGCTGTTGGCTTCCTTTAAACTGGCATTCCATTCTTTTGGTGAAGAACTGCCTAAATGTCTTACACATTGAGCTATTGAGTACTCAGAAAAAGAGCTCACACTCTACTGTTTTGAAATGTTTTTGGAAAAAAGAAGTTGGTAGACAACTCTAAAAGTTGCATTTTAGAAGAAAAAATAGTGTAAGAGTCCCAGAAATTCAGTTATGTGACAATTCCATAGTGCACCATGAGAAATGTTTCTAGAACAAGACAGAGTATCTTTTTACTAGAAATGCCTACATTCATGAACTACAGTTGAGTAGAATACATATGAGGAGAAAGATACTAAAATTAACAAACATCTAAATATATCCCACTTTATTTTGCTGCTTCTGTCCCAAATACAGACTACTGAAGTGCATCCCAGCATGGAGAAAAATAGCATATTCATGGATGAGTCACAACAGTAAAACCAAATACATGGAGTTACAGTAGTCATGCTTCAGAAAAAAAAAAATAGGGTTGAATTATTTTTCTTTTCTTTGGGTTTGGAAATAGCACCATCATTGACATTTTGTAAGCCCACTTGGAACAGCACAGCAAAGTAATTTTCAAGTGAATGTACCATTTTAGGTGCATAACCCTTCTACAGAAAGGTATTATTTTGGATTGTTCAAAATACAGCTGAAGTGGGTAATCAAAGCATTTCTGAAAACTTGTTTATAAAAATCGTGCAAACGACTTGCAGCAGATAATTTAGTCCTACAACTAATATTACAACTTTGACTCAATCCTACCTTAAACACATGGAACTGTTTTAGAGCTTAAAACCTGTGATTCCTTAGAGCAATGTAGTCCCTCTTTTGAGTAGTAGGATTTTTTAACTGACAATCATCTTTCTCTCAAATATCTATACGAGAATTTTAAACAGTTGACCAATTATACAAATTATTTAAACTGTTAACCAATTACTTTCAAACATAAAGCATTAAAATCCACTTCTGGGTGTTATTGGTTGACTTTAACTAAAGAGTCACAAAGTGACTTCTGAGTGGTGGGGATCATGAATGAATGAATTGCAAAGAGAAAACATTAAAGGAAAAGACTTTAAAACATTATTTGATTTTCTTTCTTTCTTTTTTATTTTGCTATGCTTTTTTTCCCCCCAATTGAATTACTTCTAAATATTCAATTCTATTTCAGTTGCATTGAACTAGGAGGACTGGCTTAGGCTGTTGATTATTAAGTCCCACATTAACATACAGATTCAGAGACTTGGTATTTACTAAGATTACCATGTTAACAGAGAGAAACTATTGGAAGATTAGGACTTGAAATCCAAATTAAATTCCATGGTCTGGTCTCACAAGCAATACTGTCCAGTACTGTCCAAATTTTTGTTAAAAAATGCAAAGTGTTAAGTACAGAGATGTTCCCATGACATTCTAAAAATATTTTTTCAAGGGGAAAAAAAAAATCTATATTTTCTCTATTAATTTCCCTAGTAACTGAATCATGAGTTGTTAAAAAATTGAATTATCCAAATGACTGACAGTTACAATCTTTTTCTCTTTTTATTCATGAGTGTGATTTTTTCCTGAATCTCAGGAGACTTAAAGGATGGATAATTAAACAATCCTTTAATATTGCCCTCATATGAATATATTAAACTGGAAAGACATAGATATTAATTTAAATAGGCATATTATTATTGTTACCTGTGTGACAGTAAGACCTGTGATCTAGGTATAAAATTTTATTAATGATGAATTTCTTTTGAAATTTTATATTTTGTCTCTCATTGGGATTTTCAGTTTTAAAGGCAGTTCAATTGTTTCTATGCTTCCACTGTTCACATATAATGACATTTCATAGCAACTGTGTAGCTATATGGAGTCTATAAAATTATAAATTTAGATTACTTACCATTATGCAGCAACTTACTGTAGAAAAGCATTAAGGTGCTGATTGTTAAATGGAATGCAAAAACAATGACAGTGAAGTAAATTAGTTTAGAATTTTGTTTCAATCAGTTGTGTTTTAGAAAGTTGAAAGGGAGAGGTAATTTTGCTTTGAAGAATCTGTTGATAAGCTTCTGTTTAAGTTACATATTACCTTAGTCTTTTATCTCCCAGGATCATGGTTCAGATATTTCAAGGAACCACAGTTTACCAGACCTCAACTACAGTGCTGCAGAACCAAATTAATACAACTTTTTTTCTGAGAGACTTGGGGTGTGGCATAGCCTAAACAGCACCATTAAAAACATTGAACATTTCGGCTCATTGCAGCAGACATGGATCCTAGAAATTACATTAACTAGCAGTCTTAATCCTAAGATTTAATGAATATAGGCAAATTAACTTTTGTGATGTTTGGGGGTTGCATTCTACAAGATGGCATTTGCTGAATCATCATTTTTCCTGTTGCATTTCTGTAGGTTGCACAGAAATTTAGGGCTTGCACAATTAGAAATTTGCTAACACAACACCATTGTCAAATAAGCAATTCAGAAAAAAAAATTACCTTGCAAAAAGGTAGTAAACTACAGTGGCAAAAACATTTGAAAAATCCACAGAGATCTTGCAGTTCTATTCAAGCATAAACTATTTGGACTAATTATTTATTCTTGTAAATACTACATAAGCACTGGTCATATCTCAAACAAGGAAAATGAGATCATTTCATTCTGAGAACTACCCTTGTAGTTTATCGGTTGCATGGGGCACAGTAGTTTGCTTCTAAGGTAGTTTGCTTCTATGTATGTTAACAAAGAAGGGGAAGGAGAAAGAGGTTGCCATGAATACATCTTGGCTATTTGAGAGTCAGAGTACCATTACAGCAGTCTGGAAAAACAAAGAAATTAGTTATACTCAATTAAAATAGTTCTGCCAAGAGAACATCAACTCTTTGAGAGTAACCATTGTATTTTCCACACACACTGTGCCATTGCATTAAAATTATTCCCTTCTAGATCACATTATCTTCTTTAGATTTCACTCATGACTATAAAAACAGGAGACAAGGAGGAAAGAAAAGGACTGAAGAAAAAAACAAAAGCCCACATTGCTTTTTAAATCTGAAAAATGTATGTTCTGCATACATATTCTAATCAATAGAACATCAATTGCTGATCCTAAGATTAACTATATGAACACCAAGAATAGCAGATAACTGTTTCTACAGTAATAGTGTAAATTAATAAATGCCTGGGGAGAAAGTCGCTTGCAAGACCATGTTTATCATCTGAGTTCAAGATAAAACTAATCAGTAAATGCTTATCTCTATGTTCATCACTGAAAGGAAGCCTTAAATCCTGCACTAACTGCAGCAAAAATTCAAAAGAAGCAAATATAAAGTTCTACAGTTTTCTAAATATAGGAGTGAAATATGGTAATTCCTAAGCAAAAAGTTAATAACATGTTTTCTGTACTGCATAAAAATCTGTTCAATCTCAAATCTGCAAGTTACCTGGAAAAATTTTTATCTCATTTAAATGATAAAACAGCCCATTGTTTTCAACTCAGTCAGTCAAAATTAATGAGCAAACCTATGTAAAACACTAGAATATTGAGCATGTTGGACCACTAAGGAAATAAAATCCATATGAAACAATGTGAGAGGTCACACAGTAGCCTGAATGAAGATTTCTAACTATTTATTGTTACAGTGTCATCTGTTTTTTATGTATATTTATCACTGCTATTATATAGAGAGGGAAATAATGAGAGATTTAAAAAAAAAAAAAAAGAAAGAAAAAAGAAAGCTTGGGAAAAGGCAGGGGAAACAAGATGGTAAAAGAATAAGAATGCAAATTACAATAGGAGACAATGAAAATTAGAGCAATGGGAAAAAGTAGTGAAAGGAATCAGAATAAATTGCTAGATATAACAGGCAAGTGATCATCTGGTTGAAGAATGGTCTTTTCAGTCACAAGGAGGGGTCAATGCTGTCCCTGCTGGTCAGCACACATCTCTGGCCACCACTAGTTAAAGGTTCCTTTTGCTTTTCTGTCAAGTTACAATGAATAAAAAAATAAAAAAATTAAAAAGATATATAACATTTGGTACTGTCTCCTCTGCTTCTTCAAGGTTACAAACACATTGTTCTCATTTAACTTATGAAGTGTTTCCAAAATAAAGCATTTCAGACATTTGAGATTTTAATTTGACCTTCTCTTGCAACAGTCCTTAAATCTATCCAGCTCATAAAGCTCTTAGATTCTCATACAGAAAATTATACCAAAAAATTTTGTAATTGCTACATGCCAGATGGATCGGTCTAAAATTCCTTTAGTTGTTTTCTCTACACATGAAACAAATTTTTCTTTTAAAATGCAAGTCTGAAAATCCTGTCCCTTCCTATAACGTAGCTCCGGTTTCTCTTGGTTATTTGCATAAGGAGTCATGCACAAATGAAATGAATTGCTGAGCCTGGACTCAGACTTCAGGCCTTTTATGGTTTGAAATGCACACGCAGAACTGTAAAGCAGAATTTGTCTACAAATGTATAACCTAGTGAGTCATCTTATCCCTGTGACAGTGACTCCCCACAGTTATACCCTGTACATCCTTCCCACTCTTACCCAGTTATATCCCTTGCAAGATGCATTTTGTCTAACATGACAAGCTTTCAGATTTTTCTTCTTCCATTTTAACTCTCCTAGAAAGGAGATGTTAAGAGACATTACAAACAATATTCTTCACTACTGAAAGAGGGATCTTGGGATAGCAACCCACAGTTTCTTCATTGTAAGGACTCGGCAAATCAACTTTGGTTTCTGAAGGGAGCAAGTAAAGGGCAAAATAAATATCTATGTAAGCATAGCCAGCTTGTCATGAAATATCATTAAAATGTTTCTCACTCTGCTGCTTCCTCCGAACTCTTGCTCTCTCATACACTATGTTCTGTCCAAGGAGTTGCATTCACCTGGATCAGTTTATTGCTCCACTCACAGCACTGCTTTTCCAATAGCCTGCCTGCCATAATTTGAAGGACAGCCTACAAAGGTATGAGGATAGAAACTCCTTAAGCCAGCACTGTCATTAAAATTGCACTATAAGGAAACTATGGCCTAAGTAACTCACTTAAAACTGCACTTCACGTCAAAGGAAGATGGCCAGAAACTGAACTTAATGCTCCATGGCATGTCTGCACTCTAATTGAAACATGAGAGGGCAAGTCACTGCCCAAGGACCAACAGGCACAGACCAACTTCTGTCTATGATCATGAACTTGCTGTCCCCAGAACAGAGTGGCCTTGTCCCAGCTTCAAACAAGCATGGGCCTGAGCAGAGGAAATACCCTGCAGGCTTTTGTGTCTGCTCACCTCTGCACCTCTAGTATCCTTCCTCACCTTATGATACATCCTCACAGCAATGCAACAATGACTTTTTGAAGTGTGTAGAGCGTCCTTTCCCCTGTGCCTTCAGATGGCCATTAAAGCTGTGCACAGCAGCACACATCCTGGGTGTCGAAGCTGGGGCTCCCAGTGTCTCTGCTACCACCACTTTCCTGGCTCCTGCTCACTGTGGCCAACTTCTAATTCTTTCTGAAAACCACCATGTGTTTTTCACCCACACGTGTGAGACACAGGCTACCAACACTGCTCTTTCACCAGAGACACTATTTTGTGCAGTCAAGCTCCTTCTCCTGGGAAATGGTGTGGGAAAAGCAGCTGGCTAGGAGATCAGCAGTGCTGGCTCACACCAGGGGTCAGTATGGAGGCATTCCTTCTTACAAAGGGAAGAAGTGGAAAGAACTGCCAGTGCTGAGGAAATTTCCCTTTTTCTTACCAACAAGGTGCATCTTATCCTGACAGAACCACAGGCTTACGAACACTCTTTAAAGATGACATGGTAGAGTAGCATATCATTTGAACATGGAAATTACAAGCTTCATTATTTTACTATGCATTTACTTTACAACTCTTTCCTAGCCTCCGTTGCAACTAAACGTGAGAAATAGTCTTACTTCAATATCACCATACCTTTAGCCCTCATTGCAAACTTCATTCCCTTATGAGCCTTGCTGCACATTTCTAGCCAAGATCACACCTTTTAGATATCACTGTTAAGGATGTCAGTATGAAAAATTCCTCCCACCCCATAACCACCATTTGCAAAACCAAAAGGCTTCTCTTCTTGAGATTGTTCAAGTCATAGATAATCATTCTCCATTAGCTAACACACAATGCCTGAGTTGGATTCATTTTCCATACGTGGCTTGACCCTTTACAAAGCTAAGTGAGCAACTCAAATAGTTCTTTTTAGTGTATCTTAGCATTTAGATTTCTGACATCTGAAGCTGAGGCAGCTACAGCCCACAGAAAGAACCCCATGCTTCTGAATTATGCTTCAATTCCAGGTGCTCTCTGGAAACTAAAACCCACCACAGATTCATATCAATGCACTGGCAGCTTTCCTTAGACAGACCACTTAAACTATAACAACACATATGCAATGTGTAAAAATAGGAATATACTATGTTCCAGATTCATATCTTCATTTAAATCCTGTTCTAGAAATCAAATATTACTTACTCTTCCTCTGCTAGAAATACTTCTATTTTAAATCATGACAATGTGATACAAGAAGCTCCCAGCTCCTTAAAGATACAAAGAGAACGCCTCATATTCTGGTAATTCTGTCTGTCAAAGGAACTGAAAACAATACTTCTATTTATCTTCTAGAAAATACTACCTCTTCTCCTTCAACCCACTCCAAAACACTTTATATCCTCTTACCTCACAGTAGTATCAGATAAATCTTAAGAAGTTAACACTACGATATACTGAACCATCTCTTGCAACCCACAGCATTTTTGGATGGAATTGAAGCATATGGGGATTTCATACATGAGCCCTGGACACTAAAAATATCTAATCCTGCTTTTGTTTTTAAAAAGGTATTTTTAAAAGAAGGGAAAGCAAAGGGGAAGATATGTAACACGACCATGCCATCTCAATGTTTAGCTCAATTTTCAAGTGTTTATTTGCATAAAGCACAATTTTGCATGAAGGCGCAGCATAATTTATAATTATTTTGTCCACCGGGAGCCAGACACAGCTTTTACATGTTAAAGGCATGCTGAAGGCAGTTTCTCTCTTCCTTCATCTTAGAAGCAACTAATGCATTGTTAAGGGCTTGTCTGGGCCAACAAGTATTTCTCCCATCTTCTGCAGGAAATGCCCTTAAATTTAATTTTCATAGTGACTGAAAAGAAGGAAGCCTTAGCTTTCTTCCACTTTATGTAAAGAAGATATCTTTTTTTCATAGCAGAATTTTATTCCTAGAAACTTTTTATTTCTGAACAGACCATCTACATCCTTTGAGATGCAGTCTACCATAGGAACACCCTTTTGCGGAAATATCTCCTGTTCTATCAAATATTCTGTTCAGGGACAGGAAAGTTACTCTGATGCTTGAAGATTTAACAATTTGTTGACAAAATAATCTCCAAAAATGTCTCACAAAAATTCTCTGAATATTTTGATAGTAGTATCTGTATGGGGATTTTATTTTATTTTAACTTTAGTCTGCTTTCAGAAAATGTTATTGAGTAGATCATAATATAGACCTGAGGACAGCAGGATACGTTTAGTGAATTGTCTGATCCTACAAGAAGCACTAAGGAGAAGCGGCTCAACTGGCCCAATATGCAAAGTTAAGATCAAAAAAAGGCATATTTTACAAAAGCAAAGAGGAAATGAACAAAATTACCCAGTGGCCATCCAAATCACCAGTCTGCACGAACAGTCTACTTGAAAAATTTCAATTTTTCAAGTACTATATGCTGTCACAATATTCAAACAAATGCTTTTATGAAAGAAGATTAACAGAAAAGTTACAGTCAGTTCCAAGTCAAAATGACTCAATGACAAAAGAAAAAAACAATTACTTTTGGGAGGGGAACAAAAACTTAGGTACTGAAGTAATGAAGTATTTTTGTTTTCTTTTAGTGTTGTGACAAAGTTTGAACAGTCTATGAACAGCAAATTGTCTATTTTAGATTAAGAGTCAACATTTACTATTTAAGTAAAGAATAGAATTGCAGCCACTATTTCTATGTAATTTTCTTTTAATTCAGAAAAAACTCAAAGCACTTCCTTAAGATAAAAATACACATCCTACATTATAGATTAGATCTTTAATTCCTGAAAGCATTAAGACTACAAGTTGCCACCTTAGCACAAATTTAAGTACGCTACAAACTGTCATTCCTTTAAATAGAGGTGTAGCAATCTAAAACAAGAGTTGGGTTTCAGGTCTTGTTTTGAACAAATGATGACCATTAAAGTACCTTATTTTGACTAACTTAGGGTGTATATTTCTGTGGAGAAACAATAAAAACTTCCACAAAAAACCTTGATTTGGTAGTAACGCTACTCACTGTATGGCAGGCAAATTTAACAGCCAAAGGTTCTCTGTACAGTAAGTAGAGAGTAGATTTCCTTTGAAAGGACTTACATGCACACCAGTGGGAGTTTATGTTAAACAAAGCTCATAGCACAAGACACTAGTATGAAAATATGGCCCTCCTCCATTCCTTTCTCCCATTCCCATTATTCTGTCTATGCATTTTCATCCTCTTCATGTGTCAGCTGTAGAGTTTAGCAAAGCTTCCATCCCTTAACTCAAGGCAGCCTAAAATCATCCACCATTTTGTCAGGACAGTCATCAACCCAGATGAAGACTATGCCAACCTTACAACTGAGCTACAAAGCAATTCTATTCCTCTTACTAATAATCACCTTAAAGTCTTCCTTGCTCCTCTTTAAAGGTTTTATTGTTGAAAGCCACAATTCTCCTTTTAAAAATGCTTTATGTAAAAGACTTGTAGTCTATGTATCCTGGCTATTCTTGCATTTTTCTACTCCTCAGTGTATAAGCAGAAGGAATTTAATAGTAACAGGAGAGTTCACATCAGCTGCTAAATGGTGCTTTTTGTCAGTAAACTGTATACAAGATAGTCACAGTAGTCCTTTAAAATAGTTAAAATTTCAGAAATCAGAGAATTGTTTCAGGAACATGTACAGTGCCTAGGCAGCTTAGGAAAACCTCTGAGGAGCCCAACAAAGCATTCAGCACAATACTGTCAAAATTGTCTTTGTTGGTTCCAGCAATGTCAGATGCCACAGCTCCGTGTGATTCGATCTGTTAGATGTGCTCAGTGATGAAAACAATACTGCAGGAAGTGGCTTTGCTCCCCGAGATTTGAGAGCCAGTACCAATCTATCACAGGATAACACAGCCTGAAACATCTGTAGTCTCAGCAGATTTCAACAGCTCAAGGGAAATACATTCTGGTTTTGCACCATTTTCACTGACTTGAGCTTTTGGCTCAATTCTCCACCCTCCCACTCCTCCAAATACAATTGCTTCTCCAAACATACTGACAAAAGAGGAACAGGGTAAATTAGTTCTGGACCAAAACAGAGCAAGCTGAACTTTTTACTTAAGTACTTAATGAGAACTACGCACTTTTGTGCCATCTTCATCACATCAGATGTCTGAGAGTGCCATCCTCCTGTCCTTTAGCAGTGAGCACCACAGTGTGGACAAGAGCTGTTAAAGCAGCCCAGGTAAACAATGAAGCAGCATGAGATTGTGCACGTCCAAGTGCCAAGGCTACTCAAGTGCTTCCAGAAGGAAATGTAAGCTAGGACAGGCTGACTCAGGTTCCCTTTACTACAGGAACTCCTGCAGGTCTGGTATTTTAAAACCTCTTTTTCAGAAATTCATTTGTGTTATACTGCTAGAGTGCTCACTAAATCACAGACAAGCAAATATAAATCTCCCATCTCTAGAGACTATTTTGAAAATCCTGCAGAATACCAGCTGTATTTCTGCACTGCATGACTGGAGGCCTAAAGTACACTTACACTTTCCTATCCCAAGGAACAGCCTCCTAGACAACATGCAACATTCTAAGCTTGACACTGTAAATTAATCCAAAGGAAACAAGCTCTTTTAAATCCTTTTTATTACAGAAAAACATAAGGCTTACACTTGACTTAAAAAAAGCAGCATTATTTTATGAATCCAAAGTTATTACAGGGAAGTTGCTTTAGGAAACCTCTAGAGACTGAAGAAATAAAGAGCCCCTCCTCACACAGCATTCTAGATTACTTGAGTGACCATAGTAAACACCTTAAGTTCATGTCACTTCTGACACCAAGTATATGACTTGTCCCCCTTTCTTCTCCCCATGATTTGTTCAATGTAGGTGGGGGAAGGATTTAATGAAAACAGCAGTACATTTCAAGTCTAATTTTCAGCAGTTCAGTACACATCTGATGGGTATTAGAGTTCAGAAGTGACCGACATACAGGCGTTCCTCCTTGCTCCAGCTATTAAGTGCTACAGTTTGAACAGATCCCAGTGCCATCTGTTTCTTCCACACTATTTATCATTATTCAGGCCCGCATCTCAGAATATTTCCCAGCAAGTCAGCTGGCTACTACTGATTATATACACAAACAAAAGTAACCACAAAAAACCAAAGCTCCATGTTGAAACAGTTCATAGCAGTGCAGCAGAACTCAGGTTTTTTCCTTTTTATTACACTCCAGAGAAGGAACAGCACTGTTCTAGTGACCACTTCAGGTTTTTTTATGAAGTCAAAAACTGCAGGTTTCCAGCCTGAGTCAACATTAAATATGCACCTGATCTGTACTGAAATCTTAAGAAAGGAGACAAAGTAAACATACTACTGCCTTAATAGTCCTACATTTTGACTATCAGCACTGAGTAGTGCAGAAGTCCAAAGAAATTTACAGGTTTTCCATCATGTGATTTGCAGTTTTCTTTTTAATAAACAGCTCAGGAGCTCAATACCATTAAAAAAAAAGAATCCTTTCTAAACACATTTTTAAGCACCTATTCCTCATGTGTATGCTAAACCTACACCTCTCAAAGGTTCTATCAAAATAATAAAACATCAACAAAAAGCAAGAAAACTCAAGTCACTATGTACAACTGGCTATAACAA
>JAOTQP010001286.1:95043757-95080404 GCA_026413545.1 Cichladusa arquata | reverse complement strand
TGTATCAGATACCTGCTACTCAGTGTTCTATGACCTCATTTACAATCCCTCCTCCAAAAAGGAAAAAGTCTGTATTCATAATCACACATGGATTTTTTGCAAAAAAAAAAATTCCTTATCTCTTTCCATGGTGTTTATACTGTTTGATAATCAAAATCTTTCAAGTCAGAGATCTACTTAAGGTACTCTGCACAGCAACTGGATGCCAACTGTTATCAAGCTACTTAAACAGAAGAAACAAGTTTCTTTCCCACAGGGAAAAGATGCAATACATTTTCCCTGGTTATGATTCTACAGTGTCATCAAATTTACTCAAACACAGAACTCGTGTATTTAAGCTTACTCTTGGTTACTATTTAAAAATTCCTTAATTTAGTGCTATAGCATAGCAATTTCTTACATGATCAAGCTGCCTTATAAGGAGAACATATTTTTTATCATACAGTAATATAGCCTCAAAAAAAAAAAAAAAAAGGAAAAAAGAGAAAAAAAAAAAGGAGAAACTCCTGCATGAATAGTTGGAAGAGGAGCAATATAAGATTTGCTTTTGTGGTACTTTCCATGACATTGATGCCAAAGGCTGCTTTATTGTTGGAGAGTTTTAGCTCTACATACTAATTAGTCCTTTTTGCAGTCACAGGTTTGTATTAAAAGTGGCTTTTATGATGAAACAGGTAACAAAAATGCTTTATACTGATCAATCTCTATCAATGTTAATATTAAGCTCCAATAACTCTCTCCTTCAGAGTAGATAACAGTCTCAAACAAAACTACCTATCTCAAAAGATATACAACAATCTCAAGTAAACACTGTAAAATAAATATACACCATTCAAAAAGCTTGTCATTAGAGAGTTAAACAAATAGTCAGAAGGTGTTCATAGCGATGTCTTCCTTTATCAAGCTGTGCTGCAGATTCAGAAAACTTACAGATCTTTTGCACTCTAAGTGTGCAAGCACTCACAGAAAGTAATTAACAGGCAATCATGTTCTAAAAGGTTTTTAACATAATTTTGCAGTATTTTTAGCTGCTAAAGCACTAATAAACACTTAACTTAGCATATAATTCCCATATCCTGTATCTACTAAACATTCTTGACTGCCAATAATTATATTATTGCATGGTAGAACAGTCCTCCAATTCCCAAAAATTTACATTTAATTTGAGGAAATAGAAAAGTTTGTTGTTTTGGTTTTGTTTTGCTTTTCCCATAATAATGTGCAACAGGTAAAACATGTGACTTCTTAGAAAACTTTTAAGTTGACTTCAGCTATCAGGCTCTAAAATGCTTTACAACACTCTTAACCTTTCCTTGTTTTCAGCTGTAATTTTATATGAATGAATGCATAGCTGGGCTATATGAGTAGCAGTTCATCACATATAGTAAGGATGAGTAACATTATTTCTGTCCTGGAAATGAACAATTCAAAACTCTTACAAAAATGGTGTAGAACTGTACCTGAAAATTTCTTCAGTTTAAATTGCTCTTTGTTAATCTACTAAGGACAACTAAGAACATCCATTTTTTTTCTGTCAATTTCTGAGAAAATGTGAATACATGCAAGTCAAAACTACCGTTATGCAGATAAAACGGTCCTTTTTCATGAAGATAATAAATGACAACCGCCAATAAATAAGTCTATTTGGAAATTCTAGAGAATTCTTTTGCTAAACGAGTTAGTCTTTTTTCTTTTCCATAATGTCTTTCTGTTTAAGCTCTCCATCTGAAAGTTCTGTGTATTTTCCATTCTTTTCCTCCTCTTGTTCTTCCTCACTGCCTTCGTCTGTGAGCTCTCGATCACCACTTTCCTTTTTAGCTCCCTCATGCTCAAATACCTCTCCCTCTGTATCAGCTGTGCAGATTCCGTAACACATGATGCTGATGACCCCCAGGGGTAACCCAAAGAGAAAGCATCCCAGCAGTGGTGAACTCTTGAACACAGACTGTTGAAATAGAAAGCAAAAACGACTTTCAGTTACTGTATTACTTCTCTGCAATGTAATACACTCTGTGTATTTATTAAAAAAACCTCCAAAATGACAATCAGTGTTTTTTAGAGGGATCACAGAATCAAATAGGTTGGAAAAGACCTTTCAGATCAATCCCAACCTATGACATAACACCACCAACAGGAGCACAGCACTACATGCCACATCCAGTCTTTTATTAAACACCTCCAGGGATGGTGAACCCCATCATCTCCCTGGGCATCCCATTCAAATGCTCAATCATCCTCTCTGTCAACAACCTCTTCTAATGTTCAACCTAACCTTTCCTGACACAGCTTAAGGCTGTGTCCTCTTGTCCTAATGGGTGTGTTATTTTGGTTTTTCTGCTTCTTTGGTTTGGGTTTTGGGTTTTATTATTGTTGTTGCTTTGTGGGTCTTTTTTTATAAGGTTAATTGTTTGCTTTCTTCTGCAAAAATGGCAAGGAGTCCTCAACTTCAAAATTTCTACTGTAAGTTCATAAAAAATGTCACAGAAGTTCAAATATTACAATATTGCTTTGGGATAATTTATGTTTACATGCCAACTGCATATCCTATGCATTCCTTGAAGCTTTAGAAACAACTGTGCTAAGAATGTCAAAAAACACTTTGAAGAAAAAAGTTTCATCTCTTACTTGTGTCTGGTTCTCAAAAACTAGTCTGCAGAAAAATTCTAGAGAGCTTCCTGTTGAGGAGTAGCTTAAGGGCACAGGAAGAAAGATTTATGATTTCAGAAAGTGGTGCCTAAATATTGTACTTTCACGTAAGTTTGGAAGTCACTCATTTAGAAACAAGTGAGTTTCAACTTAAATTCACAGCACAGGTTTATTTGCTTGTGTAGGACAAGTGAAGAAATGCATTTGTTTACATCTTCCCAACATAATTCTGTTAAGCATAATTAACATGAAAAAGATGATAAAAATATTTGCTTTCAAATTACACAACGAATAGTATTTAACCCCCCTATGCTCTAAGTAATTAAACTAAAAATGTAACATTCCTCAGAACAGTGAAGTACTAACTTAAGGAAAGGATGTCAAAAGGGTCAAGTAAAAGATCTTGAATTCTTTCTCTTCTCTCCCTTAAAATACATGTCAGGCATAGAGAATAGCAGTGAAAAATGAAGAAACTAAGATATGTTAAATATTTATCACACATATTATTAAAAATTTTAATCAAGAAGTTCATTTGGCTTAAACCTATACATATAATATGTACACAATATATACAATATAAAACAATTAATATAAAAATATTTTTAAAACCCTCTGAAAATATTTGTATCCTGATTGACAAGGGCACCATCTAATTCAACGAAAAATAAAACTTACCACTATAGTAGACTTGGCATCATAGATTATTCTCTTGATTCGTTGCAGAAGTCCATCACCACCCTGTGCCTGAAATTTCAAATGGAACCATGTCAAAACTGCTGACACTTTTCAGTTATGATTCCAAAAGTTCATTCTTCAGACCTTGCAATCTTAAGTCCCTTTAGAAGGAAATGAAAAGTAATTATTCTTATATCTCATGATGCCCAGACACTCCAACTTGCCAAGCTTGGACAAAGATTATTGAATAGTCTCATGAAAAAGTCTCTCACAATTTTTTTAAACAATCAGTGCCAACTTGGACAATAGCTGACACTCTCACCCTTACCATTAAGAAACACTAACAAAAGCTAGCAACCCTCTCGATGTAACAATGGTAAAACTGCAGAGCTCTTCTGCACTTTCCTGCAGCTGTTGAACATTCAGTTATGGCTTATGACAGCACAGTTAGGAAAATCTAAGAACTAATCAAAGATATGAAGGTGTAATAAATAAAACCTGTGTCAAGCAATGACAGACTGTATCTACACTGCCCCCTAACTGATCAGTGTTCAAAACAACTACACAAATCAGAAGGCAGTCTGACCAGTTTTCACTTTCCTTGAGTAGCCAGGGAAAGTATTTGGAAGTCAACTCATCAGCATGTGATCAAACCAAGACTGCTGAAATAGCAAGGAAAGTCCACAAAGATGAGACAGACTCACAAAAAGTTACCTATAGAGTATTAAACAATCAAGTCCAGGTGAAAAATCCAACACTTCCCAAAAAAGAGAAGGTGGAATGCCAGACTTCTCAGAAATTTCTCTCTGGCTCAGAAAGCCTGCATCCTATTAGTTGTTTACAAGCATACTTTGAAGACTCTCATTTCTCAACAGCTGCACAATTTCTGCAATCTCTTGGGCAGATAATGCAGTAGTAGTGCCGAAGTAGTGCCATTTTATGTCTACAGACATCTTAGACAGCTTAAATGAAGTCATATCCTGTATTTTTGTATTGTACAGAGACGTGAATTTAGACTGACCTTTAATCACTCTAGCTGAGATACTGCAAACAAAAGACAGAAAGGCCTAAGTGACACTATGGCAACAAACACAAGGCATCACAAATTATTTTTCTCCAGTAAAAAAAAAAAAAAGACAGAAACCAATTACATTTGTTGTTTCAACCAGAAAGATATCAACATCTATTAGACTCTATTTGTATGTAACTCAATGCACTTAAAAACCACTAAAAAAGCGAGAATTCAAGAATAAAGAACCACCAAACTATAGCAATACCCCTCACACTGCAACTGCAAGCATGACCAGTAAAGTCCTGAACAGCACATAAATCCACCTGTATCATGTTTCTACATCAACCAGTCAGATTAAATAAACTGAAGTACCCCATATACCCCAAGTATCTTCTGCATTATCTGCCATTACCAGCCAATGACCTAAAACTGCTGGCATAATGTCAAGTGGGAATCAGCTAACACAGGAAGCACTCAATATACAGTCAACTCAATATACACTCAAGCAAAAAAAGGCTTCTCCCATGAGGCAGCCAAATTATTAGCTATCAGTTCCCCTTCATGGGAAAGCCTTCTTTCCCCAGAAGCACAAATGAAATTCTGCTCCATGACCTCTTTCCTCATCCACACAACATAGCTTTCTGTCCAACTTACGGTACACTGAGGGAATAAATACTCAAAAATTATCCAAGTCATCAACTGCAATTGATTTATTAATGTTGTTTTAAAAAAAGACAGATCTTTTTTAGTTATAGAGCAGAGAGGAATAAGCTTGTAGCCTTTTCTAAATTCAAAACAAGTATAACACTGTTTTTTGAATCTCAAGGTGTAATTCTTCCAGCTATTTAATTTATTAATTTTCCTCCCAAAAGAAAGAGTGCAGTTGAATTAAGCACTAGAATTCAAAATTTTAAACAAATGCATTTAATCCAAACCAGGAGATGAATAAAAATGTCTCCATTTACAACTGCACCAGTAAAAGGAGTATCAAAAGAAGCAAGCTAACATTACGCTATAAACAAAAGAAAGCTTGCTTTGTACAACATGCAACAGCCATGACTCCAGAATTTACAATCACATATTCAGTGACTGCACCCAAGACAGTAAGACAGGACAGGAATATTAAACATATGCATAACTATCAGAGTAACCATTTTTTCCCTTATTTTAGCATCTAAAGAAATAACACTAACCAATATATTCCAAGCCACTGAAAACTTACTTCAGCTGTACCATCCAGGATATTGTTAATAAATTGAACCATGTCTTCTGTGCTCTCAATGTGCCTATCTGGCAGAAAATACTGCTGATTGGAGGTATTCAATACAACAATCGTAGGGATTGTCAAGTCACTGCAAACATAAAACAGATAGTTTATATATTTAGAGAACTACCATACAAAACTTTCCAATTCAAGTAATCCCTAGATCATTTAAAAAGAGAATCCATTAATCCTCACTGCATGTGTGTTTTCACAGTAATTCTTTAAAAACAAGAAAGCAAGAGACAAGGGGGAAGATACCCTGGTATGGTATGGACATGAATGGTATGAGCATGTTCCTCATTAGCATTATTTTCCTTCATATCTGTGTCAGTGACACTATTGAAGTTTACAGCATTTTACATACCCAGAGCAACTGCAAATCAGGTACCTTACACCTTTCTAAATACTAAGAGATACGAAATGCATTAAGTATTTAAGTTCACTAAGGCAGAAGTGCAAGTCAAGAATTTAATCCCACAAAACCATTGTATAACTGATCACCTTTATCAATCAAACTCTGCTGGTCAAGTCAAAAGAATAAACCATGCCAACCATAGCTTTTCTACAGCTCTTTTAGATCTGGCTTATGAGGAACAGAGTTTTTAAAGAATTTACTCAGCAGTTAACCTTTATGTGCATGTGCAATACATTATAATTGGAAAGAAAAAAAGAAAAAAATGTTAGAAATTATCTCTGGACACAAACTAGTTTAATCTTCTGTTCCTTGTAGCACTAAATTCAAAATAAGATCAGGTTTAAAAAATTTTAATACTGCAAAACTACACTGTGTGAAAAGGAAGATTTAAATACATTAAAAACACGTTTAAAATCTCCTGTGGTCTTTATCAATTTTCTACAATTCTGTCAGTAATTAATTAAAGTATTTCCTTCACAGCAGAAGCAATGCAAACCCTGTTTTTCTATGTTGTCACCCTTGTCTAATAGTGTCCCATCCATGTATGTTTGTAATCCATGTGAAATTGATGATGATTTCAGTCTTATCTGTGGCTATCAGTTAACAGTAAATTATTTAATGAAAATACTGGTTATTTACTCAAGATGTTCATTTTTCTTTGGACTCACTGAAATGATCCTAAATTTTCTCTCATATTTAGGTGGAATTTTTGGTTTTGATTTTAATTCAAATGCAAATCCTAACTAATTTTTCCCTCATGTTTTAGGTGGAGTTTTTGGTTTTGATTTTAATTCAAATGCAAACCTAAAAGTGGAAAAAGTTTAATATTTATATATGACAATTTTCTGAACTTCTAGAAAGCTGAATACTTTAAGGTGCTGTTGCTGTTCCCAGTATTGAAGGTTAAGCATGGTGGCTTCAAAAAACATAAGGGCAATTACAGGGTCAACAAAATAATGCCATGCTTTAAATGAACTTTAGAAAAAAACCAACCAAATAACACAACTTTGTATACCAAGGCAACCTGCAACATAAGAGTCACTAAATATAACTTCTCCCTTGAAATTTTTATTCTTTTCTTACTAGGGACAAAGAATTTCTTCCTTGTTGAAACCTAAGTAGAAGGCACTCAAACCAAGTCGGGCGTTTTTGCAAGCGTCTGGTAACAAGTTGCCAATTTCTCCCAAAATATGTCCTCCCAACCAAAACAGAACAAGTTTTATTAACTAGATGCAGTGTTTCTGTTGCATGTAACAGTCTGATAACTGATGTTCTTGGAGTTGGTTGCAGAGCAGCTGAAAGGTAACATCCATATACAGATTCTTGATGCTAGACAGAAGTTCACAAAAGCACATTTAATGTTACTTTCAAGAGCAGAGGAAAGTTCTACATGCACCTATAGCTGACAGTGATGTTATACAACTCAGCTTATAAAAAGCTGTATTTTTGCTTTCAGTAAAATACTGAAAAGCATTTTTAAGTATAATTTTAGGCAAAATTATGTATTTTAATTAAAATAGATAATATTCTGATTTCTTCTTTTGTGCATGGTTTTAAATGTATCATTTCTAATCCAACAAAAGCATGTCCATACACTGCTGAAAAGACAGAAGAATTATAATGTCTGCTAATGGAGTTACAGCCAAATTCATAAATGTACTATTTTCAAGGTCTAATTCTATCCCCAGAAATCATACAATATTTTGTCCTTTGTAAAGAAAACAAAATTTGCTCCCATGTGCATCTAGCACAGTAAAAGTGCTTTGTGATACATTTCTCATTATTCTGATTTTTTGTATTTCCACTTGCTGCCATCTGGTGACAAACCAAAACAGTTGCAACACTTCCTGTTTTTAATCCGAAGTATTCGTGTAGCCACATGAAGAGCTACTACTTTGAACATACTTTGCTGCATTCTTTTGCAAATTCCTTCTTATGCTTGAAAGGCATACACTGGGTTTAGAAAATAATTAAAAGCTGGTGAGTACTTGAACCATAACTTTACCAGATAGAATACTTTACCAGAACCACAAATAATAAAATCAGGCATTTTGCAGTTTCAGTTAATCAACCCAGCTGAACAGACCCTGTCACTGGATCACTACCACTCCATGAGGCAGTTCTGGCTTCTTTCCCTTTATTTCCTTCCTCCCATGTGTCTCATCTCCCTCCGCTACTTCTCTGCACATCCGTGCTGGTACTCAGCAGAGCAGAAGGGAATAACATTGTTGAATCAGCAAAATAACTTCCCCATTTGCCCAGACAAAAAACCAAACTCTTTTCTGACAGATAAAAAGGAGGTAACAGCTCAGCAGACAGACATAAAAGCCTAAACAGGAAAATAAATTAAGCAAGTGAGGAAGTCTTTTGGCAATTATAAAGCACCAGCTCAATCAAATCACATAATTTTAATGGACAGATATTTGTTTTTATATCAGGTGTTCATCTACAGACATTCTACAAAAATACACACCTTTTGGGTCCACATGAAGCTCCTAGAATCTTTAGAGGCATGGACACTTGCTTAATGAATGTTTTGATCCCTGAGAAATTTATTTGGAAAACTTACAGAATTATAATACTGGCTCCTGGTTTTCCTTTCTTTCAGACCTCTGAAGGCCAGAGGAAAAAGTAGTAGTTAACTACAAATGCCAAGCAACTCAACTCTCTAACTGTGCATCTTTTAGAAAAATATCACAGGGCAACTGTCAAGCATCTTGTTAAACCACTTATATATTTCAAAATTTCCCATGTACATATCAAGTGCAGACAGCATTTTCCATGCATTCTATGCTGCTCTGCAGATGTGCATTTCTATGTATGTCTTAAAAATACATCAAGAATGAAAGCCTCCCAATTCTAACCATAATTTAACAAAGTAGACCTAAAAGATAAGCTTTGTCAGTCAGCATTATCAGCAAGCCAAACATCTAACATTAAGGTTTTAATATTACATTTATACAGTTTAATTTAACAAATAATTGCTACTAAGGTACAGGCTGAATTCTGATGACGGTGATTTTTTTCTTAAGTCATGAAAGCCAAGAATCTTTTGTAAGATTATTTTCAATTAAATCCACTTGGGAAGAAACACAAGAGAAGAAAGAATATTCAAAAAAGAATTTACTTACTCCATCAGTAAACTATTAATGTAATCATTTCCATCCATATGGCCAAACTGGAAATCCCTGTAAGAGAAGCGGATAAAAATAAAATTATGACAAAGAATAATGCAAGAATTCTTCCTTAAATATTTTTCCTGTAACTGAAAATGAGAGCACACACTCAATAATTAAAAAAAAGTGATGATCTAGAACACAGCATTATGGAACACAATCAGTTAATGAAATGGTCCTATTAAATATCAGTATAAAAATATAAAAGCAGGCACTGTAACGTTTTTCACTTAAGAAAAAAAAGTGACTGCTGTCTTAAAAAGATTAATGCAGAAGTCCAATTAAAACATCAGAGTACCATGCCTGCCTACCTGTGAAAGTGATCCCGATAATCTCTGGCAACTTCCTGAATAATAGACTTTAATCTGGAAGGAAAAAATTGGCATTGATAATCCAGGACAAACTCTTTCTAAATACAAACAATAAACATTGAGATTTCCCCAGTAAGCAGTAACTCGCACCTCATCAGCAACAAGGACTAACAAAAACACCTTGTTCATCTTGCTGAGTTCCTAAAGGAAAACAGCATACACAGCACTTGAACAGCATTATTTTAGTCTGTATATGCAACCAGAAAGGGACAAGGGAAGGTCTTGTTCCTCTCAGTCTCCTCAGCAAACTCCAACCCCAGGAAAAACATTCCTTCTTTAAAGTTTCACAACTAATATATAAAACTGCTAGCTCAGTCTTCAATGTGAGTGAACTGAAGTACAGTCATTTGTTTAACCTCACTGAGTTCATTGCAAAGTCATCCAAAGTCAACTCAAGCACTTTTGTCTACGTTTACAAGGTGACAGAATAGCTTTTAAAAGCTATGAGATCACCATTTGCTCCTGTGATCTCATTAACAAACAGCAGAAGAGTGATACAGAGCTTCCACCATCTCAGTGAACTCACATGTGCTTCAACCAAGCCATAAATTAAGTAAAGTCAGTACACTTAGTCAGAAATTAAAGAGCATTTACAAGTTAAACCCACTCATCTAACCTATATTTCTCAATACTTAAGAAACTTCCAAACTCCCACGTCACACCAGCACATTTCTCCCATAGTGTCACCAATACTCAATTCTGTACCTGGTATGTTCCACTGAAGAGTTTTTATCATCAATGACTGCAATAGCCACAAGTTTTCCTAAAATAAAGAATAAAATTCTTGAAACCATTTAAAAAGAAACACACATTCTCCAATGGGAAATATGTCAACTTAGAAGATCAGGTACTCTCCAGGGACAGGAATTAGTTTTTAAGTATAAACCTCACAGCCAAAGAGCCTCTTTAAGCAGACCATGCTGTGGTCTTAAAGCTACTGAAAATAAATTAACATGGGGTTTAATGTCACACCACTAGCACTGTATGAAAAGCCTATCTATAGAAAGAAGATAAAAGGGAGAAAATGCAGATAAAAATTAATTTCCTACTCAAGCTGCATATTTGCATACACCTAAATAAGAGGCTATGGAGACCTGTATTATATAGCATCAATTACAAACTGATTCCAGGTGATTAAATCACTATTGTATGGATTTAATAATGACTATTTTTCACACTGTTGTGAGTAATATGGAAAAAAAACTGGAAAATTTACTGGCAGAGTCCAGAATTCATGACATCAGAAACACTGTCAGAGAAGCTTAAAGGTCAACACCAGAATATATTGATCTTTTCAAGACTTCCTTTGTGAAGTTTTTCTGATTAAAAGAAAAAAAACCTCCAAACCCAAGGAGTGCTATGGTCAATCAGACAAAAGTATGTTTAAAAAGCTGGCTAAAGTTTCTCCAGATCAAGCACGTGCAGTTAAAAAAGCAGATCTGTTAACAGTGCAGTCATCAACCAGATTAACCCAAGGCTCCAGAGGTCTGATTTTTCTGTTCCCTCCAGATGCCACAATTCATTCAAAACCCTCCCCACCAAGCCAACCAATTGCTCAGTTCCTACCCATCACCATGCCACAGGAAGCATTCCCCTCAAAAACAGAAAGTCACTCTTATTCATGTAATACTGAAGGATTTTAAGGGCAAGACCTATGATTCATTCCCATATTTCCTTGTGAAATAACAGTAGCTTCTCCCCATCCCACTTCTTCCACACATAAATTCTCACTTTCCCCCCATTTCTTTCCACCCTAAGACACTACTTAATGAATACACTAGGAGACCTTTTAGACTGCAAAAGATGATATAAATAAATTCCAGGTACTATGTATTAACACATAAAGCTCTTTAAAGGAAATGATAGCTTCTCCAGAGTATTAATAAAGTCTTTTTTTTTTTTTTTTGTAATGTAAGGAATTGTTTGTCAGTAATGTATCAGGAAGAAATATGCAACATTTAAACAATTTGCAAAAGCATTTCTGTAAATAACCGTTTAAAATGTAGATGTAACAATGTTAGATTCATGAACACGTAGGAACAGAGATGTTCCATATTCTTTAAAACTTCCAAGAACTCAATGTTGATTGAATGTAAGTATTTTTAAAAGGAATATAGATAATAAGATGTCCTGGCCTGGAAAAATCAACACTTAACAGTACCTCAGAGTGTGTATACACCTTAAGAGCAGTACAAGTCATTTCCCTTTCCAGAGGCCACCTGGCTGCAAAATTTTCATTTGGCCTGCAGAACTTTTGCTAAAGAAATGCTGAAGTTTTCTGGGACAAGTCCACTTCAATACATCCTCCTCTCCCTTTCCTGCCACACCTATTTCAAAGATATCTAAATCCACTAGATATAAGACATCTGGACAATCCATATTTGATACTTCTAAATCTAGTTTTAAAACTCCCTACATGTATTCTGACAGATAATATGCAACTTATGCAAAATGTCAGGTGCTCTTAACTTAAAAGTCTTACTAAGTTTTGTGACTACCACAGGATTAGACACAATTTTTATGTGGTGAGGAATGGACTGAGTGTTGACTGTGGATGAAACCTCTAGTCAACAAAACACTGCCACTATCAGCTCTAGCCTGATACTGATGAATTCCTGAAGTTTAATAACATGTTCTTAGTACTCTTCTGATTTTTCTTACTGTTTGGTATACAATGTCAAAGAGTTTAGTAGCAGCATCATCTCACCTGTATCTCCAAGTTCATACAGTGTAAAGCCATCTACGTGAAGGTAACCTTGAAATCTTTCTCTGTTTATCCAGGATGACAAATCACCATCTTCATACTCTAACATTAGAGGGAAAGAAAAAAAAAAAAAAAAAAAAAAGAGAAAGATTACAGAGTTAGGCCATCAGATCAGACTTACTACTTCAGTACTACAGAGGCAACCACTAATTTTTCTCCTAATTTCCTTTTATTATTGTCAGACCAACTGTCACACTTTCACAGGCATTTCAACTTTTAAAACTTCTAAAGCTATTTTCAATTGTTGAACAAAAAGTGTATTATAGAAACGTGTGAAAAGTTGATATGATGATTTTATTTTCTAACTCAAGGATAAATGATACTACATTAGAAGTGGTGACCCAGAGCAGAAAGCAACAGGTTCAAACCCTGTTTTTAAAGGAGTGTGTGTACATAACTTGTCAAGTTTCGAACAAAGCAGAGAGACATAAAAATACAGAAAGGAGTATTTGTGAGAGTCCTTAAATGAGACAGAAAGATCAAGAAAAAGCAGAAGCATTAAGCAGCACTGTGAATGTAAATGAACAAATAATCACGTATGACTGACAATCAGTTATACTGAAGGCTAGATTTAGATGCTTGATGTTCTAACCTATTAAGAATTTAATTCTAATACATAGTATCAATTAGATCTAAATCACAAGTAAAAAAGAAAAACATATATACATGTATGTTGCATTTTCTGTGAATAAATGCACAATAAATAATTTGTCTTAAATCCTATTGTATAGAGTGAAGTATCAATAATTTCAGGTTAATAATGATCTGCCATAAGGTAATAGCAAACAACTCCAAGCACAATTCATTCCATGGATCTCTATCCATTTCCCCTTCTACGGAGAAGGAAAAAACCCAAACCAAAACACCAGACAAGGTCAGAGCACTGAAGTGCATTTTGCTAGAACTTTTTCCTCATAGTGAGCTCTTCAAATTTCTGCCAGTCATAACAGTTGCAAATAAAACCTTATTCAGTCTCTTAAACTGTGTCTTCATGATTTGACTTCCCATAATGCTCCTGGTACATTACAAAAAAGTAAAATTTTTATGAAGTCAATTAAAAGAATTATTACAGCTTTTGCATTTGTTTTAGAAGGTGTGGAAAAAGCAAGCAGGCCACACAGCAAAAGGAGTCTTTCGCTGGCAAGCTTCCCTTCTCCAGACTTGCTAAAAGAGATTAAAAAAAATTAAATGCAAATCAAGGAGGCTGTAGGGTAAATTTTTATCTGGAGGCAACAAACTGAAGAGGAAGATAAGTACATCCATTCTATGAGGTAACAAAGAACACCCTTAGTGGCCAACCTGAAATATTTTGCTGTGGTACTACTTATCCTAAGAAATTAAACCTGCAGAATAATCTTCTGAGTGATGTGTTTTCAATTTAAAGTGAAAACTTGCATTTAAAACAATCTGAATCAAGAGTACATGCTTTTGCAAATAAGTGGTGTGCTTATAAGCCCAGGCTATATAATGTAACTGTGAGTACAATATAATACTTTTATATGGACATGCACACACATATACAGATATACACTTTCACAGAAGTGGCAGGTGTACTGGCCTTATGTACTGCATATATACACTGTAGAAATAGCAGTGTTAAAAAACACTACCAGTTTCAGGTGACTGTTCTACAGCCTACACACTGAACATGCCAGGTAAAGTAGTCTACGTATATGATGAATTTGCACAGCGAGGGAAGAAGTTACTTTTCTAAGTACGTTAATGCCGGCAAAATAATAATAATATTTTATTTTATTCCAGTAATATTGGAAGCTACATCTTACAGAAAACACAAAGCAAGTATCATCACTTCTACTTCAGTAATGCTAAAACAAATCAGCTGCATTTTGTTGCGGGTGAACTAGTAATTTTTTTCTCTTTTCCTTCATGAAGGAGCTGCTATTTATCTTAAAACTGGGGAATTTTCCAGCCTCCCAAGATACCTTTCAAAAAATCCCAACTCTTCCAGTTTCTCCATATATGCTTTAAATATCATCTTAAGGTAATGTCCACTTTTACTTACCATCATAAACAAAGTAAGTTCCATCTTTGAAGACCATAACAGCAGGCAATTCAGGCAATGTCACATACTGAAAGAGTCAGGTTTCAATTAATCCATGGAAGATAAAAAGATTTTGAAACAAAAAAACATCTGAAAACACATAAATATAGTTCATGGGAAAAAATCTCTAAGGACAATTAAATATTTTCTGTCTACATGTACTAAGATAAGTTTATCAGCCTCTGTACAATAAAAGTAACACAACATAAATATATTTTTGAGAGGTGGAGTTCACAAAGCGCAAAAGAAACATGATTTTTAGTAGTATCTGCAGTAGCATGAAGAATAGTTTACGGATTGGACATGGACTTTAGACAGGAAATTGTAACTTGAAGGTTTTATCAATCATGCTCTCAGTTCCCAATTTGTGCTGTTGTCAGCATACTTGTCATACTGTGACTTCTACTAAATGGACACCTAATTTTGTGGAGTAAAATAGTACCACTGGTAACATGTGCCACTAAATCTGGGCTATTTCCTGTGCTTCAGACTGATGGGAATGTAAAGAAACAGCTGCAGTACACAGGGCTGCAAACACACCTAATTTAGACAAATAACAAAAGCCTTACCATGCTAAAAATGATATTTAAGATGGTCAGCAACATACTAAAAAACAAACTGTAGAACCTGTCTTCTTGGAACTCGAAATAATTTTATTCAGCTCACGTTTTTAGTGAACAGCCATAGAAAAAATACTACATCTACTTCTTACTGCTTGCTAGCATTCTAAGCTAAAATTTTGTGGTTACAAAAGAACTGCATCATAAGCTAAGTTTTGATCACGTCATCTGAATTGTCTGATTTACTGATATGTTTTGGAAAGGTAAGGACAGCATCATTTCCAAATGACATGCCTTCTGTCATTCGGCATTAGCTTTCTGGTAAAAGCAGTAATTTATAACACAATAGCTGATATGAACAAGCAAGAAGGTAGTCCCAAATGATGCTTTGCTCTCCTAGATAATTCAACATCTTTGAAGGACAAATCAATCTGTGTACAGCTTAAACCTTGTGAAAGATACCTAAAGCTTGGAACAATATTACCTAAGGTGACAAAACAAAGCCTAACAATTAACACCATAGTGCAAAACTTCATTACAACTCGCAACCAGAATTTTTTTAACATTTTTGCTTCTCTCCAGAGAATACTGAATACCATCACTCTTTCAGCTTAAATGACACAGGTGGGAAATTACCTGGTGAGGGAAAAAAAAGCTCACTGCTTACATCAGTGTGATCACACAACCTCAAAGACTTCTAGCCTCTTTTACTCTTTCCACTGCACAACTGAGCAGTACCTTTCTTGCTCAGCTAGAGCTGAAGTGCAAATAGCAATATTTAAATTAAGGTAGCTTTTGATACAAGGCTTTTGGAGAACTAACAATACACTATTTATAACGAGGCCAGTTCTACTTATGGTGTCGTAAAATGCAGCTGCCTAAAAAAAAACAAACAAAAAAAACCAAAACAACAAACCAAATTATGCTAGTTCTCACCACATTAATCACCAACTAACTTCAAAGTCGCATATTAGTAGGCACGGGGCAGACTTGGAGATAACAATAAATGAAAAAGTCTTTTAATTTTGCTACAACAAGTAAGCAACAATGGTTAGACTCACTATAGTAATATCAATTTTTTCCACCCTTGTGATGAACTGTAAATAATTTCCTTGTCACAGAATCCTCAAAAAAAGCCATGAGAGAATTATGCAGCCAGTGGACTGGATTGCTTGATCCCCAAGCAGACTAATGTGTTTATCAGCTGTGTTTTAGAAGATGTAAATAACTTACCTATTCACTTACTTCTGATTTCTAGGGCACCAGCAGTAACTCATGCTACAAACCCCTTAATTAGCTATAAAAGTGTTTGGCAAAAGGACTGTTTGGAGCAACAAGAGTTTTTCATTGACAACAATCAAAGTATCTACTTTCTTGAGCAAGTTGTGTGGCCCACATTGAGTTCTGCGCATCCTTTCGTTAATTTTATTAATACGAGTGAACAAGTAATTTGGCCAAAACAAAGCAATGACAGACTGATATTTGTGTTGTATTCTCTCCCCATATAGACTCAAACATTACATATTTCAGTGTAATTACTTAGATATCTACCAAAGGCAAACATACTGTAAGAAGCCATCTCTGTGCCATCAAAACAGCAATCATACAGATGAGGAGAAAAAAAGCCATTTCTGGGGAAGCAGTAGGAATGGAAACAGCTTACCTCAGGCAGCACATCTTCTGAGGCAGAAAAAAAGTATGTATAAACTATTAGTTCTGAAGCAACCTCAATGTATTTTTCCTGAAAAAATACAAACAGTGTTTAATTCCTCAACTTTCAGTATGCATCAAAAAAAAGCCTTGTGACATACCTTATCTTCAAAGAGCAATTAGATAACGTTTATGGTGTAAGATTGTAAAAGTGCTTTAATAAATGTAAAAAACCCCAAGAATTTATCACAAGCATGCACTTCAGTTCTTTTGAAAAATTTTTAAAATTGCTCCCTAAATAGCAAAGAAGTAACTTTATTTAATCGAGCATCAAACCTTTAAAGGAGATTCACCACCAACATACACAAAAAGTACACGATGTCTCTTTTGCACATGCTCAAACATATGCTGGCTAGGAAGTGGCCTGATGAGAGGTCTGGAAAAGGAAAAAGAAGACTAAGAAAAGTCTCAGTATGTGCAACCTGCAAAACCCAAACAAATAAAAATTCACATGAAAATGCCATACAGTTTTTTCTGTTTTTAAAAAAAAAGGTTCCAAAATGCAAATTAATTTACTTTCCCAAGTTATTATTCTAATGTATACTCAAAGAAAAAAAGAACATTCCCACCCTCCCCACCAAATAACGTGTTATGATCTTTAAATCGCACACTTAAATATAAAATTCAGATCTTACTACAAAATGCTATGAAGTAAACATGCATGCCTTTTACTGGTCACAAAATCACAGGCTGGGCTAGCTGGAAGGGACCTTAAGGACCATCTGGTCTAACCCTGCCATCATGAGCAGGGACATCTTTCACCAGACCATGCTCCTCAGAGCCCCACCCAAACTGGCCTTGAGCACTTCCAGAGATGCAGCATCTGCAACTTCTCTGGGCAACAGGTTCCAGTGTCTTACCACCTGCACAGTAGAGAATTTATTCCTAATATTTATTCTAAATCTATCCTTTTTCTGTTAAAAACCATTACCCCTTATCCTGTCAGTATAGACCTTGATAAAAACTCTCTGTCTTTCTTGGAAGACGTCTTTATATAGTGGAAGGCCACAATAATATCTCCATCATTTGAGAGAGAAAATTCCAAATATAAGTAGAACAGCCAGGAAATGTGGCCTTAGAAACAAATACTTTTAACTCAGCACCAGTTTCCCATGCAGTCACACATATAGTACATATAGGTTTAACTTCAATATCTTATTCTTTTCAAGTAAGTCTTGGCCCACCTCAAACTCCCACATAAGTTTGAAGTCAACAAAACCAGTCTCTAAGAAGAGTACACTTACCCTGCCACTCTATTAGCAAATTCAATTATATCATCTTTGGTTCTAGGTCCTCTGTAGTTGTATGCCAAGTCACCTTTCAAACTAGATAAACAGAAAGACAAAAAAAGAACAGAAAAGCAATCGTCTGTACTACATTCATGAATATAAAGTTCCTCAACATGTTTACTACAGTCACCTTTCAGCAAATGATAAGCAGAAGTGGTCAGCAAAATATAAAACTCAGTAATGCAATACAATGGAATTATGGAATAAATGCTTATTTAGAGAGTATGTGATTTACTGACTTGATGAAATACTTAACATTCTTCTACAATTATTTTTTCTAGTGCACAGCAGGCATTTACTTTGTAAGCACACAGATCATTTAGAACCTTGTTTATGACCATATTAAAAAGCCCCCCCAAAACGATGAAACACCCCATACTCAAACCAAACCAAACACACTCAACATTTATACTACTCAGGGATTAGTCCTTGTAAAAGGAAAGAATATAAACTTCTTTAATGCTTTTTTGTAATTGAAATGTATCAAATAATCTGCAAAACCTTTCAAATTTACGTATTAAGCTTCAGTGAAGTGTTGGTCAGCTTATGGTACTCTGCTGAGAGGGGATGTAGCCTGCTTGCATTAGCAAAGTATTCAACTAAGTTTTACTAATTCGAATAGGCTTTCTTTGAATCCATATAGATTTAGGAAATTCAAAGGAATTTTCAATGCCTCTATATGCCATGAAAATTTTTCATCCTTAAAGATTATCAAGCTGAACATCTCTGCTTCCTTTTTTGAGAAGACTAACTTGACAAGATTTATTAGGAATACTGTTTGCTTAAACAATAACCTGCTAAAACCCCCAGTGAGTCCAAGGTAAAAAGTACCCAAAACTATCAAGTCTTTATTTAACATGACATTGTACTGGACTATACATTACATGGGTTTGAGACTTCTAAATGGACAGGGTTATTTTAAATTTTTTGTCATGAAAATCATTAATAGAAATTCAATAGGAAAAATCAACTTACAGCTTAATTGTTGGATATCCTCGCACTCCAAATTCAGATGCAATACCTGAAAGAAATGTGTTAATGCCAAAGTGAACCAAGGCTTTTTTTTCTCTCATACCTTAATCTTTAAACATGGTTTACTATTCAACCCACATAAAGAACTGAAATTAGCTCAATATGAATTACTTCACTTGCTTTCAAGGAAAAGCTTGCTGTTATTAAGCTACATCATTAAAATTTGGACTTCTTTCAGAGGTGCTGCCGAGTCCCAGGATAGCCTCTCAATACATGTACCACAACTCAAATGTTATGAGAATCCTCTGGACAGACATGCTTGGCCTGCTTTCACCAAAAGCAGCATGTATTGAATATGCACATACCATTGACTGAAAATATAAGAGGCAAAAATTAAGCATTGAGGATGAAGAGCTGTAAATGCTAACGCTTGAAAGAAACATACAAGACAATTAACTACTCATGTGCTAGAGTAATGGCTAATGAGAAGTGCAGTATCATACTGCAGATGTTACAAAAAAAGTTTTTAAATCATATTCCACACAAGCAAATGTCTACTGTCATGAACCTTACCAGAAGTAGGCACTTTCTAAGCAGATACTTCTCTGCCACTTGCTAAAGGGCAAAACATAAGACAACTGCAGAATTTTCTCCCCCACCTCAGATGTGTTTAAAACCTTCCATCTTGCTTGCATCGATCGGTGGAGTACAATTTGCAACCACCCTTCCACTTGTGAACACAGCAACTTAAAGCTTAAAGCACACCTTCCAGTAAATTGAGTTTTTACCACAAGTTAAACTACACAGTCTCAAAAAAGGACTAAGTAAGTCTAAAACTGTGGCAATACTTGTGCAATTCCCTGTTGAATAACAATCCCTGCACTCAAAAAACACCTAGAGTCAATGCTTGTTACAAAATCATTCTGAAGCTACCAGTGGCATGCCACAGCAAGCAGATGTTGGATGCCTTGTGTGCAAAGCTCAGTAAGAGTTCAGAAATTGATCAATTTGATTCTGATCCTTTTCTCTTACAGCTCTACTACATAGAACTACAATGCATTAAAATGTGTATTAGAACATTCAATCACAAGAGCTGGCAACAGTTTATTTCTCCTTGTACAGCTCTTGTGTGTGCTTAAGAGAACTAGAAGAGACAAGTTTTAATACGGTTTTTAAACACTGCAGCCATGGAAATTACCAAAGTTCTCTCAACTTAATGGAAATTACTTATTTACATCCCCACCTCCACTTCTTGATATGAAGAATACAGTAAAATACAGGCAAACAGCATCAATTGTGCCAGCCCCGGGTGTGATGTATTTCTATTCTGCTCACACACAGTGGACTCCTGAGGCTAAACCCCCTGAAAATTCAACTGATACCACAGCAGGTGACTGCTCTGTTGATGCAAGAACTGTCATTCCACAGAGCTACCAGAGGCAGCATTTACTGGATGATTTATATGTTCACCTGTGATCTCAGCTCTCTGACAACAAGCTTACCAAAGTTCAGCTCCTTCACACTACTTCATATTCCTATTAGAAACACAAACTATGCGGAGCAAACCACTCACGTTCCCTCCTAGTGACAACTACACATTACAGCTGCATTTTCTTCTGATATTTTCAAGACTGAACTATTTTGATTTCAGAGAATCTAGATTGCAAAAGATTAAGCAGAGCTGACTTTTTTTACATCTAGATGTAAAATTTCCACTCCCAAAATGAAAGTATAAAACTATTTCAAAAGGTTTATCAGACATTACGAAAGTGGTAGCAAATCTGAGAAGAAAAACTTCTCCAGGGTAAATAGGAACACTTGCAGCTTTTAGTAATTTTTATATAAGTAAAGATGAATTATATAACAGAACTATAGTACCAATTCTGTTCTAGATATAAGGTACAAGATTTCAGTAACAGGATGATAAATACAAATATTTCAGGGTAAGAGTTTATACAATTTATATGATTTAGAATTTTATATATATGACTGGAAAGTTAGAGACCCATGAAATCTATTCCCAGTTTTGAAGTTACCTGATTGCATGAACTTGAAACTTCTAATTCTCCAGACTTATTTTTCTATAGAAAACTAAACACACTACATGTATTTACGAAATTGTATTACATATAGATCTCACTTGGGCCCCACTCCTCCCCATACCTTCCTTTTGAATAGCCTCCTGGTTCAACACAGATTTAAGTGAATTGACAATAAAGAAGCACACAAACACAAAGCAAGTACTGTTATACATTCAACAATCCTCTCACGTCTCCCCAGACCACTTCTCTAATTACCAAAGGTTTGGGGCTTTCTCTGAAAAGGTCGATACGTATGAAAGGCATCAGCAAAAAAAAAAAAAAGCACTGAAAGCACTGAATTTGGTTCTTTGAGGAGACATTTACAGAGAAACATGGGAAGAAATCAGCTGAGCAGGGATCACTGATGTAATGAATTCAGTTACTTCAGCAGGCTTTGTGTAACAGTTCCAGGACCGATTACCTGAAATGAGTAAGAGCAAGAACACAGGCACTCCTCCAGCAGTAATAGAAGGAACCTAAAACTGGATGCTCCCAAGAGACACACCACATAAAAGTGCTTGTATAACAGCACATATCAAAAGCAGATCTTCTAAAAGCTTTTACCTTCCCTTTGTCAGGAAGAATTCCCTACCCAAGCAGAAACAAATGTGATAAAAAACACATACTACAGCAAGTTGTCACATTTAGAAAGAAAAATAATCAGGAATTTTTTCTAAAATTACTATTTGCATGTTTGTGCTATGACACAGAACAACTACAAGAAAAAAAAAAAAGAATAGTTTCAAAACAGAGGCTGTGATGAAATTACCTCTAAACAAACCACACTTACTAGAAAAGGAAGTTGCATCCATCTTCCCAACTTTTACTGGAGAACCCATGTTTCTCATTTCTATGCCCACTTCATTCCACACAGGCTCTAGTTTCTTACAATGGCCACACCAAGGCGCATAAAACTGAGAAGCAAATATATTTCATTAAAAAAAAAAATAGTAGAAATTGATTCTACAATTAACCCTCATATTATAAGCAAGACTCATTTTCCAGTCACAGTGCTCTGCATGTCTTAATAAAATTCGGAGTCAGTTATAAGGTTATCATGACACGCAGCATTTATGAGTTAATCCTACTTCTAATATGAAAGCACAAGTTTGAAAAGAATACATTAAACTGCTGCACTATTATATTATTTCTTATTTAGGAATAGACTGCATGGTAACATTTTTTTTAAAAGATCATATAAACAATCTATCCAGGAATATGGATTTGTCAACAGGCAGAAGACATCAGTGTTTTGGTATAACAAGATAAGGCCACAATTTAACAGAAGTTGAATTTTGTTTTGCTATACACTTCTGATAACTCCGAATTAGCACATACAGTTTTTCCCACTCAAAAATCACTAATCTGGGTAATACAGTTTTGAGAACTACAATACATACTTGGGTGAGAAAAGGAATGTTACCCCGTTCACAAGCAAGCTCACTTTTTAAAAAACTTTGTCCCTGAAATAAGGGGCACTGAATCTTTCCAAATAATTTAGGAAAGTCAGAGGGCTCTCATATATTTGATCTCACAGTGCTAACAGAAGTCTAGAACACAAATCAGCTGATATAATTAATGAAAGGACTATAAAAATTCTCAACAGAGGTTATCACCTCTGACTGCTAGGTAATCTGCTTTTCTTTTTTAAGAACTGCAAAATATAGTCTGAAGCCTATTCAGTAGGCTATTCAGAAGTCTATTCAGCCTATTCCTGGTTCACCCTGAACAGCAGACATATTGCTTATCTATCCTGGCAGAATTACTGTCATGAAGTTTTTCTGCATCATATACAAACAACTTTCCAAGTGATGAAGCAGCCTGACTACAGGGTGCAGCGCTGTGCATTCTGTCTTTTGATTCCACCAGCAGATCTTCCCATTTTTCTTATACACTCACATCTACAAGCCAAATATCATCTTTACGGTTTTCTTTAAACCTAGAAAGAGGAAAAAATCAAATCAATAAATTATGTATCTGAAAATAAAATAGTGAAGCGTATGTGTGAAACAGGTAAAGTCTACAATAAGGTTAGTGTAAAACTACAGACACAAGATTTCTGTTTTGTTTCTTTCTTTGATGGTGGGGAAACAGAGGAGATGCTTATTTTTACTATTGTCCCTGTACATGATACTACATACACAGCTGTGTCAATTAGATTTCTCTATTTCCTAAGACAAAAAAAAAAAAACCAACAGAATAGAAAAACAGCAAGAAATAAGAATACACACCAAAACACACAGATGATGTTAGACTAGCATGTAGAATCTAGGGAAGAAGTATTTTGCAGTTGTCTTGGTTATATTAAATACCTTTGTTGTTGTATTTTTATTTATGTACTAATACAGACTCTTTGAGCATTGGTTTAAACTGTTAATCTTAGCTTTACTAAATGTAAACTAACTAAATTATCTTTAATATTAACATGCAAAACAATTTTAGTTTAACCTCCTTCAACATTCTACTATAGGTGCGTCAGTTTATAGTTCTATTAAAGTTGCACACAACCAAGAAACCAACTTAATGGAATAAAAATGATCAAGTTATTGATAAAACCCAGATACACAGGTACTACTGAATTTTCTTAATGCTAGATAAATGGCATTCAAATTAATTGATTTGTTTTATTAACTGTAAATCTGTCACTGAATTCTAAAATCTCTTAATACTAAGTTTGATAAATCAAAGTTCTTTGGTACGTCCCAAAATGCTGCTTACACATTTCACTGTTGTCACTACAAGTTCATATGAATTACTGCATTAGTTAACTAGTTCTATATACAGAATTAAATTAGCTAGAACTTTAATCTAAGGTTTATTTTTGTAAAAGACAGGCTTTGTAAAAGTCACTAGGACTGGGACTAAAGTCACACACTATAACATAGACGATACAACATTCTTACTGCACCACTCTCCTAGCAAAATGAGATATTTACATATAATTATGCAGTAAGTGTGGATCTACACTCTAAGATCTACTTAATACAAGTTATAGCCCAACTTGTCAGTTCCCAATATGCAGCATGCCTATTAATGGCTCATAAGCAGTAGGCAGAATTTACTGTATTTCATTTAAAGTTCAATCTGTAATAGTCCATAACGGTTTTAAAGAAATACTAATGCTGATACTGGCTTACTGTTTGACAGAAATAATTCAGAAATCATGAATACAATCTAATTACAGTGTTGAGTGTTTGAAACTTAGAATTGCAGTATTTCACTGGTAAATTCTAGCCTATTTTATTGATGGCATACCAAAGCTGCAATGCTTGTACAGCAGCAGGAAACGTATTTGCAGAGACTATGCTATGGAACTGCTAAAAGAAACCAGCATTTTAACGTCACTAAATTGCTTAGTTGACAACCTCACTAAAAATGTATTTCACCACCCTAAGCACTATAGAGCTAATGAAAGAACCAGTGAGAGCCCAGCATCTCCTGAGAACTCTAACAGAGCCACAGCTAACTTCCAATTACAATGCCAAATAATTGCCTATGATGCAAGAGGCAGAAAGCAGTTACTGAATCGTAAGATCCTAGGCTGTGCTTCAATTTAGAACATCACTTTTTCTTTGTATAAAAAGAATTTAGAATTAAGTGTTCTCCTTCCTCTGCCACAGTACAACTGCTACGGCAAATTGTAAAGAGCATTAACGTACTGAGAAAGGTAGACTGCAACCTCACCAGCAGACAGAAAAAGAGAGAATGAAACATCTGGAGGCTGAGCTTTCCAACAGAGTTTAATAACTTTGACCTAAGATTGTATAAAAAGTACTGTAGTTTTTATAATAAATTTCAATGTACTTCTCATCTACAAACCCTATTTATTCAAATTCCACAGAAACTAAAATCTGAAGTGTAACAAAACCCCAACTATCAAAACTCGCTCTAGTTTTGCCAACGCCAATGATTAACAAGACAATATTAAGAAAGTTCAACACACTGCTGAAGAAAACCAGAAATCTCTCTACAAATGAGCAGTCAAGCATTTTCTGAAGATATTTCTATATTCTATACGCATGCTTTTCCTGCACAAAATTTCAGTCTCTCTCTTTAACTGTCCTGTGCAATCTCGTCAGCTGACAGAAACACAATCACACTGGTGGAAGTGTTGCACATCCTTGAATCAAAATCATTTGTCTCAAAGCCCATACGTCTTCCCAACAACATGATCAAATGTTCTCTTAGCCCCACATTAAACCAAGCACCCCACTTAATCATGAACAGTTAAAAGAAACCAGCATGAAGCTAAACTGAACACCAAGGTCATGATCCCAAGGGCCTTAAAACAACCCAGCTGCTGTATCTATTCCTTGCTTCCCCCTTGCACTGTTTCTGAGGCTTCTGATCCTGGTTTGAGCCAGCCCACGGAAAGAAGAACACTTCCCTTTTAAGTCAGGTTACTTATCTGCTTCATTATCACACTAGAACAAGTCCATACCCATTAGAAAATGAGTACTGACCTGAGGCAGCAGATCTGCTATCAGGGCAGCACAAGCCAAGAGGAACCAGAGCTCATTTTGTGCATCCCTCCTGCAGCCCAGCTGGGCACCGCTGTCAGCTCTGCTCTGCTACTTGTTTTCCCATATCCTGTAAGCTTAGGAAAGGGGCCTACACCTTGTACTAGTCCACACTGTTTACAACTACAAAAATTCAAACAGAACACAAAGCTTACAGTAACAGCAGAACATCCATAATGTTTAGGGATCTATAAAATGGAAAACTTGAAACTCCACCAGTCACTGCTCCCTGGTTTGGACCAAAATTAAACTAAAATTTAAATTGTTTAAATTAAATTTTAATTTCAATTATTTTCCTGACATCTCTCACAATTTGCCAATTAACTAAAAAAAATTCAAAAAAATCTCCCACAAAACCTGCCCTCAACAATTCTTCAATTTTTAGTCTCAACTGCAAATATATGCATCTGTATAGTTTTGTAATTAAAAAATTCAAGTATTCTCAAATAAGATTTCCTCTTATCAGTTACTTAAAAAAGTTATGTGACAACAGAACCACGATTCTTCACTCCAAAACAGCACATGCATTTAAATACACACATGAGGAAACATTATATGGGAACGTGAAGTAGGACACAGATAGGCAAAGTGAATGCGTATTCACTCCTTGAAAATATGAGCATGTTTTAAAAACAAGCTTTGAAAATCAAGTTCCATGCTTCAGCCGTTTCTTTTTCACAACACCAGAGACACTGTTGTGTCTCTCCTGAGAATTCCTTTTATATGTTCCCATCCCCTCACCCATAAAACCACTACACATCATCTGATCTTACCATTAACAAGTAATACTGTAAAAATGTGAGTGGTTTCCTGACAGTTTAGCTCTCTGATGCAATTTATCGTGAATTGAACCCTCATGAAAACGTCACCTTTAACTGGCTGAGTTTATCCCAAAGCAATCATCTAATGCCAACTTCTCCCCTATCCTTTACTATTCTCCATACATTCTCTTTCAATTCCAATAATTGTGCTGCTTTGTAGCACTTGATATCATGCTGTTAATCTGACAAAAGATAAACAAAAAACATTTGGGTATTTTTCTTGGGAAACAGCAGCTATGGAGCTATCAAACTGCTTACAGCAAACCAGTATGCCAACAGTGACACTACACAACCAAGTTCATGGCAGGACTATCCACTTCAACTCCAGCACAGTCTCTGGACTAATTCTGCTGTCAAGGCACATTTTGACACAAATATTACTGGCAGCCATAAACTAGTCCTGCAGGCCTCTTTCTCTCTTCTATTTCTGGCCATGCATGAACCCACTTAGACTCGTTCTCCCAAGCCCTCCTGGCAGCCAACTCTAATGTGCTGCAAACTCTAACAAAGAGCCTGGTTAAATGCAATCAGGTTTTATTTGGGGCAAGCACCAACAAACCAATGTATTTATCACACCAAAAAGAAAGAACAAGCAAGGAAGCCCAAGAACATTTCTGGTAACACCACCACAGTAACAGCTTTAAAGAGGCTGAAAAATTAAATTGTCCCTCAGCTTCATTAACTGAACCTCCCTAATAGGTGAGACTGAGAAGAGACCTCATGGGAGTCTACAGGTTCCTCAAGAGAGGAAGCAGAGGCGCAGACACTGATCTCTTGTCTCTGGTGGCCAGTGACATGACCCAAGGGAACAGCATGAAGCCGTGTTGGTGACATTTAGGCTGGATATCAGGAAAACGTTTTTCACCCAGTGGGTGATTAGGCTCTGGAACAGGCTTCCCAGGGAAGCGGTCACAGCACCAAGCCTGACAAAGCTCAAGAAGCCTTTGGACAACGCTCTCAGGCACGTGTGTGACCTTTTGGGAGTCCTATGCAGGGACATCAATTGTACCTTAATGATCCTTGTGGGTCCCTTCCAACTGAGGATATGCTATGATATTTCAGGCCACAATCTTTCTGTCCTTCCTGCTATAATAAAAGCCACAATCTTTTCCAGTGCAGCTTTCTTGACAAGCACACTATGCACAAAGTCTGGGGTCATATTCCCCACAGGAAGACAAGCAATATCTTGGCAATTAGGCAAGACACCCCAATACTTACGACTCATCTAGATCCTCCACAAAACCCGCACCTGACGCCACCACATGTGCAACCACTGCGAGGCAAAGGAGAAGCGTTCCGTGAGTGGTGCCCGAACCAACCCGGGGTGCTCACCCCCGCCAGCTGACAGGCTCCCTTCGCTCCCGGCCCCGCACGTCCCCAGCGCTTCCCCACACTACTGCCTGCCCCAGCGCCGCCCGCCTCCCAGCCCCGTGCCATTCCCCGCTCTGCCCTGCAGCCCGGCCCGGCGGAGCCCGCCCGTCACCTGCCGCCCAGAGCAGGCAGCGCGGCCGCGCGCCCGGCGCCGCTGCCATGTTGACAGAGCCGCGGCACGGCCGGAAAGGGAAGCGCCGGCCGCTCCCCGTGCGCAGGCGCGGAGCGGGCGCGGGGCGGGCCCGCAGGCCCGGGGGCGCCGGCATTGCCGGGGCGGGCGGGCTGCAGGTGTGGGTGTGCAGTCTGTCATCTTCCCAGCGGGAGGCTCTCCTTCAGTTAGTCAGTGCTCTGCTTCTTTGGAAGAACGAGCCTCCAGCGGGAACACGTGTGCCGCCTGTCGTGCTGCCTGCACTCTGCCGTGGGTTCAGCTCACCCCCTGCCCTGCTGCTGTGCCAGCAGCCTTCCTTCAGCCCGGCCGCGGAACGCGATGGCTTCAATGGCCGTGCCGTTCCCTCGCTCGTTCAGACCTGTCGCAGTCTTTCTATCTCCAGCTACGGTGATTTTTCTGTCAACTGCAGGTCCTCTTAGGGCGAGTAGTCCTTGTTTAAGAATTTCAATTAAAGCAGGCCTGGGATTGTTCAGTCCTGGAAAAGACACGGCTCAGGGGAATCTTATTAATGTGTGTAAATACCTGAAAGGGGTTGCAAATAGACCAAAGCTGGGCTCCTAGCAGTGGTGCCCAGTGACAGGACAAAGGGAAACGGGCATGAAGTGAAACACAGGAGATTGTCTCAGAAGGTGAGAAAGCCATTCTTCAGTGCGAGGGTGACTCCAGTGCTGCCCACCAGTCTCCCACCTCAGAGACTCGTCAGCCGCTGGGCACGGTCCTGAACAGCCGGCTCTAAATGGCCCTGCCTGAGCACAGCCTTTGGACCAAATGACTTCCAGAGGTCCCTCCCAACCTCAACCACTCTCTGATCCATCCCGTTTCAGTTTTGATTCCTGTAGTGTGAACTCTTATCCTTTCTCCCTATATTAGAATTTCGTTCTTCAGCTGTACATGCAAATGTTTGAGATCTTTGTTGGAAAAGGGCAGATTCTTTCCAGGGACCATTCTGTTCCTCTGAATTGTGTTTAAGCCTTTTCGTTTAATCATAGGGCCTATTATCTCTGTATAATGTCTACAAGCAGCAGACACTGAAGTTGCTTCATTTTTGGGCTGCTGTGTGTGTGTGTGTGTGTGTGTGTGTGTGTACATGTGCTTGTACTTCCATGGATGTAGATATGTTTCTCTTGGCTACTCATTACCTTCCACACTGGGCCATAGCTGGTCTGGTGAAGATGTACTGTTCACTTAATGCTTTGTGGGTATAGCCTGTTGGATTCATTAAATAATCCCCAGAGTTGTCCAGTTGGCAAAAGCCAACTTCCATAATACAGGCTGAGAAATAGGTCAAGTCCTGAGAGTATATGCAATAGCTCAGGTTGGAATTCTAAAATATCTGACTCTGGCCTGTGGTAGATGTATTTTTTCCTTCTCACATTTTACTGAAGGATTATGCAATATTAACACTATTTCATTTTTTTTTGTTTTGTTTTTGTTTTTGTTTTTGTTTTTTTTTACTCCCTCACCCCTCAACCTCCAATGATGGGAGAACTAACTAACTAAGTTCCTGACATCTGTATTGGATAAACGGTGACAATTATTCACTGAATGCAGAGCATTCAGAATTCCACAGCATTTCACCTTCTGTACACCACTGTTATGCCTGAGCAAATGAGAGATGGCATCTTTTTGATCCTAATCTAACTGCTGTCTAGACTGGGACAATGCAAACAATTTACTCCATCAATCCGTTAGTAGAAAATCCATACGGGGGAAAATGGCCATGGCCAAGTAACTGTTAAATTACTATAATCCTGTTCTCTTACTCAGACAGTTCACGACTGGCTTTAAATAACTTTTAAAGGGAAATAAACTTTTTCTATAGCTTTGTAGAGATTTGAATGAAGCTCTTTGTGTACCCTCTAGGTCCTGTTTTCCAGCTTTGAGTTTTGTTCTTTTTGCAGGTAATGGAATATGATGGTTCTAACTTGTGCATTTAGTGAGCCAAACTTGTCCCCTGGAAAAATCAGCCTGTGTGCTTCTTGAGCTATTTTATCTTGAAATTGAAGGAGTTGCTGTATATTTACTTCTTTGTAACTAAATTTACAGTCGCATAGACAGCTCTATGCTGTATTTATTTATACAGTTTTTGCTGAAGCTTTACTGTGTAAAATCTGTATAAGAGGTAGTTCTTGCACTGCAGCCAAGTAAAAGTATCATGGGAAAAGCATGTAACATGCAAACCAAATAAGTTGGATAATGATAGATGACATCCAGAGAAATGTCGAGGGGTTTTTTTGTTTTTATTATTTATACTGTGGACATTTTGTTTGAAGAAAATGCAGGATTAATGTATTACTCTTATATTAAAGTCAGTGGAGAATTTCATGTAGAAAAAGGATGATTTGGTATATGAACTGAACTGGAGATATGAAAAGAAAATACCATAGTGAAGGGTAAGAAGCAAAAAGCACAAAGAATACTGTTGAAATCCTGGGAGATACTGCAGGAAAAAGTGGGAATTGTAGGGAAATTAGCAAACAATGAAACATTGGAAATTGAACATACGAGGATTCAAAGACTTCTTCCAATCCATATTGTGTAGGATGATTTAATGGTCCTGCTGTCCCATTTTTTTGAACCTGATAGATGGGGAATTTCAACAAAGAGCCAGGCTTTGCCTTGTGGCCTTGCCTTGAGGGGGGATTTGCAGAGGAATCTTGCTGTTGCAGGGTTTTTCAGTCTGTTTGTGTAGGTTGTGCACTCTTCCCTCTCTGTATGAGGGGCATGGAAAAGGATTTATATGTAACTGTGTCTAAATTATACAATGTCGACTTAGTTTTACTGAAATGTGTGAACTTTTGCTTTAAGAGAAATAATCTCTTTCAAATAATTTCGTAAGTTTCATTAACATCGTAAACAGAACATCTAGGTTGATTTCAATACACATTTGCATAAATAAAATACTTAGTAAATTAAAATTCTTTGTGCACTTTTTTATTATAATACAGTGGATAACATGTCTGTGACACTGTATGAAAGGAGATTTTCCTGTGAGAAGGTCCCAGTCCCAGGAAAACCAAAGGCAATGCAATAAAAAGGGTAACTTAAAATGATGCATGAGGGAAGCATATCTAAACACTACCTCTGGCCCTGTACTGACAGTGCTAAATTTGTGGTCTCTGAGCTTGGTATGACTCACCAGAACAGTTATAGAATCACAGAATGGTTTGGGTTGGAAGGGGCCTTCAACATAATCTAATTCCAACCCCTTTGCTCTGGTCAGGAACAGCTTTCATTAGACTGGGTTGCTCACAAGCCCCATCCAACCTGGCCTTGAGCACTGCCAGGGATGGAGCATCCACAACTTCTCTGGGCAACCTGTTCCATTGTCTCACCACCGCCACAGTAAAGAATTTCTTCCCAATATCTGATCTAAACCTGCCCTCTTTCAGTTTAAAGCCACCCCACCTTGTCCTGTCACTCTGTGCCCCTGTAGAAATTCTCTGTACCTTCTCTCTTGTAGATCCCCTTCAGACCTTCAAGATACTGAAGGTATCTGGTAGTGAGGTATGGGAAGGTGCTATAAAGCCCCACTGGAGCCTTCTCCAGGCTAACAACCCCAACTCTCTCAGCCTGTCTCCACAGAAGTGCTCCAGGCCTTTAACCATTTTGGTAGCCCAAAGGTTATTTTGGCTTATAACCTGCTCCTGATGCCTTCCTTCATTCCTGAGACAATGAAAGTTGCCAATGGCTGAATCTAGTAAATTATTTCTTAGTGTCAATACACTCCCATTCACCATCTCAGGGGCACTTCTGGACATGTGTGTACTTTTTGCAGTGAATTAAGCCTGTTAGTCCTAGGAGTCTGATCCAAGTGTACATGCATCCATTTTTTAGTTATTTCAGACACATTTATCTCCTCCTTTGCCTTGGGAATACATTCTGTTTCTATTTGACCAGAAAATTTGTACATCAATTTTCTATGGTGTCCCTCAGAATTAAAAGAGCAAAAGTTGAGGTGCTTGACTGTAGAGAAACTAAAATAACTCTAACAATCCCACACATGACTGGGGATTGTCTTAGTGTAAGTATTACATAAATTAATAAGGTCTTCAGTCCTAATTCTGTGAGGCACAACAGCCAGTAGACTGAGCTTAGTTACTAGCACTGAAAGAACCAAAGAATCTCAAATCTAGCATTTTTGATGGTAAATAGCAGCAAGTCCCACTGATGATAAAGAGAAGAAGGCAGAAAAGAGTGTTAAGAGAACTCACAAAAATTACTAAAATTTACATTACAGATTTCCTTATTTTTGATCTTTGAGTAACTCTAAGTTTTTTCATCAGTTCACTGAGAGTCAGACTCAGTGATCCTTCTGCATCCCTTCCAACTGAGATGATGCTGTGATCTGTACCATGGCACCAACCTTCACGTCCCCCCAGTCAATCCTCTGATGTATAGACCCCAGCAGCCAGAGATGGCAGCTCTCCCTGTGACTCACCAGGATCACATCCTGCCTTTCCCTTGGGAGCCCTGGAATCCCTAACTAAGCCCTCCCCACTGCACTGCCACAGATACAAGGCCAGGGCACCTCACTGCCCCTTTGGAAAGGATTGCATTAGCAAGCCCAAGCCTCCTTCCCAGCCCAGTGCTGTTTCCTTTGCATTGCCAGGCAGTGTTCAGGAGTGAGGGCAAAAACAAGCCCTGTGGCAGAGGTGAGTAATGAGGGTGTGCTCCACCCTGGGCACGCCTGTGCTGGCCCTGCCCATCCCATTGTCCCCTGTGGCTGGCCTAGCTCAGCCCTCCAGGAGCCTGGGAAGGAACAGCCACAGCTCATCCTCTCCAGTCTGCTGGCAAGGCAAGGCAAGGTGGTTTTTTCCCTGTTCCTGATTGCTGACAGAGTTTTGCTGAAATTATATCCTGTTGTGATACAGGCAGAGGGGATGAAGGAGCATAAGGCACATATGGGCTATAGAACATATAACTGCTTTATTTTGGGCAACTGCAGGAGGGACCCTGGCCTTCAGCACTGTCTCTGAGTGTGACAGGACACTGTCAGGACTCCTTTAACTACTCAAAAGTCTATCAACAGATAGGGGATGAGAAACAGAAGTTGGGAAGGAAGGCATGGGCAGAATGACAAGGTGAAGAACAAAGTGAATTGCTGACAATTTTGCTCTTTCATTCTTTGCCACCAGATTTTTTGTGCAAGCTGAGAGATTGTGCAAGTAAAGGAGAAGAAACACTCTGGCTGTGATCTCCCAGCCTACAGTATTTTAGGGACGATGAGAGCTGTATTTAAGCCCAGTGCAGGAGAGGAGGATGCACAGAGGTTAACCCTAGCCAGTGACACCTAACTGAGGACCAAAAGGGCTGTGGGTGTTCAGATTATGTACAAGTGTGTGTGTATGTGGGAGCGGGGAATGTAATGTGGGGAAAAATTATCTGTACATAATTTCTTCTCAAAGAAACTGTGGCTTGTCCCTTCTCTGTATCAGACCTTCTTTTACCTCTCAGCTCCTGCTTATCCTTTAATTTACATAGGAACCTAATGCCCTTCTTCTAGCCTTGCTGCTTCTTACTTCCTGAAACACTGTATTTTGTCTTTTAGTGCAACTCCAAGCTCAGTCCAATCTGTCACATATCAGAAAGGGAGACATGTCAGGGATTTTTGAAAATCATTTTCTTATAACCCTGGGAAACTTGATGCCATGGACCCTCTCTCCTCGCTCACAGCGCTTGGTACCTGTCCCATTGTAATCACTCATGATCCTATGCTTTTGCCAAAAAATTACTTTAAGAAGAAGGGAAAGAAAAGAAAGAAAGGAAAGAAAAGTCAGGGTTTTCTCTGGTGAATTCCTGTGACTCTGTGCTCTAGGTAAGGGGACTGCTAAGTAGACAGTTGTGCTCCTTATCTGCTGACAGCTTGAAGAGCAGAGAGAAAGTTTCAATCTCTTTTTCACATTGATTTGGGAAGTTGCTAATTAATTAGGAAATAGTTCAGTGACACAGCATGTCACAGACATCTTAATTTTTTTGCCTTCACAACTGTTTTCTTTCAAGGCCTAGGCAAAAATTCCAGTTTCAGTAGGTTCTGGACCAAGTCCTGTCATATCAAGCACTTGCTAATAATACACTGTTTATTTTTCTGTTTCAGATGCTGACATACAAATACAATATACTATACAGATTTTGGACCTCCTTCAGCTTGTGATAAATCCTGTTTGGAAACTATGCACAGATAGCCACAAAGGGAAACTTAGCGAATGGGAAAAGGCAAGCACCCCTCCATAGCCTGTACAGCCCAAGAGAAAAAGCTGTGACCACTTGCAGCACCAGAATAAAGAACATCATGCAGACATGATTGTGAACCTGCAAGGGCTCAGCTGAAGTATGCACAGGCCTCAGAAAAATAAGCTTTTGTCTTGTTTCATATGAAGAGCTACCCTGCCAGCGTGCTGCAGAGCACAGTACAGAGACTGGAATGCATTAGCTGTGTCAGATGTGAGCTCTGTGGTTGTGAGATGCCCTGCACTGCTCATCAGTGTGTCAGCACATCCTCCTGTGCCTCTGCTGTCAGGATTTTTCCACCACCCTGAGAACCTGAGCTCCATATTTCAACTACAAGCTGACAACATCCCTGTTCTTGTAATCTGCAGCTCTTGCAGCAAATGGGCTGCCTTCTTAAAATGTCTGTACAGCTGCTGCCAAGTCTGTGCTTCAACACCATCAGGGTTGTATTCCATAAAGAGGAAAGGTTCTTCAGATTTCTTATGGCACAGTAGTGATGTTTCCTTGCACACACACAAAAAATGAATGCATATAGATCAGACTGTGTCTGGGAAATAGAAGGCTCAAGGAAAAGGGTACTCAAGGAAGTGCCACTTTTGCAAGCAACAGAGTGATAGAGGAGCTCGTGCTTGTGTCAAAAAGAGTAATTATCAAAAATCAGAATCTCATGCACAGAAATGGCAGCTTTCCTGCAACAGGAACAGTTGGTGATACATTGAATAAGAACTCATAAATGCATAAATACATTGATGCAATTGGGCATGCAGCTGTGATAGAATGGAGGAGATTGCTTGCTTGTAACATTTTGGGTGCATGTGTGTGAAGGGAAGGTTGGGCTTTGCTCTGGTGAGGCAATGCCTTGCCATTCACATGCTGTGTCCCTGGCCTTATCCCAGCCTGGCAGTGGCCACGAATCCCTGGCACACTGGAGGAAATGCTCCACACCAGCCTCTGGAGCCCCCATCTGGGCCCAGACAAGACAAGGGAAAAGGAGGAAAGAAAGCAAAATGAAAGCTTGAACAGGAAAAAGAGGCATAGAGGAAGATGTAAGAGTGTTCTGACAAAGTTTTGGAGCTAGATTTGGTGGTTAGTGGTAAGGTAGCCTACATCAAGAACTTAAAATAGAGGGAGGAAGAGAATGCACGAAAAGCCAAAGAGCTGAGATGCTGTCTAATGAAGAAGGCAAACCAAGGTAGTTATACACCCTCTAATATTGGCTCCAGTAGTATCCCTCAATGATGCTAGTATTTTTCGGTTATATTTGAATATTTGTTTTATATACATTTTGTTGTACCTGTTTGCTTCATTGTTTATTATTTACTAAATATATTAGCCATTATATGAATGCATAAACATCAAAATAAAATTTACAAAATGCTATTTCTGAACATTTACACAAAGTTTTTATACAAAAAGTTTTCCACATATTCATGGTTTTTTGTCTGTTATGTGAAATCTGAGAAAGTATAGAAAAATATGTTTCAATTTTAGTAATAATCCAAGAATTAATTTACTAATTTATAAATTAAAGCATATTCTGAAAGTATGGAAAAACATTTTTTCTCTTTAATTAGGTAGAGGTGTTCTGTACTTCGAGAATATTCACCTCCTTGGTATTTACACGGTATCAAATGGTTAAGATTAAAATGCTCACAATTAAGAACTGCTGTGAAAGACGTTAAGCAGAACAATAATCTAAATAAATATTATTCAAAGAGCCTTTCATACGTATCAGCCTGCAGCAGTGAAGGGGAAAGGAGGATATGTACTTTGATAGTGGTAAGTGCACATTTGTGAAGAAATACTTCTGTTGTTATATTTTTATACATTTTATACATGCCACCTACAGAAGTCTTTGTCTTCATGTTTAATACCAGTACTTTCACAAACAAGGTTATCAGTAATTGCATCAATTGGTATTAAAGATTTTGATATAGATATGCAAATTTATGACACTATAAGTGTTTATATCTGTACTTTCTTCAGTGCAAGAATAAGCTATACTTATGTATGTGATATGTATGTGATATGTAGTATCTTCTCATAATGACTTTGTGATGGGTTTGTACCAATATAACTTTATCAGTACCTTAGTCTGTGCCATAAAATGAACTAACCAGTAACACATTTGTCACAAATCATAATTAAATTCAAAATAGTAATAAACTTGTAGTCAGATAAATTCATGTCTAATTACAAGAACAGACAATTATACATGATCTGGTACACTGGGGATTTTTTAATGTGCTTGGCGTAAGTTTCCTTTCAGATTTTGCAAGGTGCATCATAAAGTACAATCTGAATTTCAAACCGTAATTTTGAATACTGCTGCATAATTTTAATATTGCTGACACTGGCTGGCAGTAGGGTTTGCCTGGTCTTGCAATAACACTTAACCTTTCCGTTTAACTCTAGTTTTTAAAACAGTTTGAACTTATCTGTAGAGGTTTTTTTGGTTTGGGGTTGTTTTGATTTTTTTGGGTTTTGGGGTTTTTTGCTTGGGTTGTTGGGTATATGTTGAAGGTTGACAATTTTTTT
>JAOTQP010001286.1:95025302-95038038 GCA_026413545.1 Cichladusa arquata | reverse complement strand
ATCAAGCCCCATGTATTGCTTTTTCCTTAGCTCAATTAGAAAATGATTACAGAAATTAGTAACTGGAAATGGGTTGAATTTCTTATTAAAAATGACAAGTCATTTATTTTCGTGCCAAATTTACTATAACATAAAAAAAAATTACTTAAGCCTGTTCAATCAAGCAGACAGCTTTAGCACCTATGGGGCTAGTAGATTCTGGTTTTTTATTTCTGAAATATTGCATTCAATATAGGGTGAATAATGAGATATCCTAATAGTTTTCAGTACTAATCAGTTTACTTAAAATATACTTTTAACAATTTTGAAGTATTCTGTGTGCTCAGTTTAATTTCATAATTAGTCTTCAGTAAGCAAATCTACATAAATGTCTGAGCTATTGACATAAAATGTAACAAAGTCTTGTATTAGAACCTAAAGTTTAATTTTATTTGATCCTACCAGCCAAAGCAGTTGACTATATGCTCAGAATGTAAACTAGAAAGTGCATAGATACAATTTTCCAGTTATGTAAAGGATAGATGGACTGAAGGAAACAACTGTAAGTAAAAGCAAAGGAAAAGAAGTCAAACTTTTTTTTTGTTTAATAATTTGCTATTTATTGTTATCTGATACTGTGAAAGATCTGATTTTGTCCCTCTCATATGCAGAAAATATTGTCAATGAGACACTGTGCAACACCTGCAGGAAGAATTGGGACAAAATGTAATTACAATAGTTCCATAGCTTCCTTAGTCTTTTTGGAAACTCCACAGTTAAACTTTTCTACAGTTAAAATGGAAAATGATTTTGCAGTTTCAGGGTAAGGTGCCATATCAGATTAAATGTTAGAAAAAATAACTTCGTAATACTGACCACTGTAATTTTAGTTCCTGTCAATCTCATCAACCACACAAGGATAAACCCACGTAGTTCATACAAGTCACTATGCATATGATGACTACCACCCTTCTTGAATTCTTGAATTGAATAGGTTACTTTTTTACTCTAGGTCAGCACCAAATACCTATGTGTTTTCTTCCTCATTCTGATGGAGGGGGTTAATACACGTACTCTAGCATGAGCTGTAATATGCTTGCATGGTTAAAAAAAAAAAAAGAAAAAAAAAAGAAAAATAAAGTTTTGTTTTAATAAAAACAATATTGTATTGTTTTAGATGGACATCCAAACACATATTTATTTCTTTGCAATGGTTCTGGCATTTTTGCTTCTTCAAGGGCCCTTTAACAAAGAGGGTGATTAATTCCCAGGGTTCTTTTTGTCTTTGGTGAAATAGTTTCTAAATTGTGGATAATAGCAAACATCTGCAGAGCTCTATTTGTAGAGCCAACAGGATGCAAGTAGATTGTGGGGTGCTAATTTAATAGCCATGATAAAAAACAGACACTGTATTAAAGAAAACCAGCTCTTGGGCTGGTAACTATTATGATTTTCTGTGCTATATCTCTCAGTACACTTTCCGCTTTAGAAGGGTTGTCCTCTTTTAAAAGAGAGCCACTGCATTATGTTATGCAGAGCTTAAACCATGTCCCATTCACCATCTTACCTGCAGGACATCTTTCCCTGGCTGCAGATGAGCTGAAGAGCTGAACATAGTGCTGCCAGGGCATCCAGTGACAGCCCAAGTCTCTAAGACTGCAAAACACCTTTGCTCTGTCCTAGCTTTGTCATCTTCTGTTGGCCTAAGGCTGGAGGCTTAGAGTTAGGGTTTATGTTTTCCCACGGTTCAAATTGTAAGATTTTTTTTTCTTTTATGTAATCTGAAGGTATTAACATATAATCTATTGCTTTTGGGGTTTGAGACACAATTAAACATGCAAAAATTCAGCATTTGCTAGACAAGAGTTTCAACAGCAATCTAGAGAGATTTTTAGGTTTCCAACCTCATGTAGTTGACAAAAAAAACAATTACAGAAGAATTTTCCAAATGCTGTCTCAAACTACCAATATTTCAAAAGTAACACACTCATTAGAAAAACACCTGTACAAGATACAGAAATAGATAGACCACAGACATGAATAAAACATTACTGTTTTACATATCTGGTAGTGCACAAAAATGACACACAGCTGGACACCAGGCTAAGGCCCTAAGAAAATCTTTCTCAGCCTACTTTTTTACAGCCTGTGTAGAAAACAACCCTGTTGCCAGATGTTTTGTTGAGGTTAGATCTGTGATATCCCCTCACATGGAATGATGGCATTTTTGTAATGAGCAACGTAGCTTATGCCTTAGCTTTCCAGCATCCCACTGATTTTCACAGAACTCTGTGTCCTCCCTCCAGGCTTTGAAGCTGCAAAAGAAAGTAATGTTTTGTTGGCTGGTGAACCAGTCTGTCAACATCTTGGGACTGTAAATTACAGCATGCTGTCTCTGGTTTGCTTGGATTGGCAGAAACTAGTTGTACACATGTTGGCATTCTGTGATTATTAGCAGCAGCAGAAACTGGAAGAGCTAACATAATATGGGAGTAAATGAGATATCTGCTAAAAATATATTTGAGGATTGCTGTTATCCTGTTCTGATTCTTCTGTTCATGTGAGACATTATTCTGCCTTTATTGACCTGAAAACATTATGTTCTGGCAGGCAATCACACACTGTTGATTGAATTTCAAGAATAAAAAGACCCTCCCAGCATTTTTAGTTATAGTCTTTCAAATTTATTTGCTTGTTTTGGCACTCTCTTTTTCTCCTATATCTGAGATTTGGGTTTCTGCACATTTTTTAAAGATTCTAATCTGGCAGCGTCTAGGAGTCTGAATTCCATATCATCTGTCATTTACTTCCTGTGTGACATAGATTATATGCATTTACTTCATCTGCAAAGGCACAGAAAATATTATTATCATAAGGTTGTTATGGGATCTAATATTTATAAAGGCTGCTCTGATCTTTTCCACTAAGAAATCTTTTGGGAGAAAATTTATGCTGTTCAGAACGTTAGCTCTGAAGAATATGAATATATAAACTGAACATCCAATTAAAAATCACACTATGAGAAGATTTACATTGACTTTGAGTTAAATAAATCAGTATTATATATGATCTATAGATACCCCATGCATTAGACCAATATCAATCTGAAAAACAGTATTAAGGAGTTTAAGTATTTACACAGTGAAAGGAATATGTGGAAAAAGTTGACACATTGTAGGAAAAAATTTTTTTTTGTAATTTTTGTCATTCTTTTATCCCAGATATTACATTTTCTCTGTTACCATGGGTTATAAAGTACAGTTTAACTCTTATTTTTTTCTTTGTATTTGTAATAACATCTGTCTTTATGGTTTTATCATTAAACCTCATAATACAATATGGATGAATTGGAAATATTCATGAACATCAAGGAAAATGTGAGAGATGGATACCCCATGGAAAATCTGGAGTAGGATTTAAAGGAGAGACTTTAATAACCTGCTGTGCTAGAAACTTTCCTTGTGAGAAGTCACAGTCACTGTTTTATGGTCTTAGTTTCAAGAAAAGGAAGCAGTGTGCTAACATTAATTTGCAAGAATTTAGATACTCTGAGAATCTTATGTTTCCACCTTCCTGCTGGAATTTCTTAACAGGATTTCATCAGAATGATATGAATCACTTCATGCTGATTTGGATGTACTTTTATTAGCTGCTTACATTGAGAACACAGGTGCCAGTAACTGAAAATTAGTTTCTGTGGGGATTCTTCCATAGTGTTCGTAGGTGGCTTTTAAAAACTTCAGTGTTCTGTGGACAGCATGCCTTAGTCTTCTTTATCTTAATGGAACACCCAGACCAAATCCAAATAGATAGAAATGTGTTTCAGCAAAATGTTTTTTCACGGAGAATGCATGTCAGCAACAAAACTGTTGATACAAAAGTTTTTGTCTGAAATTAATATATCATGGGTGCAGAGAAAAGGGGACTTAAATTCTAAAAATTATATTACCTTGAATATTTGTAAAATATCTTTTTCAGTCACCAACTTAGAATTTTGAGATGGCTACATAAGGACATTGAATGCTTACATTTTATCCTTTCTAAATTTCTGCTCTATATGTTTATATTTGATTGTTAGACATTTCCAGATAATAATTGTTTTTTGAGTTTAATTTCTCATAGGACAGTAAAAAGTTTTGCTAGCTATGCAATAGCCACAGCATTCTTTCTTAGGTAGTGTAAAACCCCATTTCAGTGGTGCAGCTTTCACGGTGAGACTCCAGCAAGATACAGCTGAGGGGTATGAAGGGATTTTTTGTTGGAGAATACATGTGACAACAGGCTAGAAGTTGTAAGCCTCTTGGTTAGGTGTTTGCAACCCTTCTGCAAACAGCTGAGTCCTCTTGGACCAGATAAGCTGTTTTTTGGGGAAGGGCCAGGCTTCTCCAAATGGGCCGACGTGCCCTGCTGCTGCTTCTGTTGCTGCTGCTGGGTTATTATCTTCCAGTTCCCTGGAGCTGGCAGGAGGGGAAGGTCTTTCAGTTTTACTCAGTACTTCAGAGTCCTGGAGCTGTTAGCTGTCGCTGCTCCAACAGTTGCACTTCCATCTGTTTTTACTTTCCATATCTTTGCTTATTTTAGCTCGCCTTCTTTCTCACACCTCAACAAGAATTTTCTCAGTGAACCAGAGCCAAGGTCAGGCAGAGGGGCTGTACAAACCAGGGACAGCTGAACCCTGCAGCAGAGCTAATAATGAGAAAAGTTACTGTGAGAAAAGTACTGAAAAAGTATAGAAGCCAAGAAGGCAGTGAAACAAAAAATCAAAGTCAGAAAGGGGGATAAAAAGGGCAAAAGAAAATAGTATAATTTTTTAAGACACTGGATTTGCCATATGAGTATAATCTATTCAAAGTTTAGCTTGGAATTTCATGTCCCTGAATGCAGGTATGAAGTCATGACAAGTATCAAGGTATGATAAATGAAAAGTAATTGTCAAAGGTAACAAAGACCAAGAATATATTTTTAAATTTCTGTATGCAAGTAAGTTGATTTCTGTAATATGGTTTTGGTTTATATTAATTTGTTTTAAAACATGCAATATTAATTGGAAAAAAATACAGTATTGTCCCAGTCTTATGGCAGGTCCAGGGTGGGTGTAATTCCATGAACCATTTTGTTCATCTTCACACTTCAATGTCTGCTCACATTGTTTGTTTCTGGAAATGAACTAGGCAACGTTTCTGGCTTATTAATTTTATTTTATTATATTATATTTGATTTTTAAGCTTATTTTGACAGCACTAATGTTCTATACGATCCTACGGTAATGGTGAGTTTTGATCATACAGTCAGACCATAGTCTGACTCACAGTGTATAAAGTACAATGTGTTCCACAGAATAGAAAAACATTGTTTGTTGCTAATTTTTAAGTCTGGTAAACATAATTATGGATAAATAATTTATCAAGTTAATTAACTGTTTATCAAAATTTCTTTCCATGCTTTCCAGAAATCTTCCATTTAAAACAGGTTGTTCTTAAGCTGAAGTGCCTGTACCATTTTCTCAGCTTCACAGCTCTAATCAGGACTCTCCTAACTTAACCATAAAAATTGTGATACAACTGATATAGGAGCTGATGTAATCATTTCCCGTGTAGGGGACACATAGAGTCAATTTGAAACACAGTTTGTTTCTAACTACATGGAAATATCCATGAACATCCCTCTGAGAATGTAGCCATATAATTAAGCAACAAACATCTGAAAACACCAATATGTTCAACTCCAATCTTCAAAAGGTGACAGATGTTTTTCACATGGCTAGAAATGTTGGCATGTCCTGATTTGTGTCAGAAAATTGTTCTACTGAGTCAGTTTTATTGAGAAAAAAAATTTTTCCATTTGCAACATTTTCTCTTTGTATTTTGCCATGGCAACCAAAGCTATTATTTTAGTGTAACTGTAGTCAAGCTTTCTTTGTCAGAATCCAAAATTTTCATACCTGATTGGATTTATTAAAAAAATATTTCAGCAGCAGAAGTATTTTTTTCAGAAGCAAGTATTTCATAGAGAATGTTTGGTCACATCAGAACAGAAAAATAAAGATAAATTGATAGGAAAATACTTATTTTAGATATTCAATAAACAATAATATAGATACAAAATTATTCTCAAAAATTCTAGTTATTTCCATAACTCAATGCAGTTCAGTTTTGCAAGCTTGCAAATTATTTGTGTCATAGTATATTTTTGTGTCCTAGTATATATGGAAGATTTTATTGAAGGAAAGATTGTTTTGATTTCAGCAAAATTTTATCTAGATAGCATAAATAGCTGTTAAATTTCTTTATTAGCTATGTCTATTAAAATTCTCTATTATTTCTTCTTTCAGAATATTAATATTATTTGCAGAAACAAATTTGACCTAACTGTGATTGTGCGCTCACAGGAAAAAAAATAAGAAATACCAGAAAAGCTTTTAACCTTAGTTGTAGTCCACTTCAGGAAATATATAAATAAAGCCTGCTTGCAATCTTATCCTGCTTAATATTAAGATAACCTATTCTCTTTCTTAGTTGTATTCTGTTGACTTTTATGCCCTCAATTTGTTTGCTATGTTAGTATGGCAACTGACATATCATATATATGCTAAGAGATATATAAAATCCATAAATGCATAAATTTTGAATAAGAAACTATTTGCACGGGTAGTTAATATTTTGTGATAGACATTTTTATATTGTTGGAAAAACTAGTTATCTTTTTGGGCAAGCGTTTTGAAGATACGTTGCCTCTCCCAAAGATCTTCTTTGAGGTATTTAAATGATAATACCTTTAACAAGGTTTTTATTATTTGATGAGCACTTGAAAAGGACATCTAATCAGAATATGGATTAAAAATGCAAAATTGTTCAGTGTCTTCAAACATTAGAAAAACCAGACTTAAGCTATCATCACTTCTTTTCTAGTTGCAGTTGCTGACACTGGTTGACAGCAATTCCTTTGTAGCATAAAACATGATCATAATACTTCTTGCTTTTTAGCCTCAGTTAGGAGTTAAAAGGTTTCTATCTATGTTCTTTCTGATTCAGTTTAATCTAGTCTTCCTCTGATACAGAAAATCTTTTAGTCCAACATAACTGATGAAATGTTACATGCTACACTAGTACAAATTAACTGTGTGCTCAGCCCTTTATGAGAAAAGCATGGAAAGGAATTCAGCAGAGGAAATTTGTTGTGTATCTCCTTGGTTTCATCTAAACATTGCACAAGACAGGGAGAACAAAGGGGATGTATTAAATGACTGGAAGAGGATTGGAATGAAGTAATTTTCCATCCTTGTGGAGAAATCTAGAGCTCTAGTGCAAGGCACCTCTGGCATTTTTTCCCTGACAGAAAGGATCTTCATTTGGCTGAGTGTCCTCACAGCTGCCCAGAGAGACCCACAGCAGGAAATGCAGTAAAAAGCTAATACTAATGCAGGTGTTCTCACTCAACATGACAGTCAGACCTCCACAGCATTATAATCTGCTGAAAGCAGTTTTTTCCGGTTTCTCTATCCTGCTTGCTTATTAAACCTGTATTTTCACATATTGCTCAGAATTTCAAGCTGTGGAAGATAATAACCTTTCAGATCAGATAAACTTAACATTTATAAAGTTGGAAAATACCACTAAGATCATCAAATCCAGCTGATAACCTGACACCACTATGTTCACCACTAAGCCATATCTCCAGGTGCATCATAGAATGACAGAATATCCTGAGTTGGAAGGAACACACAAGGCTTATTGATGCATTGAAATATCCATACACTGTTTGAACACATCCAGGGGTGGTGACTGCACCGGTTTCTATGCAGCCTGTTCTGATGCTTGACCACTCTTTCAGTGAAGAAATTTTTTCTCAATGGCCAATCTAAACCTCCCCTGGTGCAGCTTGAGGTAATTTCCTCTGGTCCTGTCACTTGTTTATTGGGAGAAGCAACAAACTCCCACCTCCTTTAAGGCAGTTGTAGAAAGGGATAAGGTCTCCCCTGAGCCTCCTTTTTTCCAACAAACCACCTCAGCTCCCTCAGCCACACCTCATAGAACTTACTTACCCTTCATGAACGTCATTGCCCTTCCTTGTTCTAACCATATATGATGTTAAAACTGGAAAAATCAATAAATAAAGACAATAATAATTAAAAACTGTTTAATTTAGATGTATAAAGCAGAATTTATTGTTTATTAGCCAGATCTCAGTTTACATAATGAACTATTTAAAGTCAAAAGCATTTAGGGGATTTTAAAATATCCTAAGGTCATGTGTCTCCTCTTGGAATCTAAAGCCAATTTCTAAAGACAATAAGGAAGAAAAAGATCATGTCAAAGACAAGGTGATTTTGTTGTTATTTCCTGAGTGCTTTCTTGGCTATGAAAGCCTATTAGTTTCAGTTTTATGAATATTTTTTATCCATTAGTGTTATCTCTGCCTTATAATCTTACATATTCTCCTTTTATTTATATGCTCAACTTTCAGGAATGGTAATCAGCAGGCAATAGGTTTCATCTCATTTTTCACGGAATATCACCTTGCTGTCTAATTTATATTTTCATATAAATTAAAATACTTTGTAGCCTAACTATAACATTACTTTTAACCATCATATACATGAACGTGGGGTTTTTTTCCCTATGGTGAAGAGATAATTTTGTCTCAAAATACATAGCAGAACACAGCATTTAATTGTGAATAAAGACCAGGTCAAAACCACACATAAGTTAAACTAACAAATTTTACTTCTTCAGGCTGACCTCAGTGGTTTAAATCAGCCACAGATTTAAAAAAAAAAAAAAAGAAAAAAAAAAAGCATAGAAAACATGTGCATATAAAAAAAAATGGAAAAATAAATGTTTTATTTCTTGGATCTGTTCTTTTAGTCATGGGACTGTTGACAACTAGATCACTGACATTCATGGTTGCCAACAGATATATGTAGCCAAAGGCAAACTTTTACCACTTACATTTCTTTTTGCCAGAGGAATGAAAGCAAATACTGACAAATTTAACAGGAACCAGCATTTTTTTTTCCTTAAGAAAAATGTTATTATATCCGGTGTTCTGAAAGCAGAATTATAATTGCTTTTCTAAATACCATATACATTAGTAAAATTATCACTAACTTGGAAATTTTCTTGTTTTGCTTATCTGAAAAGTCAAAAGACAATTTCCATCTCACTTGGTCCTGTCGTTCCTTCACAATACTGTCTACATTTCCATTTGTCTGCTTTAGCAAAAAGAAAAAGATAAGATAAATTGTCACTAAATCTTTTAATTGTAGTAAACTAAATTTTTGCAATACAATAATATATCAAAATACTAGAAAAGTATAATGTTGGGGTTTTTTTGTTTAAAAGGTGCTTGTGTTTTCCTTTCTTACCTCTTTTCTGTCTTTATTAGCTCTCTTGGAGGATGAGCAGAGAGAAGAAAAACAAAAAATTGAGCAGGGAAGTGCAATATAGAAACCATATATTAAATATTTCTTAGTCTTTAGAGACATGTCACAAGCAAACATTTTATACTGATCCTTTGATCTTTTTAGATAAAAGTCTCTAGATGTACTGATAGGATTACAAATATCCTTCAGCATTTCTGTAAGACTTTTTGTAATTAATTTTAATTACTAACATTTTTCAAGACTATATTAGCTGGAGAACTTTACCTATGGCTTAAGCTTCTAACACAAGACAAAGTGATACTTGGTTACACGATCACTCACAATAGTGCTGGCCTTAGCTTTTATTCCCTGTTTGTAGAACTCAAGACTCTTAAGTGGTTCAAGGCTTATCACTGTGATAGGCTGAAGGTAGGCGCAACCCATATATAAAACTAAATTTATCAGTAATCTAAGTATACTTGGGTTAATATTATATTAGTTTATAGACAGTTTATGTTTCTAATTTGATATCTAAATTGGCCTGCATATTTCTTCTCCTTGCAAATTCGTATTGTTAAAGCAAGTTTTTCATTCACAATACAGTTTTTAGTGATTATTAGAACTGAGTCCTCATAGCTAAATTAAGAGGGGTGGAGAAAAAAACTTTTGTGTTAGGAAATTATGTCTCTCAAATCTAGGTAATGGATGGAGTGGAGGTTTAACAGAACAAGGAATGGAAAAGTCTCACCAAAGAACAATATCTGACTAGATGCTTGCACTGTAAGACAAAACTTTTTTTCTTAGATTATATGTGAAGATGCTGCTGTAAGAGTGAAGGGATCCTTATAGATATTTTTGTACATAAATGCGGTTGGTTTCCTTTAGTTTCCCCTCCTGCACACAAAATTTCCATATATTATTGCCATATTTATTTAATTGTCACAGATATTTGAGTGAGGGATTAAATTACTAATATTTTATATTTTTAAAATGAACCTTATAGCTGCTCACATTATCTGTCTGAAATGCATTAATGAATGAAGTTTCCACAAAATGGTTTTTATTCTGTGTCTCTTTTGCTCTGCCCTTTTCTTCTCATTCAAAAGAAATGCTAGCTATCAATTTAGGTCAAGTTAAATAGCACAGAATATATTTCTTTGGCTTATCTATGACAGGATCTTGGATATTGGGAAAGTTCCTCCTTTCATTTCTGCTGGGCATTCCTGTGTTTAAATATGATGGAAAGTCACTAAGAATAGAAAGAGAGAATTAGATTAAGTAGAATACATTAGAGAGAGGGTAATCTGAAGCAGTACAAAATTGTGCTGAGCAGTTTCCTAAATCGTTGAAAAATGTGAAGAAGTTAAATTTTAAAAGAGGGTGCTAAGAGAGAGAGTAAATATATTTTAATGTATAGATATCAGCCTTTAATATATAGATATCAGCCTTAGTATTTCTTTAGAAATGATGGAGATAAACTTAAGTCCCTGGCAAAACCAAAGCACAGATAATAAGCAGTGTCCTATTCCATTTCTGTAAAAAAAGTTGTACAACCAACATGGCCATAGCTTTAGTCACAATATGAAAAACAAAGTTTAAACTGGACTCAGGTTTCTCATTGTTATGTTCCCATTGAACATAAGCATTCAAAGTAAAATTCAGTCCATTCAGTAGAAATCTTTCCTGTGAAATGGATATACTTTTCAGGCTAACCCAGAGCATTCCCTTCCATATGTGTTAACTTTAGGGCTCTCAAGGGTATAGTTAGAATAGCTTCACTTACCAGTGGGCTCCTCATTACGGAGGGATTATGTAGAAGAGTTTTTTTACATTAGATTTACTCCAAAAAGTGTGGGTTATCTTAGGGGCACTTGTGACAATCTTGACCCTCAGATGTGTCCTTCATCTTCATGGGCCTTCATTTGTTCAGACCATTGCTGACAGTTAAACCTTGAAATATTAGTAAGTATGGCTTTGAGACACTATGGAAAGAACCAGGAAAAAAAAAAGTGCATTGTACTTTCAATAAGAGGGTATTTCAAATTATAAAAAAAAAAAATTGGTGTCTTTAGATGAACGTCAGCTCTCTTTTACAACCTCTTCTAGTTCGTGCAGCCTATTTGCGACATACGAGTACACCCACAAATACAGTTCCTGCTGTCATGACTGAAAGTGATGTGCACCACAACTTTAATTCAAGACATCTGCCTGACACTCTGCCCAGACCAATGCTTTTTTTTTTTTTTATTTTTTTCCCCAATGCTCTTCAGTAACACTGTTGGAAGTAGATGTGTATCGCTTTTTTATACTCTCTTATCTTGTGTATAATAGTCTTAGGCAATTAATAGTGTTAGTTTTGAAGCTGTGGTTAATTTTTCTTACGTTACAATAAAATATAGGACAACAAAAGATAGAGTAAAAGTTTGCAAGAAGATTCTTGCAAACCAAACCATCCAAAATTACACTGATCCTATCCAAAACAAAAAAAAAACAGGCAGATGCTTGACTTTCTACATATAAATGTGTTCCGGGTTCCAATTTCCATTTAATCCTGGGTAAGGACAATTGTCCTAATCAAGATAATCACAGGAAGGTATAGAAAGATCTTAAATACATTCTTGTTTTTTATGGCCTCTTTAACTGCTGTTGACCTATAAGTAGTACTAAGACACTAATTTTCAGCATCTGTATGCTGATGGTGTTCATCTTCGTTTTGGACTACAGGAAAAAATCAGAAACACGTCTTTCTTTGGATGTTATTTATAATCTGATGATTCAAACACCTAATTATTTTGGCTTCCTTTCTAAAATAGATACAAATGAAGTCCAGATATTTAAACTTAAATAAAAACATTTTAACATTAATGATATAGAGGCTTCCATCTTGCCAAATTTTGTCACTTAAAGTGCTGAAGATAAAAGATGTATTCATTATTGAGAATGGCAGCCTTAAAGACAGAGAGATGTTTCATGTAAAAGTGAGTAAACCACTACTTTTTAAATCAGTAACTGTTTTAAAGTGATTAATGTTTTTGTGGCAGTCACTGTTGCTGTTTGAATATTGAGTGCCAGCAGCAATGCTATCCTAGTAAAAGGAATAACTACTTTTAGACCAGAAAGGAAAATTATGAGTGTTCATTTACTGTGAAAAATGGCTTTTTTAGTTTTTTCTTTCAGAATGGGACAGGCAGTGTTTGTAGTACTCATTTAGACATCTTTCTTGCTTCAGGTATGGTCAGATGACATGCTGGTTACATCATGTTGCTGTTACAATCCCTTCTGTAGAGCAGGGGTGTGTTAATTTTAGGATAAAGGAGAGGGGGGAAAGAAAAGGTTGTTTCTAATGCTGTACTGATTAATATTACTCACATTCTCAGGATAAAAAAGGCGCATCTC
>JAOTQP010001286.1:95010843-95025202 GCA_026413545.1 Cichladusa arquata | reverse complement strand
CATTTGTTTTATAATTAATATCTGAGGAGGAAAAATTGCGAAACCTAAGGATATGGAGGACTCATCAAGAAATATATTTCCCCTAAAACTATGAGGCTTGATAATTTTTATTTGTGTGTTGGATCTTTTGCATTTTTCATCAGAAATATATGTAGAAATTATTTGATTTCTTTTATAGGAATGTGTTGATTAGTATGGTTTATTCAAAGTCATATTTTAGGGTTTGAAGGTGGTGAACTGAAAAATCATGCTGTGCAATTTGCTGTCAATTGTCTGTGCCTTCTTTGTACCCACCAATGCAAGTCTTTCTAATCAGTACATTTGTGGACAAATCTAGACTCCACAGCAGCATCACACCTGTGTGCTGTTAGTAAAAGGTGTGGCAGGGTGTGCTGGTTTGACATCTCCTTACACTCAGGTTACACTGAAGAGCAGGAATAACCATATCTTTTTTATTTAATTCTTTTCAATTTTTCATACTTCTTCTAAAAGCCATTGAATAGTTCGGGTTGGAAGGGACATTTAAAGGCCACTGGTCCAACCTCCCCCTCACAATGAAAATGGTTATCTTCAACTCCATCAGTTGACTCAGAGCCCCACCCAGGCTGACCTTGAATGTTTCCAATGAGAAGGCATCCACTACCTCTCCAGGCACTCTGCTCCAGTGTTTCATCACTCTCAATATTAAAAAGCCAAAGAACCTCTTTTTCTTATATCTAATCTAAATTGATCTTCCTTCAGTTGCAAACCATTGCCCCTTGCCCTAACCCTACGTGCCCTTGTAACAACAACCATCAGTTGGTCAGGAGACACTGGGAAATAAAACAGGAACAGACAATATAACTGAGGTGGCTAGACTTGATTTTAGTTTTTTTCTTAACCAGAAAACACTGCAATTCTGGTATCATGTGGAAATAACTTCCAGTGAAGAGAAATCTTCAAATTTAGAGCCTATTTTTATAACCTTCTCTACTAATATTTCTTCTTGAGAATCAGTAGTAGTTCTGCCGAACTGAGGCTTTCTGAAGTATATATAATAAACAATCCATTTTCAGGTGCTATATGTTAATTTTCTCTAAAGAGTGTAATGAACAACAGAAAGTGAAGCTAATATTTACTGAGAATCTTTAAGCACATATTTGCTGCCACGAAATGTACTGAAAAGTATTAAGAGGCCAACACATCAAATGTAATACATAGTTATTTCCTGTTTCATTTCTAATAAGCAAAGAAGTTCAATCAGCAGCATTTATCTGTACAAGACAAATCATCTACATTTATCTGCTATCACTGTTTGCGCTTGTGAATCAAATTAACTTGCACAGGCAAAGTCAGGACTGAAAACTAACAAGCTGAGCAAAGTATTAGCCTTAGATAAGCTTCTTCCTGTTATGCTTTATCACTGTGCTAGAATAAAACTAACTATTTGTTTTTTTTAATCTTTGCTGTTTGATGTTGCTTTTAAGTTTTATGATCTGTTTTAAAGTTACTTAGCTAGGAGTGGGCTGTTACATGCATAGATAGTTTTATTCATGAAATCTTGCCTGCATGTAGCCTATTCAGGTGGACTGACTCTGGCAGATCACTGGGTGCCAACCAAAGCCAATGTATCACTTTCTTTTCAGCTGGACATGGGACAGAAGGTACAATGAAAGGCTCATGAGTTAAGGATGGAGAGAGATCACTCTGCAATTGCCATCAGGGTAAAAGAGTCTCAGGGAAGTTATTTTAATTTCTTACCAATCAGATCAGAATAGGCTAATAAAAAGTGAAACTAAATTTTAAAAATGCCTTCTCCCCTACCTCTCACTTCTTCTCAGGATTAACTTCATTCTTGAATTCTTCTCCCAGGCAGCACAAAGAGGCATGAAATGGGGGCTGTGGTCAGATCATCGTGTGTTACCTCTCCTCCTCCTCCCTTCTCAGGAGGAGGACTCCTCAAACTCTTCTCTGTCTCAAATATGGCGTCCTTCCAGGGAGACCTACCTCCATGAAGTTCTCCAAGATGAGTTGTTCTGTGACCTGCAGTTCTTGACAAATTGCTCCAGTGTCAGCCCTTTCTATAGCGTGCAGTCCCTCAGGAACTGGCTGCTCCAGTGTGGGTCCCCTGGGGGATCACGAGTCCTACCAGCAAACCTGCTCCAGCATGGGATCCTCTCTCCCCAGGGCCGCAGGTCCTGCCAGAAACCTGCCCTAGTTCAGGCTTTCCACAGTGTCCCAGCCTCCCTCACACATCCACCTAATCCAGTGCTGGATCCTCCAGAGCCCAGAGATGGATCTGTGTCCACCATGGACCTTGGTGAGCTGCTGGGGCACAGCTTGCTCACCGTGGTCTGCACCACAGGCTTTGAGGGAGACTGATTTAGTGATTGCAGCATCTCCTCTCCCTCCTTCTACTGACTTTGCTGTCTGCAGGCTGTTCCTCTCGCACGTTCTCACTCCACTCTTCAGGTGCCATTGCTGCTGTGCAGGGTGGGTTTTTTCCCTTTAAACACATTATTCCAAAAGCTCTACCGTCATCACAGATGGGCTTGGCCTTAGCCAGCATTGGGTTCATCTTGCCTCTGGGTGAAGCTTCTGGCAGCTTCTAACAGAAGCCATCCCTTCCATACATGCACTACCTAAACCTTGTGAAAGCAAAGCTTTGCGAAGATCACTTGTTTAGCATGTGTTAGAACTTAAAAGAAAATGAGAGAAGAATGTTATCTCTTTCTTGCATTTCTAATTTTAGAGAGATATTCTAGGAAATAATTACCCTGTACCTTTTTCCAAGACTGTTTATCAAACAGAACCACACTATGTTTTCCCACACTGAGTAGTCTGTGCACGAGGTCTGGTAGACTCTCAATTTTGGTCATTGTGTTTAATTGATTTATCTCTTATGTAACTATATCTTCACAGATTTGCTTTTTCTGTTATGTAAGTTTGGGCTTTGATAATGCTGCTGTAGAGATGAGTTTCAAAATTATATTACTTTTTTGCCTCTATTTTCTCCTTCTTCGTGCTTGTGTGGAAATTGTGTGGAATAGTATGAAACAGTAAGATTAAAAATTACTTCCATCAATAAAAAAGAACTGGCATATGTATGTGTTTTTTAGAATACTTGAGGAAGCCCAATTTCAAAAGGTTACAATTTTAATGCTTCATATCCCTCTCTATTTTCCAATTTCAATAGTAGGAATGTTCTGTTTTATTGCCATTTGTATTTGAAGTGCTTTATTGTTTTTGGCTTGAAGGATAATTTCTTATATCTGCTAAGGAAATTGCATCAATACAGTAAATATTGTAAACTTCCATGTTTTGAGAAAGACTTGCCCTAACTTTCCTCTGAGACAAATTATTTAATCTTCTTCATTGGCTCAGTGATCCTGAAAAGGATCAGGTCTCTTCCTTTGTGACTCCCAAAGGGATGAGTCTTGACATTTAAAAATTCAAAATTTGGCTTTCATGTTCTCTCAGTGTTTCTCTATGGATCTTGGAAAAAGCAGGTCAGGCATGCTGCCAAAGTTCAAAGTGAAGGGAGTCTGTCCCACCCTAATCATGAGTGCAACAGCACAACTGACAACTAAGGCCATACATGAAAACATATGTTCTAGATTATTTATGCTGTCTATAGGCTTTATCATATTTTCTCAGTACAATTTTATTACAAAAATAATGACCAGAATTGCTCTGGTTGATGATCATATATGAATGTTCTTAGTATGAACTAAGAATTGTTTACATACATGGAGACTTCTAGGAAGACAATTCAGCTCCATATGTGAAGGTCATGCATTAGCAAACTTGCATATTGTGCAGTTATTGCAGTGATGCAACATCAAGTTAAATGGTCAAATGAAACTAAAAAACAAGAATATATTTGCAAATAAAGATGCAAAAATACATGGTAACTTCCCAATTTTACAGTAACTTTTTAGTTAAATTTGGATGCATTTTTAATAATGGTACAAAATCAAGACTCTTCCAAGAATTGCTGATTACAACAGAATGCAACAGAATATAAGCTGAGGGGTTTTTGTAGCTTTACTATTGATCTATTATACATAATTCTTTTTTGTTCCTTTTTTTCCTGAAGAGTAGTTTTCCTTCCCAAAAGGTACTTAAATGACACTTCCAGGAGCACTAGTTCCTTCACATGCTGTAGTGACACTTTTTCCTTTGTGTTTATTTTTTTTTGAATGATAAATTCTCTGTTACACATCTTCACTTGGGAAGACACTCTCAGTTGTGACCAAATTCACTTCCTTTCAGACTAAATAGATGTGCATCAATTTCTTTAGAAACCATGAATTTTTCTAAATAGGGACAATGGAACAGCCTTCTTGGATGCACTCAGAGAATGTAGCAAGTGAAGAATGGTGGAAAATGAATGGGAAATCTCATGAATGGGTTGAAATGTGAGTAGCTAGAAGCTTAAGTTATGATGTGTATATAACTTGATATTTTTTAAATGTGAAGCTATTTCCATCAGTAGGGATAATGGAATGTAGCCAGAGAGTATTCTAGTGGGAGATGGGATCTATTTAGTTGCTAAAGAAGCCATGCAAGATGCATGAAGTAGCTGTTGCCTTATTTTATTGTTTGGATTTGGGTTCTGTTGGGCTGGGGTTTTTTTGTGTTTGTATTTGTTCTTAATTTGATGCAGACTTGTGGTTTTGTTTTTTGGTGGTGTTAGGTTTGGTTTGGGGTTTTTTGCTTGTTTGGGGTTGTTTTGTGTGGAGTCATATTTTTTGCCTTGGATTTTGGGGTATTTTTGCTTTGGTTTGCATATTTTTTTCTTTGGTTTGAGTTTTTAACAGAAATGTATACAGAGATTTTTTTCACCTATTTTACTTATGTCTTTTGGAAGACAATGTCTTTTGTCTCTGGACAGTGTAATAGATTTTGTGAGTCACTGAAGAATGGGAGGATTTGCTAGTTCATTTCCCTAAAATAATTTTAAAAAATTAATTGGAAGTCCTAGTGTCAGACAAGAGAAGAGTCTTGCAGCTACAGCTACTATTCATGATGGAAACACTACCTCCTATAGTAATGCTAGAAGCTTTGGGTTATTAGTGGGGAAGTAGAGATATGTCCCTTGAAGCTAAAGGAAGTCTGGCTTCTCAGTCTGAGATCGTGACACAGGAGTTGTCAGTATTCTGTACATTATGAGGGATGTTTTTAAATGAGAAATATTTCATAGCTTTTCAGAGCTATGGCAAATCATCCCATCTGTGTCTAACTGTATCAGTTTTATGCCTTGAGGAACTGCCAGTCAGGTAGCCTGTGATATCAGGCTTCTGACAGTGGTGTCATGCTTTGTCATGTTGGTTACTAAAATGCTGGAGTTTGTATTCCAGAAATAAATATTTCTTACTTTATGTTTCAATATGTAACTGTAAATTTTAATGCAAAAATAGCTTTTCAAAGTTTTGTGTGTTTTTTCCTAGCTTTCCTTGCCTTGGTCTTTTCACCTCTCTGATAATCTAGAATACTACAGTTTTTCATAATAACTTCCGAGAGCCCCTGGCTAATTGCAGAGCCAATTATGAAAGTACATGTATTTTCAAGGTTATATCATCCACCTGGATGAAAAACTAGTCTTATTATAAAACTCAGGAGTTATAGCAGGAGCAAGTAGTAGTATAAAAATCCAACCAATTTGGTTGAGTACTAGGACCTGAGCTGAAGTACTGTGATTCAAATAACTAATTTCATCTTATACATAATATTTGGGGGACTGGGGTCACAGTTTAAGTTAAGAAAGTTTAAGAAAGGGAGGGAGAAATGAAAACTGAACAAATAATGCTTAGTGAAGAACAGTATGACAAAAAAGTTTTATTTTGTATAAATGACTTGTATTTAAAACAAAAATGTGGTTTTAGTTTTGATAATGCCTGACCAATGAGAATCTTTTTCAAGTTACTGTGGAGTGGCCTTAATGCTGTAAATAACCCAATTGGCCAGGTCCCAGTACAGTGCCGATGAGAAAAGGATGTAGGAAATTCTGTTGTTTACACATGTGTCTGTTGCACTGAGAAGAAAGAGGAGCCCAGCAAACTCACAGGGTAAGGGGTCTTAAGCTTGTGGGTTTAATGTTTAATTTCTATAAATCTCTTCAAGTATGAGTGGCTGTCAGGCTGATGCTAAGGAAGAAAACAATCTGAAATGCCCAGCAAAAGTACTGAAGATCAGGAAACAGTATCTGAAGTATGTGGCTAAGTTATATCTAGCTGGATTCTTCTCTTCTATGTTTTTTGCTACTATCATGTAGTGTTGCTTCTAGCATCCCATTAAACATAACTTGTTTCGCAGGGGTAGTAGAATGCTTACTTACCATAACCAGGTAAGTTTTAAAATTTTTCTAAGTGATAGTTTGTTAAAAATTATTTCTTAGTTTTGATTAGAAATTAGTATAAATGGAGAAATTTCACAGATTATGCAGTTTTACTACTGAAAACCTTTTTAAAATTACTTTTTGAAATGCATATGTAATAGCATAAACTAGTAAAACTTTGGTACCTTTAAATGGGTGTGGTATTATGGACATAAATGTCATGAAAATATTGTTATGAGTTTGCAGAATTTCGTACTGCATATTTTTGTTGGAAAGCAGTGTTTTCACAGTGTTTCTATTTTCATAAGTTATGCAACTCAATAATGAGTTGTATAATCCTAACTTCCTTCAGAAAATAACTGGAGATGGGATAAGAAAAATGAGTTCTTAGCTGTACAGTATTATTCTAATGCAATGAAACTTTTTTTTTGAAATGATGATTTGTTGATGCTGGACAAATATATTCAGTCTGTCATTATTTTAAAGGCAAGTATCAGAGATGGTGTGAGACACTGTGGATGATCCTTTAGCAATGAGAACCAAGGGTCTAATCTCCAAAGTAACGTTCATGAATTTAATAAGCAGATATAGCAAATAGTACTAATGGGCTTCCTTCCTACTGACTGTCCAGATAGCTGCATTTTGTTTGTATTAGTTCTCACTGATTCTTACAAACATTTTATGAAGCAGACTCTGCTATAAATAATTGTATAGCTAGACTCCTAGTTTTTGATTTAGATTTACTGTGTTGTTAGAAAAGTTACTTTTGTGTTTCTGAATGCAGTTCTTTGCATAATATAATGAATATAAATTAATTTACAAAATATATTAGGTATCATTAATAGAACCAGTCATATTACTTCCAGAAATATCTATAAAAAAATTTAAATTGAAAAATGTGAAATTAGATATCTGGGGGGATTTTTTTTGTGTATTTGCATGTACTCAGCTTATAATTGAGACCACTCTTTCACATTAAGTATAAAATACTAATGGTAACCTCAGGTAAATCTGAAAAAAAGTCCCTTGAAAATGAATGCACTAAAGAAGCTGTTCATGAACAGGCTTGAATTTACTTCAGCATAGGAGAGGTAGATACTGAAACCATATGAAGTGTACAAATTTGATATTCATGGAATCATAGATTCATAAAAAAGTTTGAATTAGAAGGGACCTTAAAGATCATCTAGTTCCCAATCCCTCCACCTTGGACAGGGAAGCCCACCAGTACAGCAGATTGCTCAGGGCCCCATCCAACCTGGCCTTGAACACTTCTGGGGATGGAACATGCACAACTTCTTGGAGAAGCCTGTTCCAATGGCTCACCTAATCTATTCACTCCTATTCCCTTTCTGCTCCATGCAATGAGCTTTAATTGACTGCTTTATTATGAAAATGGTCCTTCCTGAACAGCTTGATTCTCTGTTCATGCTAATTAAAGTTATCTAGGTCTGATTTACACTAGGTTAAGTAAGACTGGGTTTTTCACCAAGTCCATTCTTATTTAATGTCAATCACATTACTGGAGGAATACCAGGGAGGAATTTTCATGAAAGCTCCCATTGTTTTATTTTTTTTTTTTTTTTTTTAATGTAATTTCAGTTGACCTGGATGTTTCTCTACAACTTTTTTTGCAAAAAGAGTGCCAACTTCCCTTCTGCCACACTAAGTAGTCACCAATTATTCAAATGTTTTTTCCTTTGACATCAGCGGGCACTGAGAGAACAGATACATGCTTCTCTATGCATTTAAGTAACATCTGGGATACAATAGATGATACTTTGTGATTTATTTTATTTGACCACTCTAGGAACTGTGGAATCCAGGTTAAAGTCACACTGTGGAATCCAGGTTAAAGTCACAATGTGGATTGTTCCTTTGCTCATTTCCCTCAAGGATGATTTAGGGGAGTTGGGGTCATCACGGGATAATACCTTACAGCATTAAATCACACAAATGTTAAATCACAGTCCTTGAGCTATTGAAAGACATGAGATGGTGTTAAAATACTAGGCTGGTTAGGGAAAAGAATAATTACATAGAAATGGCCAAATAGCAATCTTTTTGTAAGAAACATTCTTAAAATAATAATTATAGAAGATATGGCTTCTAAAACTGTTCTGATAAAACCAAAAGCATCTCTGCACAACAGAGTTGTTAATTCTGATACGATTATATCAGAATAGTTGAACCAGCCAAAGGGATATGCTCTGGCCCAGAGAAAACAAAATACTCATGAGTGTTCTTACTTGTCTACTTATGTGGGAAAATCACTTGTTTCTAGACTCTGAGTGGTGTTTTGAAGAAAAATTGTTTTGTGTCCTAATAAGCATTGGAATGTTTTATGTCTTGGTCTGACACAAATCGTCAGATATTTGTGATTAATTTTCCCTTCTCCCAGTGTTATGAAATTTCTTTTAAAAGTAGGTCATGTTTTGAACAGGAAAGCATCATAAATGATTTCAACTCTAACAAGACAATTCTTGATCTCTCATATCAGAAAGCATATGGTTTTAAGATACTGTTAAGGGTTTTAAAAATCTGAAGAATTTCTCAGTATAAGCAGGGATTAGAAACACAACTTTTTCGGGGATATGGCATTACATCTTCACACTTTATTGAAAGGAAAATAAAATAAAAACCAAAAAAGCTGCTCCAGAAAAACCCCCTAAACAAAACATAACCCTCCCCTCCCACACCCCCCAACTCAGTGAGTGGGTTTTTTCTAGTAAGGAAAAAAGCCTATAAATGAAAGAATGAAAGTGAAGCTATCCAGTTCAAGCTCAATTTCCAAATGAGTAACATAGAAGAAGTTAGAATTGAGGTACAAACTCTAGAAAATAAACTTGTGATGATTTTGTCTAAATAATGAAGCTTCTCTATACACTTAAGTGACCTCTGCTGTTTGGATGAACTTGTTTTAGCATTGCATCCGACCTAATTCTTGTTCAGTAAAGTGCTTTTCAGAATGGTTATTCTGTCTTCAGTGTCCTTTTTTTAGCTTCCTTTCGAGGCTGAAAGAAGCCCAGCTGGCCTGATCTGTAGCCTAATCAAAAAATGTGATAAAAATCCCACAGATCTATGAAGTCCTCAGTTGTATTTAAGAGTAGTTGAGCCTCCTCAACTATATTCAATAAGAAGCTACAGTGGTTCTCACAAAAAAAGGTGAATTTGGCTTTTAAGCATAAGTAAATGAAACATGAAATAGTAGAATGTTAATATTATCAATAGCTGGGAAAGGAATTTAGCCCTTGAGAATTCGACATGATACAATGGTCTTTTGTCCTAATGGTGTGCTATAATCTTATTTATAGCTTATCTGCAAATATTTATGTTTCATTTAGCTTAAATTGTTTAACTAATACCCTGCATGAAAATCACCAGCAGAATGAAATCTTTTTAATTTTCTTGTTTTCTTTGACTTTTAACTTACAGCCCGCTTTGATGCTTGTAAATACTTCTAAGACCAATTATGACTTGCATACTCAAAGCAGGTCTAAGCTTGTGGATGATGCATACCTTGGGTATTATTTCCGTACATTTGTATAGTCTTCCCTCTTTCTGAAAAGTTCAGAGGGATTCCATGCAAGATACTCTTGTGTCACGTTAAAGGGCTGCCTGTCAGTACAAGCAAGGCAGTGAGTGTGTGCACTGGCTGGGCTCGTATCCTGTAATACCACACTGACAACTCAGATCGAGCTGACTCTTTTGAGATTCTCTATTGTGACTGACTATTGGGTCTCTTGTAACTAAGCTGAGTGGTGTAAGAAGCTACCTACTTATCCTACTTGTTCCCAGGAAAGGGAATGACCCTGTTAGCACTGCAGCTCATTTCAATGTGGGCTAAAAAAATGTTTGTCATGCTAAACACTCACTGAAACTAACTTACTCTGCTTTCTGTGTAAACAGGAGGAAGACTCATGCACTTGGTTATTTTTAGTCATAGCTGTGGAACTGCTGAAAACAAACCAAACAAAAACTAAACAAAACAAAAAAAAAAAAAGGTAATGTTACTGTTAATACTGTTAATGTTACCAAGAGCAAATTTCATTGTGCCTGCAGAACAAGATGCCTATAGCTGTTTCTGTAAATCACAGGAAGAGTTTGCTTGTATCTTTAGCTATAAACATTAGAAAAATATAGTGTTTCAGTATAGTGAACTAGTATTAACTAATATGAATCCTATTCTTCTGAAGCAATTACCTGTTTCAAGTTTGAATAACAGATTACTATTGTTCTAAAAAAATCTCACTATGCTATTCAGAAGATACCTATTAGACCAGATGTTTAACTCATATTAATTATTTTGCATGAATTAACCATTGCCTTATTTTAAATACATTCTGAATCTCCTCTCAAATGAAGTTATTATTAATATTTTGATTCATAACCTGTTTTTCCTAATAATAATTCAGACAATATATTCCACGGAGATTACAGATATTCACGTAGAATCACTGAGATTAGATTAGAGTTTAGGGGACTTGGCTACTTGTTTAACTCAGAAGTTTACACTAGGTTTTGTAAACCTGTTTGTTAGTCATTTACTCTGAAAGGATGTAAAACTTGGAGAGTTCGTACTTATCCTAGGTTTATTTTGCCTCTTTTTTTCATTGATCATAACCTAGTAAAAAGTGCTAATCAAAGGTGAAATAGCCAAACAAGCTGTCTCAAAAGGCACAGCTACCAAATTTAGTTGGGTTATAATTGGTTTAGCTTCTTCTTAGTACTTTGTTCTTTTTGAGATTGTCTGGGAAAGTTGTTGGTGTCACACACAGTCCCTTCCCTCCCTGCATAATATGATCATACAATATGTTTTTCAAGTGTAGTGGCTAAGGAATGAGCATCAGTACTACAGATTTGAATGTACAAAAAATATGGGTGAAATGTTATGAAAGTTTGTGATCAAACAAAACATTCATGGGGAAATGAAGTTACTGTAAATTATCTTTAAAGCAGTACTTCAGAGCTTCTTTTGGCCTTATGGGTAGTAAATGACAACATCTCTATGTACAAATATTTATCTTACCCATATTTAACCCTAAGGATTTGAATACAACTTCAAAGATGTGAAGCTTGTTGCTGTAAAATACTTTAAAAGATATTTCAATGATATTTAATCACTTGTATTACCCACTAGACCTAAATCAGAGTAAGTATATAATTCTGGTTCTCATCTGAAGAAATAGTATCCAGACTGTTTAAAGTTTATTAGAAGTGGCAGCCAAAAAAAAAAAAAAAAGGTGAAAGAAAGAGTAACATTTGTTTAGTCTTTACATTTATTGTAATCTATGACTACCTTCCAAGTGTCTTTTTTTATGAATGCATATGTTTATAGTATTTATATATAGTATTTACAATATGTATATAGTCTGTACAATATTATACAAGATATATTGTATGCATGTGTTTTAACAAACAATTGAAATGCTGAATTGGATTTTACTTTAAAATGGATATTTAGACATGGAAAGGAAAAAAGGAAAAACCGTACATAAGACCACAGCAAAGTGGATCATGTCCTTTTTCTGTTGTATCCCTCTTCAGAGAGAATTACAGCATTTCCTTTTGACTAAGCTTTAAGACCACCCCCACACTCTCCCCCCCACTGACAACAATAATGTAAAATATGCTGTGAAAGAAATCTTGTCCTAAATTACTGCTTTTCATTATTGACACCTTTTGTCTTAGTGTAACTTAATAGAAAAAAATCACTTTACCTGGGGGTGTTTTTATTCTGTGGAAAGAAATAATCAATCTCTCAGTTTTTAAAATGTGTGAACCATGATAGCTATACCAGTCTTATGGTTAAATTCTCCTATTGGAATGGAAAGTTTAACTGTATTTTACAGAAGCAATTCATACACCTCATGGTTAGATGAACCATGGTATAAGTAACCATTTCAATAAAAGCATCATTCCAAATGTAAAATTTTGTGAAACTTCATGAAGAAGTAAATGTTTCCTGCAAGAGACTTATTGTTCTTGTCACCAGCATATTTTTTCTGGATTGTTTCCACCTATGCTTAGAACTGACCTTCAGCCTGGGAAGTATCTGGGAATGCTTGATTATCTTGTTCACCCCTTTCCTTTGTACAGTGTTCTCATATTTGCAGTTTCTGTTGGCAGGATAGATTTGAGAGATAAAGCCTTTTTTCTTCTTTTCCCATGCTCCTTACAGCTAGTTCCTGACAACAGTGCAGAATTGCTGCTTTTAAGGCAGTTCAGTGTTGACACAAAAGGGGCTTATTTCTTGTGGTTCTTCCATACTTACATGGTGTTTTGTGACCCATTTGGCTAAATGTTGTGTATTCTGGGATTCATGATTTGTGATCTTAACTTTGTCTAATTTCCTGGATGTTGTGGCAACATTGTCAAAACTGGGAGAAGCAGGCTTCTCAGAAATTAAACTGCTCAGAAGAATCGTGATAGGGGGAACCTTTGAGATCATCCTCATTGCTCAGAGCATCATATTTAGGACTTTTACATGGCAAGCCTTTGTTTCACAGGAATTTCTATCACACTAGAGTTTTTATTTTCTCTAAAATGAGTGGGGTGACTTATACCTAGAATTGTAAATCTTATCTCAAAGGATTGAAATAGGTTGTGAAAAAGGATAGCAAATGAGGATTTACTGGCAATGTGACTGGAGTGGCCAGCATAAGGGCCACTTAGGGCTACTTCATGGTTTGGTTTGTTTTTGTTTTTAAGATATAAATTATATATATGCAATTTTACCCTACATGCCTTCATGTGAATTATTAAAACCTTCAGGAGAAGCAAACTACTGCTATCAATAATAGAAAGGATTCCTCCTCTGGAGTCAGAGAATTTTGGTTATCACAGTGGATACTGGAATACCAAGAAGCAGTATACTTGATCCTGTCGCATAGTGCAAAATGCTTTTTTCAGCATTATGGTGATTTCCTTTGGTTTCTGGATAGTCAACTAAAATAGAAAAAAAATTAAGCCATTTCTGAGTCCTTTCACTTACTGCCTCCTCTGTGGTTTATTGTCTTTCAGTCACTATCTTTACTGCTCATCCTTTACCTCTTCTCCTGGGAATTTAGCTATACCTGGACAACTAAAATAATGATGCACTTTCTGGAGTTACTTCAGAAATGCCTTGTGTGTCACAATGTTTTGTGACTGTCACAATGTTTACTGTATTGCAGTAAAATACAATTTTCCCTGCAGAGCTACTAACTTTCCTGAAGTTATTTTCTAGTTTTTAACTTTTTAGGCCTGATAGAGTAGACGGTAAACTTTGTCTATGGAGTTTTTAATAGAAGGCCAAGCTGAAACTTGGGTCTCTGCTTTTGCCTTCCCTCTCTGTCATATTATTCCAGCTCATGATCTAGTGTTGATAAACACAGAAGTGAGATCAGACTCCGGTTTTACATCGATTCTACTGTCAAGGGCTTACTTATATTTAGTCCTACACCTTTTCTGCCTCTGGAGTTTTTAGTGTCTCCTGAGATTAAATTTGTTATTTTGTTTTCAAGGCAAAGATGCCTATACTATAAAGAAATAATGAGAAAAAATAGTGATATTCTGAGTTTCCAAGATTATAACTTTGGTCAGACCTATAAGAAATGTGGAACCAATGGAATCAACACTCTCTTTACTGTTTCCTCTCAAACCTCTCAAATATTTTGGGTTTATGTTCTTTAGTTCTATTTTTTTTTTTCTTTTTTTTGGTTAAGCATTTGAGTCTTTATCCTGTTCCTTAGGAACTTTGACAATTAAAGAAATTGGAAATTAAGATTTAGGCCTGACATTGTCACTTGCACTTAAAATATTCAGGCAGATGATACATTATAGAAGGAAGAGGAGGTTGCATAATTTTAGTTTTATGTATCAGGACATTAATGAATTGCCACTGTGATTTCATTTTATCTCAAAGAGACGCTTAACACAACATACTATCCAAATCGATGTCTTAAGAAGAAAAGTTTTTTTCAGGCATTTTTTAGATTTCCTAATTGGACAAAAAATCACAAAACAACTACAACACCTCTCCAAAACAAAACCTAACAA
>JAOTQP010001286.1:94970522-95010743 GCA_026413545.1 Cichladusa arquata | reverse complement strand
AGGCATTTTTTAGATTTCCTAATTGGACAAAAAATCACAAAACAACTACAACACCTCTCCAAAACAAAACCTAACAAGCCCAAAACCACTTCTCTTTGTGAAGTTAAAAAATGTAAATTTATATTTTCTCATTTTCATAGCATAACTGTTTTTAGTTACTGGACATGAGAAGGAAATAAAACAAGTTTTGGAAACAAATTAGATCTTTATTGACATTTTCATGTCGAAAGGAAACTAGAGAAGTATGACTAGAGGGAAAAATTATCACTTAACTTCTAATAGGAAGTAAACAATTAGCATTATTTGTCTCTTCAGGCCATTTTTTGGCTGATTTTTAGTTATGACACATGTAAGGCATACAATGTTTGGAAACAACATAGCTTAAAATATACCATATGGTTTAATATCATTAATATTTTTTATAGCTGTCAAAAAAAAATAAACAGAATCATCTTTGGCTGTGCATTAAAAAGTCTTGAAAGCACTATCTTTGAATTTTCATGAAGTAGGATAATCTTTGTATGATGTCAGTCTGTTTGGATCTCTCAAATTTACAGCACAGTGTATTTTGTAAATTGAACTATATTTTAGGAGCTTATGAGCTCATTAAAAAAAAAAACAAACCATGGAAAAAAAAATCCTCTGCCTCAAACAACACCACCAAAACATAAAGACATCAAACAATGGTGGAATCATCTTTTTACTGACTGGTCAAACACATGAACTCACTAATTCATTATTTCCCTAATGCACAATCTCTCTTATTTACAAGTTCTCTAAATCATATTTTTTTCTGTGAACAAACTAGTTACCAAGCTGTTGATGCCAGTCTCATTCTTTCTCACTGAAAAGCACAAAGGCCTCATCAGTCAGCCTGATGTTGGATCTGCTACAAAAACTCTGGGGGTAACCTTAGGCATTTCCACTTTCCAGCTCAGAAGTTTGGTCTGTAGCACTTCCATGAGTTAGTGTAGCCTGAAGAAACTGCCAGGTAGTTGCTTTTTGAAGATGCAGAAGTTGCTGGCTGCAGGTAATATCAGCCCTTATCTCTTGCTATTCACTGAGTTCTAGGTACAGGCTGCTCTCCGACTGACCACTCACATTGGCACTGCTCTCGGCATATGTCAGACGTTAGGATCAGCTGTATGTTCATTATTGTCATATTTTTACTTTTCTTTCCTCTTAGAGTTTTACAAGTCATTCTGCTTATCCTAGCTTCAGTGTCTTGTAATATTAAGAAATTTATTTGGTAGGATTTTAATATCAGTTTAATTCAGTTCTTATACCAGTTTCACCCAATACATTTTGAATAATATCTCTTTAACCTCCTTGTCCTTTTGGCCAATGACTTTGTAGCTATCATCATAGAGATGGTCACTGTAATCAGTAAGGCTTTCATTCCATGCAGGACTGTCCACATTGATTATGTTCAATGTATGTTCATTGTAATTAATTTTAGAGCCATAATCATAGGCTTTTATACGTAATGCAACTGTATTAAGTGAAGGGCAGTTTTAGTAAGTAGGCTGGATTGTTTTTAAGGTACACAGCCATGAGCTGTGCATCTTAATGGTAGCTTTATTTTACCCATTTACATTGATTTGCACAGTGATTATTAGGAGTGTTTATGAAATGATTGCTGTGTATTTTCTCATTGTATATATATGATGTGAGCATTCTGGGCCACAAGTATATTAGTTTCCTTAAATACCTGTAGTACCCCTTTCACTCTGTTGTTGTCACAACCATGTACAGCTTTATGTCCAGTGTTAACTACATGTAGGTCAGTTCAGGTTAACTTTAGATCTTAGTGTAGCATTATCACCCGCTGTCAATATGTGTCCTTGTGATATTGCAGATGGTATTCTTTCTATAACCAGTTTAAAGGTGGGTTGTCATGGATCTGACAATACCTGAGTTGTTCCAAAATGCAGGATCTGTTATAGATACATTCTGGGTATATGTTCCAATTATCAGTGTTGCCATGGTGATGCAAGAGGAGGACACTCAGGTCTTGGACATAATCCAAACCTCAATTGTTTTTAACTTGTTCCCTTTTTCATTGTAAAAGGAAAGGCACACGGATAACTCCTGTGTTGTATGTTTAACTGCAGCTTGATTATATGGACATCAGAAGGGTTTTATTTCTGTTTGAAGAGGATTTTGGGAAGCTACTGATATGAATTCCTTATCTGTGGTTCTTCTTGTGGGAGTTTGTCACTTGTGTAGCCAGCTTACAAGTACTCACAGGTATGATTCCCACACAGTATTAATAGATCCATTCTTGTGTATTTGCTGGTTTAGTAGTTTATTCCATCGATTTACTGTCCTGCTGTTTTGAGGCTGATGCACTAGCTGGAAAATCCATTGTACAAGATTTGAACTAAACCAAGCTTGTCCTACTTTATTCTTAAAATGTTATTGATGCTAAGATTATATTTCTCTGGATAAGGGAGAAGTAGCAAACCACTGGCTTAAATCAGTTGTGAGACCAGTGATAGCTTAGGCAGGGAATATATTCTGACCACCACTATTTCTGCTCTTGTAAGGATTTATTTTCACCCTCCAGGTGTTTCTGGTAATGCACATGAGAAGTTTCCCAGATTAGTTTACCTTCCATGAAGTTGGTGCAATGTTGGAAATGTGCTGCACCATTGTTTTTAAAAAATGACACAAATATACAATTTCTTTCACCAGAATTTTTGCCACTCCTCTTTTTTGACATCCTCTCTTATTGTCTGTTGAAATAAATCCTCTGTGTGTCAAAGCCACTCCTGTAACCAGGTACTTGTTCAGTTTTGTGCTGTACTTTTTCAAACCAAATGATCAGCCTCCTGGTTGTGTGTTGCCAGGATTTTTAGGGTTTTGGTAACTGAATACAATTTTTTGTGGATATGTTTTTAGTCTGAGCTATATCATTAATCACTTTCCAGTGTGATGTTTTTTTCACCGTACATTTCAATCATTTACTTGGCAATATTTTTCCATCTCTCCACTGGGTGGGACCCCTAAGCGTTATTAATTAAAACCAACTTTATAACAGGAGCAGACACACAAAATTTGATCTCCTCTTCTTGAGTTGATGGCTTGATAGTTAGCAGCCCTTACAGCCACGTTTTCAGGGAGTGAGTTAAATCACTTCCTATATTCTTCCCATAATGACCACATCACCCCCTCCCATTTTCTTAAAGCCTTCTCTCTTTGTCAGGGTTTGTTGATGGGTGAACTGCAGCAATACCATGGAAAGTTCTGACTTTCCAGTTACACTTACAAAAGAACATGTTCAGTTCTATGATTCATTTGTCCTATTAAATTTATAGATTGCACAAAAGAAAATTAACTGGTTTAATCTAAAGCAGACATTTTCTTTGAAGACAATACCTTAAAAAAGTTTGGCTGAGGTCTTAACAATTAAGAGACATATAACTAAGGATTAAATTATGCAGTTAGTTAAAGGATGTTGAAATTGTATCCTCAAGCACTTCCATAACTACTAAACTGACTGAAAAAGCTGAGTTCCGTGAGCATGTATTAACATGAGGAAAGTGCAATAATTCTTTTCTCTCCTGGTGATTTTGTTAATGGTGCCACCAAGGGTGAATATACTACTGTTTACCTAAAACAATAGGTTGCAAAAATAAATGAAGAGCTCCTCTCTTTCTTACTGGTGGTCAGGATCATTAGGTAAATAGAAAAAGTTGCAATATAATTTAATATGGTTGAGATCTATGTTCCTTGTAGTGTTCACCAAATGTCTTTGTCTTTTTTTCCTCTGAGAACTGTCGTCACTCTATCATCACACCTCACTTACGTGACACAATGAATGTTGCTTCATGTACTTTGTTCATAGTTATTTTAAATTATTCCTTTAAGAAAAACAACTTTAAAAGGGATGTTGTGTTCCTTCTTATCAGTCAGCTGCTAAAAGTGGAACTATCAGAAGGTTTCACTGATCAGAAAACCCCCATTTTTATCCAATTCTCTATTTCATCTTTCTGTCTAATTATATTTTTTAAAGTAATTATGTACACTGAGCTACATGTGCTGTGCTAGCTAGTCAGTTGCTGCAAACTCAAGTAGTGACTTTGAAACAAACTCCATACAGTATTTTTTTTTGTCGATTTTAGACTTGTGATATTTCTGATTTAAGAGATCTGTCTAATGACATTAACATGGACCTTTCTTCTTTAAATTATTTTTAACATACAAGTTAAAAATTGTTCTTGCTCCCTCTGGAACATTTATAGATATTTTATAGATGAGAGTTTTCAGAGTTCAGTATAGATATATACTTTATTCTATGGACTGGTGACATACCAGAGAAGAGAATTATTATTTTTTTAAATACCACTATATCTATAGAGATGACTAAAGATTCAGTATCAACAGATTCCACAACAGTCTTCAGTTGGACTGTTGGACTTGTTTTTATTATAATTTCATCAGTGCATTATTTTTGAGAACATGAAAGAGAGGATTGATATGAACTATAAATAAGATAAAATAAATCCATCCTAACCATTCTTCTGGAACTGTGAGATTTTTGACAGTTTCAGAACTTTTACAATAAACAACACATTTTTCTAATTTTTAAATCTTTGCTTCCTTTAAAACTGATATTTTAGTCCACTTTTTTAAAGATAGATACAAGCACAAATCTTCATAATTCATACTTTTAATAAAGTTCATGTTACCTGTTTCACTTATCCAGCAAATATTTCAATTTATTTTTGTTGTAATCCTGAGTCAGCCAGCCACTGAAATGGATTGTGTTGAGATCTGTTGCTTTTAATGAAAAAAATGATATTTTATTCTACCTCTTCCAATCTTAAAGAAGGTATCTAAAAGACCTGTTTTTACTAGATTTACTGCATAATCAGTAGACATAATCAAGTCAGTACAAATACTGATACAAATATAAATACCACCTCGGAATGAGCACTTCTGTTTTCTAGAGGAGGAATGACTTCTTTTAATTCTTAATTTTTTTGAATTTTAGTTACAGAGTTGGAATAATCTATTCATGCTGGAAAGTGCAGGCAACATTCAGCCTATCATAAAATGATTAGAAGCCTAAGAGATCACCAGCTTATTGTACAAGCCTACTTCAATTATTGCAGCTGTAAGTCTGATCTGATTGGCAGTGTCCCAGCCTCAAGAACACATGAGCCATCACAGTGGAGGGGAGCAAGGATTCATGACCAGTGTTTCCTTTTTAGTATCCTGTGGTCTGTGATAGCATTTCTCCAGCTTTGGAATGTCAAAAAAGTCACCTCAAACCTGTAATGAAACATCAGCAGCAGGCTGTTCTGATTCATTAATAACTCAGGTCTTTCAAATTTTCAGTCAAAGAAAAATATTACCATTCTTATCTCTCCATCTTTTAAGATTTGTAAACTAAGCATTCCCCAAGTTCTCCCTTCTTTTAATGAATATGCAAAGAAGCTAGCATAATCCACTGAAAAAAAACCTACTGATTATGTAAAGTGTAAAAAACACTTCTGTAAATATATACTAGTTTGGGGCATGCACAAAAAATGTAAGAAAATGTTATTGTACTTTTTAAAAATCCAAAAGTTTCAACTATTTATGTATTTATTGCATTATAAAATATGCTTTACATATATTGTTATGTATCTAAAATTTACTGTGGTTTTGTTTGGTTGTTTTTTTAACTAGAGCTTTAGGAAACAAAGGAATTACCAGAACCCAGAAGTTAAATTAACAACTGACTGCAGGAGTTAAATATTTAGTTACTTTGGCTCTACTGGGCCTCATACAAATTTGTGGGTGGCAATATTTTCTGTATTTTGGATAAGGCTATTCAAATTAAATTGCTGGATGTAGGTCAAGAAACAAGAAAGGCTCAACCTTGATGAAGCTTTGGCAGCATCTCTGCTACATCTGTGTAGTGTTGCTATGGGCTTGATGGTACTCCACCAGACAGTGATAATGAGGGGAACTGGGAGTCCTTCATTGTCCTTTTCCTCCTCTCATATCCGTACTCCACAACAACAGTTCTCCATAAGCTTCTAACAAATGGCAAATAAATGTCCTGAAAATCATAGAAAAGTTGAAAACAGCTGGAAAACTGGAACCAAACCTGCAAAAACTTCTATTCAGTTGAAATGAGACATAACTGAATCATACTGCCAAAACTATCTACTCTTCAGTGTTTTGTAAGCAGCATTGGCCTTCTGCATTTCAAATGCAGGTGTTGGCACTAATTGCTGTAACACAGAAACATGTTCTTACAATGGATATCACAATGTAAAGGCAATTTTTTTTTTTTTTACTTCTTACAACTTAGTCTTCTGTTGAAGTAGCAAGGCTTTAAAGTTTGTTTATTTGTCTGAATTTTGTTTGTTTGGTTGCTCTGGTTTGTTTTTAACGTAACCAAGAGGGAAAAAACCAAGGAGATATAAGTGGCTAGTCTCTACAGACTGTCCACATCAGCATTTTCTCCTCACTGGGGTAGGGAAGCAATTTCTGAGAAATTATTTTTCTTCTGGGCCAAATAAGTAATAAATAATCAAAAGATAAATAATGAAAAAGAATGCAGCAAGATTTACTAGCTGAGTCATACCATTACAAGGTAGGCTGTACAGTACAGCAGGATAGTGCTACATTTTCAAGAATATTATAATACACTACCTGTAAATCTTCTGGAATGCAGAGAGCAAAATAAAGCCCCCTATAAAAAAATGCTTCATTTTTCTCTTGATAAACAGGAAATCCAAAGGTCACAGGGGTTTTGATAATTTTTTTTCTTAGGTATGCAAATTGTAAGGCAAGCTTTGCCTAGTATGAAACTTCACAGTTTGGGAAAGAAGGAAAGTGATTTGTGATTGTAGTTCTAGACAAATAACTTCCTCTTACTATATATTTAAAATATATATTAATTCAATCTTGTCTTCAAAGAAGAAAACTTTTGTCTGTTTTCTTTAGATTTAAACGTTTTTGAGTGCACTATGATTATTTAATGACTCTTTCTCTGCAAAAAATCCTAGCCAAATAATAGGTATGTGTGTTTATGCTGTACTCAAAAAGTATTAAATAAAAGATATTTGAATAGCTATTTCTTGTTGAAAAAGCACATTTTTAAAACATGATCAGCATCATTAACTCACTATTAAAGCAGTAAAAACCCCAACTGTTGAATGTTATTCATACAATATAATTAATGAAAAGCTGAATTATTGTCTGTCTTTGTCTTTTTTAGGAGTGAAATTAGATGATGAATCGAAACATGAATTTAGACTCCATTCAGAAGCAAATGGAAGAGATGGAGGTTTTTGGGACCCAGCCAACACAACCTGATAAATTAGATAGATGTTGGCAACTGGGTGACCATCTGTGTCATTCAAATCTTCCATCTCAAAGTTTCTACCCAAATTCACCCCATTATGCACATATGCATACAAGTTACAGCAGTGACTGGGAAATTTTTAAAGCAGTAAAAATTCAGGAACTGGAGGAAGTAAAAGCCAGAGCTGCCCAAATGGAGAAGACCATGCGCTGGTGGTCAGATTGCACCGCTAATTGGAGGGAGAAATGGAGCAAGGTTCGAGGAGAAAGAAATAAGGCACGAGAGGAAGCAAGACAACTGAGAATCAAATTGGACAGTGTCATAAAAGAGCTAAGTATGCTTAAAAAATTAAATCAGGATTTAGCAAGTGAGAAGGAAAATTTTGAAAATGGAGCTGCTTGGAAAACAGAATGCTGTTGTTCTGACATATCCTATTTTAAAAAAGACCAAAATCTGTTCATGTTTCTGGAACCAGAACCTCCAAAAGACCTTAATAAAATCATCAAAATTCCTGGGGCAGAAGACACAAATAAGGTAAAGAATGGGAAATATTTTCTGTGGTTTATGAAGAAATGGCAAAGTATGGATGTGTATGTAGAAATGGGATTTTTCAAGAATTTTGAACAAAATGCTGCCTGATCCATCATTAGCAAAACCCTTCATCCCCCAACCCTCATCTAAACATTTCTAATACAGAAAATTACAGAAAACAGTTCATACTCTTGCACATTTAAGGAACAGAGGCAGACTGTTATATCCAATAATTTACAATATTGTTTTGACTCCTTCTCATGTTTTATGGTAAAAGGTTACCTCTCTTATCTGAATTAACCATGTTTTGTATACTTACATTCTTTCTTCCCCCCAAAAAAAGCAAATTAGGTTCTTGGCTTCTAAAATAAAATCATTTAATTCTCCTTGAACTTCAAAAGCATGGGAAGAGGTAAGGCAATTCTTTTGCAAATTTGCAAGACTTTTTGTTTGATAAGGAGAGCAATTAAGTCGTATAGAATTAAAAATTTGAGTATCAGCACTGTTTAAACAGCTCCTAGCTCTATACGAAAGATGCAGTTATATTCATCAAAAACTGAAGTATTTGTTCATGTTTAACTACTTTTAATTCTGTGCTTTGGAATGCACTGTATAGTCTTCATAGACAGCACCGTGTAAAAACTTTATTTGTTTTCTGATAGATGGCAGTCATTGTAGATATAGGTAATTTTTTTCACACATTGCAGGAAAATGTTTTTCCCTGCATGTTGATAGTAAGAAAATTTTTACTTCAATTCAAGGGAAATTGCCAAGATCTTTTGATCTGAATATATTCTGTTCGGAAATTTTACTAATGCATATGAGCAATATTATATTCTGTGAAATCTGGAAAAAAAGAAAAAAAAAAAAAAAGTTATGTTAGTAGCAAGAATAAATTTTACCAAATAAAGTATGCCTTTCATATTTTCAGGCAGACAAATGTTTTATTGGAAGGAAATACCACAAAATATACTTCAACTATTTTTCCTTACTATAAAATATTTTCGACTTGAAAACTGAAACTTCTTATGTCAATGGGAAACATTTTTATCTTTTCAGTGGTTTCTAGTATTTTCTGATGTAAATTTTGAGCATTATTCAAAAACCTCAAAAGAACAGTGTGATATGAGAGAAGATTGTCCGTAAACTGCTAAAATGAGATTAGCTTTGAAACAAAATTCCTCAGATATGGTAAAGCAAATACATTTCTAAGGGAAACTTGTTTATAAGTGACATTCAGTTTTTCTCAAAAATGTGTATTTGAATTTTTTTTCCTATTTTGATACTAGTTTTTCCTATGTTTTGTATGCAAAACTTCTGTCTTCAAAATAGATATCTACATACTTTGTTCCTTATGAAAAACTTGTATAAGCCTGCTTCAACACACTTTACATAAAAAGTTTAAGAGTTCATAATGTAGGGTTTCTCAATGCATTATTTGTATGGATAAATTGCATTGCTGGTTTTATTAGTTACAGGATTTTGTCTTCACCAGAGTTATAGTCAACAAAAAAGAAATTGAATATATTTCCTTAGTAAAGACACATTAGAAATATTTTGGATATGAAGCTCGTCATAACAGAAGCTGTGAGATATCACAAAATGACAGTTATTCAAATATACTGACATTTTTGCACCTTCTACCTATATACAGTCCAACCATCTAAGATATTACCTATTTCCTTTTTTTCTCCTGTGTTCCTTAAATCTCTAGAAGAGCCTTGGTAGGCCCTGCTGGAACTATGTTAGATTTTTCCATCATTTATGTTTTACTCAGGTGTCATATTTTTGTTTTCTCAGGATGTAAACAAAGACCAAAGCAATGACAAAAAAAATTTCAACCCAAACCCTCCTGATTTCTTCACCAATGGACTTCCCAGCATCTATTTGGAGGAATCAAAAATAAGTTTGGGCACTACAGCTAAGACAACAGAAGATGATTTAATGCATGTATCAGTCTTAAATTTGCATTTGGCTGAGATGAGAAAATTCTTACAGAAGGAAAGAGAGTAAGTACAAAATATATCCTACTTGTGGAATTCTCATATAGGGCTCGAAGACAGTTTCTAAGATAGATATGATGATGTTTGCATTTATAGCTCATATGTTCTAAGCTTTATTCATTGCTATTTAAAAGGCTTTAGTAAGAATTTAGATAAACAATTCAGCATAGAATGTTTATTGTTTTCTTTGGCTTGTCTCATTTAAATAAGAGGTGTTCCATATAAATATGTACTTATTAGCAATTTGCAATGCAATGATATCTAATATTTGTTATACCCAGTTATTAAAGTGCTTTGTGCATAATAACAAATTTTCATATACTCTACCAGCAGACTTTGAAAGAGGCCAACTGCAGAATGACAAAGGCTGTTTTTGAATTCAAAATATATGAATCAGCTGCAAAATGCTGTTAATCTCAACCTTTTCACTTCTAGCAAAGTCTGTGATAAAAGATGGTAACAAAGAAGGAGTAACACATTTATTGTACACTTATGTAGCATACAAAATTTGCCTCGTATAAATACTAAATGTAAACTACAATTAGGTGGCCTAAGAGAAGTTGTATGTTTTATAAATGGTCAATTGTGAAAAAGATTGAGAAAGATTGAATCTCAACAGAAAGGCTTTTCAAGGAAACATGCAGCATGTGATGTATGATGATGTAATAGCAGACTTCAGGCTGTAATTGCAGGTGACGGTAATTTCAAAATCAGTTTAAGCTAATTAGAAAATTAAAAGGAAGACAATTCCCTGTCTCTTACATATATATTCAACACTTTCAGTTCAGAAATGTAGTGGTAAACTGTGTTGAAGAATTTCCTTCCTGTCAATTTATTTCATGTTTCTTTCCTGTCTGTTTATTTCATTCTTGTTGTGTAGAAAGTACAAATCTGAGGTAAAAAAATCCTTTCAATTCTTAACTAGTATTTGATGTGTTTTTTATATGAATTGGATAGTTTTAGAAAGCATACAATAATTCTGTTGTTGAATCACAGAGCAGAAGATGGCCATGCTCTCTCTCCTTAAAGAGTATTTAGTTTTTCTGTGGCAGCAAATATGCCTCTGAGTTAGGACACTGATGCCTCACATACCCATTTTCCTGGGGTTGAAATATTTAGGGGCTAAGGTACTTCATCAGCAATCACAGTATGCTTAGATATATAATAATTTTCTTTAAGAAAATGGATAATTTTTCAACTCACTTTTAGTCACTTCTCAGGCAAAACTTTAATAGGTTTTGGTTTGTCTGTTTGTTCACATCCCCCTCTAACCCATTTTTAGCTGTACTTCACAGAGACAGATTTTTCCATTTGTGCCTAGATGTATACTGACTGTGGTATTAGGCAATAAATTTACTGGCACACAATAGGAATTGGGGCGCATCTATAGCACGCAACACATGGCAATGCCAACCTCAAAATTGCTCACAGAGCAGTGATTTCCACATAACAGTGGGGATTGGTACAGCAACTCCCTCTCCAGGAGGGCAACATTTCCTGCACGAAGAGAGGTTATGTAAGCAGAACATACACAACTTCTAAGTATGAAGCAACTGTATTTGGCAATGCAGACAGCAAATAGGGATAATGTTACTAGGATAAGTATTATCATAGTCACCCGTCTCTTGAGATACCTGATGAATCATTGTTGGGCAGGCTGTCACCTGCTATCTCAGAAAGGGTTGGTCTCCACTGCTTAGTAGAATTGGCTGATTTTGCTGAATTTCCAACTCCAGATTTCCAGTTTTCTCTCTTAGGTTTTATTCTTGCTCACGTCAGTATTTTTATTCCTGTTTTCTGGAGTTGCTAGTGATGACTATCTCAACAATCTCACCCCTGTTTGCATTTTTACTCCCCTTATCTTATGTGGCTCTAGCTTAAGTACTTTCTCACAGCTTCTTTCTCACAACTTAGCAATTTTCTCAGTGAACTCGAGCCAAGGACATGCAGCTGTGTTGCATCAAAAGCAAAGAGATCATAGACAGCTTGAACCCCAAGGCCAAAAGTTACTCTAGCAGTCAGTATGATCTTATTAATATAGCAGAGGACTTCTCAGCAGTTTTCTGGTTTACATGCAGCACTCTGAACTCTGACTGCATTTTTTCTAGAGTCAAGTTAGCTTATGCAAATCCAGTGTTTGAACTTCCCCCTAACTAAGTTACCTAACAGTTACCTAACTAGTAACCTTCTTGGTTTCCTAACTTATCTCTCCATAAGATGTTTTTCTTCCTCACCCTGAGAGTTCTTCTGCTTACTGCATTCTGCTTAGAGTTATCATCAATAATTTTGACATAGCCCTGTGCACACAGGTCAGGCTTTGCAAAGGACAGAAAGAAAGAAAGTCTTTGTTAAAAATGTTGAAAAATTCCGTTAGCCCCCATTAGAATAGAAAATAACTACTGTGGTACACAACAGTTTCTTTAATTGCCAATATTAGAATTTTCAACTATTTAATATTTTTCTCATTTTATAGGTGTAGTACTTCTGCGCTAAGTACATTTTCCTAAAATTCTTCTACCATTTTCTTCCAGGAGCAATTATTTTTTGAAACATGAAATATACATCTTTAATAATGTTTTTTAACATTTAACATCAATGATCTTTGGTTTCTGGTCTTTATAGTGTATATTTCACCTTGTATATGTGTGTTTAATCTGCTGTTTATACTAAATACAAGTGATGTAATACCTTTTCTTTGAGGATCTTCACTAATTGTGAAGATACTTGTGATAAGTTGGGTGGCCTGAACTGAAGTTAAATTTTCTTTGGTTTATTCCAAAATTTTGTTTCATTTAAAGCTTTAATTCTATACTACTGGATTTCTGTTTTCTCTTTAGCTATTATTTTTGGTGAATTTTTTGGGATAATTATGCAGTGATAATATAGGTTTATAGAAAAGTTGAAATAGACCATTGACAAAGGCAAGAGAATACAACTCAAGCTATAGGAAGGAAATTCAAAGTAATATTAATTCTGTCAGCTTCAAAATTGTGCAATGCTAAATTTTAAAATACTTTTTTAGAATGAATGTGTTTCTGGAGAAAGAAATGGAGAAGATGGAAAATGAATTATTTCTTTGGAAATGGAAATATGAAGAACTGAGGCAAACCAAGCTAGAAAGCCTGAAACAGGTATGTTATCAGTACATTGTTATCACATGAAATAAGAAAGAAAATTTAGACTTCTGGTTACCTGTGTTGTAACTAAGAGTAAAATTGTGTCCAGGGTTTATGAGTGTGATAAGTCCACCATTTATCAATTATTATTCTGTGTAGCCAGATGGGAGGGACCTGATGAGTGTGTGTGGATGCTGCTATGGCAGCACTGGTGCTTGGGAGCTGTGGGAGTGGCACTGGGATGGCTCCACGGGCTTCCAGGAAGGGACCAGCCAGAGGAGGCAGGTTCTGGTGCCCCATCCCCATGTGTGGTGAGGCTGGTGGTCCCAATGTACAGCAATGTGTGATCAGAGCCCAGCAGGGCTTGTGTTCTGAGAAAAAGGGCCCATGTGGGGTGAGGGCATGCTCAGGAAAGCCCTGCCACCCTTCCTGTGGAGCTGGAGCAATAGAACAGTAGAGGTGTAGAAACTGGCTGAAAAACTGTTGTCCCCATCGACCTGGAGAATGAAGCAAGGCTGGGCAGGATCAGAGAAGGCAAAGAGGATCCTCACAGTCTGAACCACATGGGAGAAGCAGCCAGACGCTGTGAGTTTCACAGTGAATAAAGTCCCACAGCAGGAGGGCTGGAAAGGTATGTTCTCCAGCAACTGTAGGATGGCTTTTTTTCCACATAAAAGAGTTCAAACACCTGTTAGTGGAGTAGGAGAAGAAAGCCATGACTTGTGAGGCATCAGGGCCAGTTTTAACACAAACCGTGCATTAACATCAGGAGGAAGCAGCGAGTGGTGATAGTAGGAGTCTTGCTCCTGTGGGGATAGAAACCTCTGTTCTACACTTGCTTTATTGGGGGTTATGTGGCTTGCTGTGGGCTAGGATCCAGAACATTGCAGAGACATTGCCCCAGTCTGTCCAGTCCTTAGACTGCTATTCTACTTCTCACCCCCATGGGCACCAGCTAGGAGCATATTGGGAATGATCACAGCTCTGGGGTTGAGGTCATGGGGACCCAGGTCTTGTCTCCTTGATCCTGCCAGCTGGGTAACATAATGAGGAGAGCTTTGAACTAAGAAAGGAGGCAATGAGAAATTACAGACCACAGTGAAATGAAGAAGTGATGGTCTGCTGGAAAGCTCAGGGCACAGGTTGATAGGTGCAAAAATGATTTCAGGAATGATAAAACAATGTGAAGAATGGGTAAAACACCCATGTCAAGGTGGTAAAGAAATGCACACATCCTAGGAAACAAGCAGGGAGAATTAGGGCTGTATGTGGTTGCAGAAGTACAATATTGTTGGAACAATTCAAATACTGTGCCAAATCCATGCAACTGGAGTACTGTGAAGGACTTCCAGAAACACTGGCAGGGAAGAGCTGAGAGGATGGAAGTTGCCCTCAGATCTATAAGCAGCTCAGGTCTTTTGAGGTCTCTAGAAGGATGGGGGATAATCAGACTTGTGACTCTAGGAGACTCGAAGGAGAAGCCAGTAAGGGTATCATAGTGGTAAGAGTTTGTTACAGACTGCCTAATGAGGAAACAAAAAAGGTGTTTAAAGAACTCAGCTGTTGGAGTTGTAAACCCCAGTTCTCATGGGTGACTACAGCTGCTAGAAAGGTAGAATAGCTGCTGCAGGCAAAGAGATTTCAGTGGGGTTTCAGAAATAAATTCTTGCTGAAGGTATTCAAAGGCCCAACAAAGCGGTGATGAATAGCTGTTGAATATCTGCCATTGAAAAATATGAAGAAAACTAGCTGGGCATGTGAGGATGAATAATTTCCTCACCAGTGGTAACTTTGAAATAGCGGTGTTGGTTGTCCTGAAAGAAGAAAGACGAGCAGCAGAGTACAGACCCTGAACCTAAAGAGAGCAGGATATTGGCTTGGTAAGGGAACTGCTGGGAAGGGTCCCATGGGAGGCAATGTTGATAGGTAAACAAAGGAGTCAACCAAAGCTGTCCGGGCTTGGAGTACAACACAGGCTTGTTCCTATGCTCAGGAGACCAGGTAGATGTGTCAGGAGACTGATTCAGCTCAACAGGACACTCATGGTGGAGTGGTGATGCCAGAAAGTAATGTACTTTTACAAAGATCAGCCTTGAAGGACTAATTTAAGAACATTGCCTGCTTGTGTCAGATTGGTGTTACGAAATACATGTTCATTTCAATATGCCATTTCAATCTAGCCATTTCATAACTAGAACAATAAGAAATATTTGTGTTGCAGTTTACAGGTTTTAGTTTTCAGGACAATGGATAGAGGACCTTTTCGATCCAACAAAACTCAAAATATGTGTCTATATAACTAAACATAGTGAAATAAAAATGTAGTATGAATTTAACATATCAGATTTGGAATAATGGAGGGAATTTAATTAGTTTTCTTTCATGTTCTGGAAAGAATTGCAAGTAGTCTATTAAATCTCAAGTTGTATTTAATAGGTGATGCATATGCAACACAGCAACAAACTAACATCTATCTTTCATATTTTAATTCCTTCAGATTTTAGTTCTTTATTTTCTGCTTGCTCATTAAGTAGGATTTTAGCTTGTTATATTTGTGCAAACCAGGAAGTGTAGAGCGAGTTAATAGTTTTGCTTAAGAAATGTAATCTGTGTGAAAGGCTTTATGGCTCTGTCACCGGGAATAGAACAGGAAGTAAAAATTTTTTGGGAATTCCTTGGAGATAGATGGATAGATAGATAGATAGATAGATAGATAGATAGATAACATTTATGCATGTGCATGCCTGCATATGTGTGTTGCTGCTTTTTTCTTGGGAACATGCTCAATCGCTTTAATTGCTAACAGGAGGTGGTATTTTGAACATTCTGTTCATCTTCTGATATTTATGACATAAATCTCATTTTTAAATTACAGAAAAACACTGATCTGTATGAGTCTGACTAACGTGAATGAAATTATTTCTATCAATGTGATAGCTGGGGTTTCTGTAAGTGGAAACTCTCCCTCTACTGAAATAAACCAAAACTTGTGTGGATGTGAATATTACTCACTATATATTACTGTTGAGAAGTGGATGCTGGAACAACAGACAAGATTTTTGACAGTGAAAAACTTGAAAATTAAATAAAGTGCAGACATCTACTAGGCTAAACATGGAATCTGATTCCAATATGTGCTTTCAATATTAAATCACAAAGGAATTTCTAGATTAACAGCAGATCAATCATTACATCTAGATTATTTTCATGTCCTTGAGTAAATTATTCTGCTATTTCCTTTGGTATATTGCCTAACACTCCCACTGTGAATGTGAAAAAAAGTGCTTGGTTTGCAAGTGACAGTGCCACTGCAAATTAAACCATTTTTTAGGAATGGATAGCTCTTCTAGCCTTTTGGAAGTTGAAGAGATTTTGGGGAATGTTAGAAACTTCACAGCTGCCAAGACTTGATTATTAGTGCTCCCAGAAACTAATCACTTCCTTTAATTACTTTCATTAAAAGACAAGTATTTACTCACCTTGGAATAAACTAAATATGGAAAGCCTTGATCTTGCTGATCATCATTTTAAGAAATTATCCGTTCAGCATCAATTTGGAAGTTTTAAATAAGTTTTCAAAGTATTGACTTAATAAAAAAAAGTAGTTAAGTGACAATGTATGATCATAGTAACCATGAGCATTATAGGCAGCTTTGTGTGACACTAGCACTGATCTTGTCTTTTATGGGGTCATAAATTAGATCTTTTTAACACGTTAAAACAGAAAGTTGCATTTGATGTTGTAATTGATAATTTCCTTTTTTTGTTCTAAGAATACTATTTGCCCTACAAAAGATGTAAAACACTTTGTTATTTTAAAAATAGGAAAGCAATTAGTATAAAATTACACTTATTGTTGTATTTGCATGAGTATTCACAGAAAGGCAAAAATTGTTTGTTAGACTATTGAGTAAATAAAGGATATTGACATTAGATATACTTGGTTTTAAAGTAAATGTTGTTGGAAAGAGTAGGAATTTTTAAGTTCTCTGACGAACATGAGAATTTTGACATGTGTAACTTTACTTGTTGAGTGTCCCCAGGAATGGGGTATCCAATTTTTTCAGATACAGTTTAGTTTACAGATCAATTAACCATCAGTCTGAGAAACACAAAAATTATGTCTGAGTTTGATGAGTTAGGTCTTTGGACTCTAAAAAACAAAGCAAATCCTTGGTGTGTTGCTGTCATGTTTGCAAACACAGAATTGGAGTGAGCAAGCCTTTTGAAGTTTTAGGCTTTAGAATGATCATTTTATTTTACTTGCAATAAAACATTCTTGTTTATACTCATTGCAAATTTTCTTCAAAATTTTATATCTTTATAAATCCTGAAAGATGAGCTTTTCTGGTCATTTAAAAGTTAAATAAGATGGAATATTTACAAAAAATTTTCCAATATACTATCAGAACAAAATAGTGGAAAATGCATGTACTACTATATTCCACTGGTGTGCACTGTAGACTTACAAATGCCACTATAGGCAGTGACTTCTGTGTTGTTTAAAAGAATTTTCAGTTGGCTAATGTACAGAATGTACTGTTACTCTACATTATCTAGTGCTTTGGTAGTTAATGAGGGAAATTCCTATCCCAGTTTGTCAGATATGAGGAAAAAATTACACTAATTTGTATTTAAATATTTTTTGAGCATCAGTGATAAAAAAGTATACCAAGACAAAAAGGAAAGCAGGCTAAATGAGCATTTTGTATATTTGGCAGAGATATTTCTAAAACCCCATCTTTAAAAATATTTTAAAACAAGTGTTTTCAGTTCTGTCTCTCTCTTTATAGATATTTTACACTATATTACAACAGTCTGTGTATTGTTACTTAGGACCATTGCCTTCTTTAAGAGATTGTGAATGATTCCCTACCCATTTTTCCCAGGTGAAGGAAGCCCCACTGATGTGAGTGAAGTTTCTGGATAAATCAAGTTTTCTACTATCACTGTAAACATTTAAATGCTCTTTAAAATTGAATGGCCTATTTGGAGGCTCAAGCTGTCCACAGGTAGATCTTGTTAAAGACTGGCATGATTTCTACCTTCTCCAGAAATCTTTGTTGTGAAATTACCTTATAGGGTGAAGCTGTTTACCTGAAATTACTTTTTTTCATTAAATTAGTACATATATCAAATAGAAAAAGTGATACTCATAATCTTACAGAAAATTTCAATATATAGATATAGTAAGATCATCCATCCTGTCCCATACTCTTCACCTGACTCAAAAAATGCCTTCTGATTGTCCCCTGAATCCTGCAGAAAGCATAATAATTATCAGATATAAACCACTAGCCTGAATGGCTATACTGGCTATTGTGAATTTCTGTTTAATTTCTTACTTAAGATGCCCAGAAATGTTGCATATTTTGCATGGCTATCATAGGAACAAATTTATTATAAAAAACAATTTTATAGTGTTTTTATACACTAGAGAATAGGAAGTAGTCTATTTTAGTGTGCTAAAGGAGTTTTGGTAAAGTTTGATATCAGAAGCCTCAAGGCTGAGATTTTAAATATCATTAGGCAATTTTCTGAAAACAACATCTGAATTATTTTAGAATGCAAATGACTTTATAGAGTGGAATCTTGATGCACTTAATTTTCCTGTAATAAAATCTCATTATTTTTAGACTAGGCCTAGAATTTTAGTGCTCCTTACTGGTTTCAATGTTTAATTTGTTTGGTAGGCTTGTGGAATTTTCACACTGGCTGAAATGGGATGAAAATGGTGCTACACATCTGACTCCTGGTTTGATAAAAGTACTTTAAATATGACTTTCAATATACACATTTTTTCCTGTGTAAATTACAGTAATTGACAGGTGATTAGAGAGTAAGGAAAGAATTCTGTATTGCTGCTTCAGCAGCAATTCTTGCAGAGTTAACTATTCCTTCCACTGTTTTCATGAATCAGCTCCCCATTCATATTTAATTTTATCTCTGGAAATTATGTATTTAATGTTCTTAGTGTCCAGCATAAAGTATAATTTTTCATGCTGCATAAAATTAAAGTTCCATTCAATGTTTATTTTCCAACAGATCTAATTTGGAAAGTGCAGGATAAGTCTACAGTTTCATTGACTCTTTTGCTCATACTGGCTTCTGACAAGAAGAACTCCATTGAGTCATACTTGTCAATATTTTTCTGTCTTCATTTCACATTTTGCATTGAAAACACCAAGCAAGACCAGGATTTTTTTGTTTGTTTCTTTTTTATTTAAAGACAACTGAGAGATGAAAAGTTATTTCTGTGAGAAAGCATGTTCAGAAAAAAATGTGTGTGCATACTGAAACATATTTCTGTACACAGATTTTCTGTGAAAGGAAAACCATTTGAGGAGGTTTGTTTAGCCTGTTCTGCCACTGGCAGAGAGTATAGCTTGGTGATTAAGTGAAGAATATGAGGGAGGAATGTGCAAATACACAAACTTATAGATATGTGTGTATGTATGTGTTTGTGTACATGGAGTGATCTTGGTCCTAGGGATTAGTCAAGGTGCTCCTTCCCAGAGCAGAGGGGTTGGATCTAAATGATCTTCGAGGTTCCTTCCAATTCAGGTCATTCTATGATTCTATGATTGCATCTTTAATGAAAAGAATTTTTTCTAGTTCAGATTAAAAGGCCCAAGATTATGACAAAGTTGCTTCTTTAATAATGTTTTAGTGTGGTTAGTTGACCATATGGCTCTCTATATCAGAAATTAATTCTTTGCAGTCTATAGTTTTTTTAAAAAATAACTAATAAACCAAAAGGCTTTTTAATATCTAATTTTTAATATATTTTTAACTGTCCTGAATTTACCTTTTGGTAATATATTTAAGCATTAATTTAGTTGTTAAAGTACTTATTTATGCTAGTGTGCTTACTTATTATTCATTCACATAAAATCAACTTGGGCTGAAATTACTTGGAAAAAATAACAAACCACTGAAGAATTAAATGTAATGACAGAATGGTGAAAATTGATGCTATTAAAGGTATTGAAGATACAAGCATTTTGCTCCTAGTGATTCAGTGTTTTTTTCTATCCTTACCTGGATAAGGATAACAATGTGTCACTTAAAAATTAACAATCTAATTTGGGAGGAGGTTTGATTGGGAAAACAGTCTTAGATAATTTTATTCCATTGTTTTTGAAACAAAACTTTCCATGCTTACATTGGTGAAGTGCTGCATATTTTTTCAAGTAACAAATTGAGGGATACCTTAAAGTCAATGAGACACCTGCTGATGACAATGAACTTTGGATCAGTTCCTAAGCTGTGTAGTAACAGGTGATTAGGAATTGTAACAGAGGATTCTTCAGGGACATTTGTTACTTCAGAGTACCAGTGTGATGTTCTGTTGTGGGTGAGGCTCAGATAAAACAGAAGACATGCCATTTAAACTGTAGGCAGGACAGTACAAGTGCTACAGGCACTTGCCGCCAGACCACTGCTCTACAGAAATTATTTTATGTAATTGCTTATCAAGCGACTAAAGCTGCATATTTCAGGCTCTTACTCTGCAATGAGAGCTGTATGCTGTCTTTGCCTAAACTCCAAGCAGCACGACACTTTCAAATTTCTTTGAGCAAAGTCATCTCCTCTATTTCTTGAATCCTGTTGAACTCACGGTTCAGAAAACAAGCTTGAGTACTGGTTTAATCTTTCCCTTTTAGCATTGGTTGTTAATGCTTAAGGCTAAAGCTCACTGCATGAGAACATGACAGCTTTTGGAATTTGGTGTGTTATAGTGCAGTTCATCTGCACTTTAAGTAACATTGGTATAACGTACCTGGTACTCACCAAGGAACCTTGATGCTGTTTTGATTTTCCTTAATACTTCACATTATGTCAAATCAGACTTGCAAATTTTAATTAAATATGTTGGTATGGATGCTTTTCCAACAGGAAACTAATGATTACAAATTCTAGTGTGGTTTCACACTGTTTAGTATTCTAGTAATCTGACATGTATTTATTTGTAGAGACCTACAGTTACAGAAAACATCCTATTCCCAGCATCCCCTGACCATTAATCTGAAAAGTCAACAGTCCTCATCTGTAAGATAAGTGAACTTGTGTAGTCCTTAAGTTAAATGTAGAGGCTTTGACTGTTGCTGTCATTTTGATGTATTTTTGTTATGATGCATTAGCAGTTATATTAAAAATTGTACTGTAAGTTAAGTTTAGTTAGTATTTTATTTTCCAATCTATCAATTAGTATTCCTATTATATCTTTAATAGCATTAATTCAATAATTTCATATTAAAAATTAAATTTGGGTAAAACAGTGTTCTGATCTGCAACGTGTAATGCCCATACAGTTTAGGAAATTTATGAGACAGAGGACAATTTGAACTTGTTTTGAATGTTTCCTAATCATGCTATTATTGATTTTTTTGTTTCCTCACAGTTCTTTATTTAGATATACATTTTTCTCAATTCAACAATATTGAGGATGGAAAGTTGACTAAAAAATTGGTTGTAAGCAAAAGAGTAATTGATCTTCTGTACAGCAAATAAAACTTCAAAAACAAACAAATAAATAAATATAATAGTCTTTTTTTTCCAGATGATTTTCTGCATGACTGCATTCATCTTTTTATGACAAATTCCTGTATTTTTTGAGGAAGAGTTATCAACTTCCTTTTGCAGTACTTATTAGAATGGCTTATGACATATTCTAGTTCCTAAATTAATTACTAATAATAACTACCTAAACACACAGCAATAGATAACTATTTGAAGTAACAGGAGTCAAGCTTTTATAGTCTGGACTGCAATTAAATTTGTAGGCTCTTTATTTGTAAAAATAGCAAATTTTAAAATTATCTTCTCTAAATGATACATAAATTTTTATTGCTCTGAAAGTTATGAATGAAAATTTAATTGGTCTGGTCATTTATTTCAATAGAATAGAAGCTCATTTTTGCTTCCATTGATATCTGTACATGTATTTCTACTCACAGGCATACAAATCTATTTTTTATCTTGCTATTAAAGAGGGGTTTTGAATTAGCCAGTCTCAGGTGTCCTAGGGATTATTCTGTGTTCCTTATTTCAGGAAGCTTGTTCTATTAGGTTTGAATAAGTAAAACAACCAAAATTTCACATACATACATTGTCTCCCCCTGCCCCCCGATAAGGACACTAGTAACAGAAATAAGCTAAATGCAGATCATTAAAACTCTTAAACTGAGAAACTTCAGTCTTGCAACAATATTTAGATGGAAAGGGAATTAAGCATAGTTTAATAAGAGATTTCAGGTTCATTAAAAAAAAAAAAAAAAAACGGGTTCTCAGCATGGGCCTATTCTACCTTCTTTTGAAATACAAACCAGAATGTCTGGAATTGAACTTTTCAGCACACAGTGAGGAGTCCTCCCCACCTCCTTCCCCTCTCATAAAGCTAAGATGTGTGAAGGATAAGTGAGGAAGATTAAGGGGTGAAAGTTTCTGCTTTGCTTCATATTTTTTTTGCTTAAGAATGCCCAAAATCGTCTAACCTTTGACATTTCAAATTGGAAAAAATATTTACTGTAATCCTATGCCTAAAACAATCTTTGCTATTTACTTAGGATTTTTAAAGCAGTTTGTTTATTCTGCTACCACTGTCACCCCTGTGGTGTTCTGTCATAATCCAATCAGCTACAAGAAAAGCATGCCACTGTTTGTAAAATACACAAATCAAACCCTTTGTTGTAAATGTCAAGAGCTCAAGTTGAACCTTGTTTGTTAGTGAAACGTAAGTATTAAAGTGTGGGGTTTTTTTTACTTTTTTTAAATTGACTTGAGCTACAATTATTAGATCAGTTGGTTATTAGTTAATATGGTAACTTTTGCTTTTTTATTCCCTGGATTAAAAATTTGTCCTCTCGGTGCATAGTAGCAAAAGGAAATAGTAATTTGTTACTACATTGAAATTCTCACTCTAAATGAGTGATGGCTTGTCAAGCTTTGAGAGTTTTGGTTGGCATGTGTCCCTTATAAATTTCAAGCAGTATTCTTCAAGGGATTAGCTGAAATGTGAATTCTTTCCTTGAATGAGATCAGAGAACATTTTAAATTCACCTAAACCACTGTATAATGTTTGTGTAGATTAATCTTGCTTAGAACTCTAATTACTATGTTCATCTCTAGTCAAAAAAGGAAAAGTGGTTTGATAATTTAGTCATGTTAGTCCCACCTCAGATATCATATCCATTCAGGAATATAGAAAACAGCAACTTGTACATGCCATTTTTATGTAAGGCTATGATTATCTAAGCCCAAATATTTTGCTAAACTCAAAAACAACAACAAGAAGATAATTTGAAGAGCCTGCAGTAAAAGATATGCTGCAAAAAGATGCCCAGTGCTTTCAAATGACTTTAGATTCAGTCTGTTTCTAATTATGGGAAGTACAGTAACCACTTGAATCTGACTGGCTTTGTCATTATTAAAAAAATAGCCTTCAAGTCAAAGGCTAATTAAAGGATGCCTAATATTAAAATTAGCAGTAAATAGTCCTTGAATTATGGAACCAATGCTTCAACTTTTCTTTCTGCAGTCAGGAATTACTCTGAGAACCACTCTCTTCAGATGTACAGGAAAGATTGAAAAGTATTTGACTCATGGGCAATTTCCCGAAACTGGGAAAGCTTTTTGAAGTGGTTAGTATGAAATAGGCTGGAAAGGAACCCAAATAGAAACCTGATATTGGATAGCTTGAAAGACCATAGTGAAAGGGGACTTTTAGTAAATTTGTAGTCAAATTACTGAAGTAAGCTAGTGAAGGATCTTTTTGGTGCAGCTGAGTAAGATACATTTGATGTAGATGTTGGTACATTTCATACCATGAGCGTTACTTTTGAAATACAGCAAGCCGTAGAAGTAGGAGGGGAATATAGCTGAACAGAAGCTAGAATGAGAAATACAGAGCAGGAGAAATGAGTGATGCTGACAGAAATTCTGGAGGTGAGGTTCTTTGCCCCAGAGACAGAAATTTGTCTTCAGATTCAGCAAAAGAGAATGCTTAGAGGTGCTGTTGGAGTGGGACTAGAATTGGGGTGGTCCAGGGAAGATTAGGACAGCCAGGTGGTCTGTATTGTGAGGGCCTTTGCGGTGTGAGCCAGAGGTGAGAGTCTTAGTCTCAGACAGAGATGGAAAATAAAGTCCTTCTGCTGTTGCCCATATTACAATATAAGCATAAAGTCTACATTAAATGATCTATGGCTTAGCTATATATAAATTAAGAGAATATGAGTATTTGTTTCTAAACCACAGTAAAGGTTTGAAAGGAAGAATGACTTGATGGACAATTTATTATTGGTAATTTAATTGTAATGTTTTGCATTTTTTTTTTCAGTGAGAAAATAGCTTTCATTTATTACATTCATCTTATGAAGGAAGAGAGGAGAATTTCAGGGAAATTCTGGAAAATTCCCAGTATCTTGATAGATAGGATATTTACAACTGAGAGATAATCTTAAACCAGCTGTAGGGGAAAAAAAAAAGGCACTAGTTGTTATAGCAAATTTTTCAAAATGTAGGAGGAGCAGATTACAGATCTCATATCTTTTTTTCTAGTTTAGAAATCTAGGTTTTCATTTTTCCTCTGGGGGCATTTATTCTGTCTAAGATGCTGCAAACAGCATTCTGTAGTGGTGAAGGGGCAGTTACTTCGATGGCTCCCAATGTGGCAGCAGCTGATACCCACAAGTATCTCAGAGGGTTCCCACGAGTCCCTCAATAATCCCTCAGAGAATGCCCAGAAAGTCGGGAAGAGACTTAAACCAGAACACTTTCAACTTCAGCCAGGAGAATGTACTTACAGGGATTTTATCTAGGCTACTTTGAAATTCAGTCAATATCAATATAATTGACAAAACTGAGGAATGGTTCTTACCCAAATATTTTATTTTGAGGTATGCAAATATATGGCCTGCCACCTTTAGATAAACATTGAGATGAGGCTGATACTCTGTTTTAATTTGAAAGGTAGGTGAAGGTGTTGATGTTTAGTTTTTTTTATTTTTACTCTTTTCACTAATTAAATTTTCATATAGAATATACATTACTTCTCAGTAATTATCAGGTGTACATTTTCCAGTGAAAAATGAAGGAATCTTTCTTTCCTGTGTTTCTCTCAGCTGAAACACACTATACTCATAACAAAAATAATAGGTATTTGTATGGACTGGTAATGTAGGAGGTTTGCAATTTCTGAGCTACAGACTGTTGAATTCGGTTCTGGAAGATAATGAAGTACATGGTTCATCTTTCATGTGCATTAGTGATTTGGCTGATCAGGACATGTGGATATGTTTAATATATTGCCTGGCTATAAAAATGAAAACAGCATTTTTGTATTTGTTTGTTTTAAACAATGAGTGAAAGTCCCTTAGTTTCCAAGAGAGCTTACAAATGGTTTAACATTTGGCTTATCTATCAGTAGAACACTGAGAATGGTAGAACAGCACATAATGTATCAGAAAAAAATAATCACACTTGTTTTTCAATATTCATGCCAATATTCATGCTTTTCTGGCAAGCCTATAAGAATGTCTACTTGACAAAATTTTACTTACATTTTATGACTATCAGATACTTTATAACATGTATTTTTATATCTTCATTTAACAGTCCTTTCTAGTTTAAAATTTTTTCCTATATAATTTTCAAAGTTGTTTTTAATGCCTGAAAATGTTGACTAAATAAGCAGCACTGTACAGCTTGGTAGACACTGATAATTTGGACATTCCTCTAGTCTCAATCTTGTTATGAATAGGGATGACAATGAAGAAGGTTAACACAGCCTGCAGAGCAGGGACATCAGCCCAGATGGCCCACTGTGGTCTTTCCTACCTTGCCCATTCTGTGATACTGCAGTAAACTTCCAGGATTTGTTTAGTCACCCTGTTAAGTTTTTCCACATGAAAAATGTAAATATCTCATGTTTAAAATGAGATCAAACACAAAAGTCCTTTATAATTTTAAAGTAGAAATGAGCGCATTATGTGTTGGTATTCTCTTTACTTATCTCAAATGCTTAGGTAGGTAAAGGTAGTTCCTCAGAAGTATTCAATTATTTATAAATAATTGGTGAAAGTAGAATTTTGGACAGGCACATGGATAATTTTCTGTGGAAGACATTGGCAGAAAATGTGTTTTCCTTGACTGAATAGTAGATTCTCCTCAACAGGAGATAATTTTAATGTAATACATAGTTCATGGGCAATTGAACTCACAAGAAACATGAGAAGCAGTGCCAGATTCAGAGAGAAAGAAAGATCTATAAGATCAAAGGTAATTTTCTCCAACTATGTTCTTATTTTTGAACTTATTTATGCTTCTCTGCATATATTATTTCTGATTGTTGTAAAGTTTCATGCTTAAAGCTTTTTATATATCTATGGACAACTTATATTCCTGCATAAATCGATTCTGTTAAATTAGTCATACACAGGAAAGAGTTTTCTCTGTGTGCTGACAAGGAGAGAGGAAAAAAACTACTGGTAAATCAGCAACTTTCCATTTAATGTCAGAATAGTGCAATGATATCAGCTTGCAGCAGATTTAAGCATTTGAGTAGAACCAGGAGGAATAAATATTTGATTACTAAATATGCTGCTGCTAGGCATTGTTATGAATATAAGCATTCATTTAAAAGTTCAATTTCTTGCAGGGCTTGGTGTCTCAAGATATTGTCAGGCACAATAACATTTATCAAGCTTTCAGTATAGTTGTTGATGGACTAAATGCTGTTCTTGGCAGACTTGCATACAATAAGAAAAAAAAAACAGAGTAAATTTTTTTTACTGTATTGAAGCATTTGTCAAATAAAAAGGTAGCCAACATTTGTCTTCCCTTTCCTGGGGAAGAAGTGCTATGGATTCTGGTAGTCTTTGATTGCACCTTTTAGGCAAACAAAGAAAAGAATTCTAGAAAGTGTCAGACGTACTGGAAATAATCGTTGCAAAACTGCCCAGTGTCACACATGCTAAGTAATAATTTTGCTCACCAGCAAACTTCACACCTGCGTACAGCAGTGCTGATCTTGGAAGAAGGAAAGTTGATGAGTTTTCTTTAAGACCTTAGGAGCTTTGGCAGTTTTCCTCATGCTCTTACAGACTTGTAGCAGTAGAAATCTCAAAACAAACAAAAAAAACTAGAAAATAATTTTTAAAAAACTCAAAAAACAGACTCCCTTCCCTATACCCCAACCAAATAGGGGCTACCTTGCAAGTAACAAATATTCTTGGAATTGTTTTCCATGCAGTTGCACGTGATTGTATTGCTATGTGAAATCCATCTTCCTCTTATACCTTTCTCAAAGGGAGGTGAGCAGTGGAGTGGAGCCATTGCCGTCTTCTAAGGTCTGTAGATACAGCTGAACTAAAACTGGATGTGATTTAAGAGAACCAGATTCATCAATGTAACTATTTTCTTCTATTGTGTATCTCTTTGAAGATTCTTCTGACAGTATGAGTTTTTTCCTGATCCTGCAACACAGAAATTTTTTTCCCAGTTGTGCTGAGAGACTATCTTTAAGCATTTGATACTATTATTTTTAGACCGCTGATAAAATATCTTCAGACCCAGTACAATGTTTCACAATGAATTCAATGAAGGAATTTGGTGCTTTTGCTTGGTGTTTGCTTGATCTTCAGCCAGAGCTTGGTTTCAGTTCATTTGATCCAATCTACCTAGGTGCCATATTTAAGGAAGCTGCATGTTTGCCATTCCTTCCAGCAGCTGGGCACATTCCACGCTTTGGAAGTTGATGACATCTCATAAACTGCCACTGGGAAAGGGCAGATTCTCTGTCCTTGCATTTCTTATCAACCTGCAATAATTTGAAAGATGGTTGGTAAAACTGCACAATTGTTGGGTTCTTGGCTCTGGCTTTGAAAGGACTGTTGGATATGACATTTTTTTGAGAGACAGTATTCCTGTCTGAGTTACAGAAAAGGAAATTTTGCTTCTTGTACTGAATTTTCTGAGTAACTGTGGGGAAGAAATCTGTATGAATCAAATTCGCTTGTGACTTTATGAAGATTTATGGTTATTTCAATAGGTTTTCTTTATTTAGGAGAATATCATGGTCCTTAGTTCATAATCAGCCTGTGGCTTATTAAATTTTCTGTTTAATATACCTCTTGCTTAAATTCTGTAGAATAATTTGTAGCAAAGATGAATGGAAATTACCTCCATGCACAATAGAGTAAGGATATCAAGAATCCTGAAAATACATGTCTATTTATCCGGCTTTGGAACATGAAAAAAGCCCTGCATAGTCATTTTAAGGACAAAAAATCATCTTGATTTTAAATTTTCATTTTAGATCTTCACAAACAGAGCAGATGTTTTACATTTGTACTTGAGTGAGGCTGCCTGAGGTCACTAGTTTAAACAGGAATTCTTGCATCTCTGGGTCACAAGTCTGTAGACCTCATTTGGCTTGCCTGTAGATTCCAATTATAAAGACAGATAGCATTAGAAGCTAATGATTTTCTGTGGTTGTCTAAGATTCAGATAGGAAATCAAATAAATAAATAAATAAAACTCTTCTATTCTCTGTCAAATTAGCTTTTGTTTGAGATATGTAGATATTCTTTCACAGAGCATGCTTTTGGTAAGGAAAATGCCAGGTTTGTAGAAGAAAAATTTTACGGGGAGAATTTCTGGTTGGATTGGCAGGTTTTTATTTCTAACATCATTGTCAAGTCAGATCAGGTCAAAACTACAGGGTTTTCTTAGTATACTTGTGTTCTTTCCAACTCTATTTTAAATACTTAAAAATACTTTAAATACTTTAAAAAGCTAAAGACCATACTTCTCTAAAATACATTTTCCTATCTTTTCCAAGTTTTATAGGAACCTAACAAATCTTTGAACTAAAAAAAAAAAACCCTGAAGTGTAGGTCAAATTTCTCCTGTTTTCCATCTGAAATCATGTTGACTGCTACATTTCATCATCATCATCTTTGTTTTTGCATTCATTACACCTCAATTGTTGCACTTCATCCTACTCTTTCTTTTCTTGACTAAGGGGAAGGAGATAAATCTTCATTTCAATAAAACTTTTGGAACCTCAACCACTGTTATATTGCCTTAAACTGAACAAGAGCATTGAGATTTTCCTGCTAATGAACTGTACAAGGTGGAGTTCCTTTTTCTGTGTCTGTTTTTTTCAGGGTTCTGCCTTTCATGTTAGTCATAAAATGGTGTAGGTTAGCTCTAAGATGTAATTATCCAGTTTCAAAAGGTCAGTGCACTGTACTTCATTTCCACCATTCACCTTTGCAATTACCCACTTCATTGACACTACCTTGACCTCATTCTGTCCTTCCACCATTATTCTTGTCTTCTTATTAAAAAGTAAAATTCACTGCAAGTCTGCACATATTTTATGGAGAGAAAATATTTGCATTTTAAGGGAAAATTAAAGATCTCAAGGTTTTTTCACATGTTGCAAGTTTTTTCTTAAGCTTTCACTTTTCTTTATAAATCAGGATCCGGAGTTCCACACAAGAGCATCTTATAGAATGGAATATCCCTGTGGCTGCTTTGGGTTAGCTGTCCACTCTCAGATTCTTGTGCAGCTCGAGCCCCTTTGCTCCCAGGGCAGTACGAGAAGCTGAAACTGCCTTGACTTAGTTTAAACACTACTCAGGAACAGCGAAAACTTCCCTCTGTTATCAACATTATTCTCATACTACATTCAGAGCATAGCACTGTACCAGCTACTAGGAAGAAAATGAACTCTTATCCCAGCTGAAATATGGACTGTTAAATATGTAAATTTATCATAATTATATCTTGGGTGTAATGAATTGAAATTTTACAGAAAGAGGTAAATAAATTTATCTTTGACATCAGATCTTCATGTGATAGTAATCTTCTGCTTAATTTCTTGACTGAAATTCAGCCTTGGATGGTTTTGTGATTTCTCTCTATTTGATGTCTGACAAAAATGAATTTGTATTGATTAGTGTCAACACTGTGGAAAGGTGAACTTTGAGGCTGAGAATTTCAGCTGTGTATTTTGGCAGGTGCTTTGCAAGAAGACAGGGTTTCTCATGTTCTGGAACTTTCATGGATAATTTTAATAATAATTATGCCTGCATTTATTTAGGAAAAAATATGGGGTTTGTGACTGTAGTCCAGTAGACAGAATTTAAACAACATGTATAACTTTGGTGAGGAAGAAACAATATTTACTGCTAAATAGGGGAATGTGATTCCTTAATTTCCAACTATTGTACAGAAATTCAGTGGATAGATTTTAAAGTCCTCACTAGAATCATGTGAGCATCAAATATTTACTTGTGTGTTGGAATTAGCAACTTGTAGTCTATCACTCTGGACCCACTCTAATAGTTTGATGACTTGTGCCCAAAACTGCAGGCAGTGCTTGAGGTGAGGCCACACCAATACAGAGCAGAGTGGAACAATAACTTTTACTGTCCTCTGAAAATCGGACTGACCCACTTTAACTTTATTTCATTTCTAATTGTTTTTATTTACTCAGAAATAAGGTGGGAACAGAGCAGTTTACAATTTGATTTAGCTAAATAATGTCGTTGTTACTATTCAGAAGATCAGAATTACATTTCTTTTAGGCAGTAACAGCTGGTTCTCCTTGCTCTGCATTCAGTACCTTTTCATTATTTGCCAGAAATTGATTTTAGAATAAAAATAACCAATAGAACTGAAAAAATACACCTCTATGGCTCTTTCTTAAGCCTTATTGGCACAGATATCCTGTTTCTTCAATGAAGAAGTGTCTTAAAATGTTTTCAGTCTCCATTTTTCTAAACCATCGATTTTAGTTCTCACAGAACTGAAAATTGTAAAAAGTTCTTAAAATTATGACATTTTTAAAACAACATATTAGCAATTATCTTCTTTGTTTCACCTCAATTAAAAGAACCTTTTAAAAAGTAAAATAACCTGGAACCTTTTATTTTCACAGTTTTTAATCTATTTTAATGTCTTTTAATATCCTGTTAAGAACCACTGAATAATAACTTGTTAACATTAAGTATTTGTCAATAATAATCTTATGATAAATTTCCGTTAGTATCTGATAAGCACTTGGTTTGTATTATAAACGTAAATTCACTTTACCATTTTTTCATTTGAAGTCTGAGAAGTATTTAATGCAGCCTTGACAAAAACCTCTGTGTTGTCTATGAGGAAGCAGTTCTTTGATAATTACTCTATATTACTTAATAATGTGTCTTTTTGTTTAATTTAATTCACCCTATATGTGGATTTGATTAACAAATTCATAAAGTTATCCTAAAATAAGATTACAGCATTGACCATAAAAGATAATATTTCCCCTAAGACTATTAATTGTGACCACAAGAAAAACATTGGTATGAAAACTTAAAAAATTTTTCCTCTGATTATGAGGAAAACCGTATTTAGTATTGAAGATATACTTTAGAACTTCTTCAGTTTAATGAACATTTATTACAATCCTTCTAAATTGTAAACGGAATAAAAACATGCTGATTTTTTGTCTTTTGGAGAATAAAAAGTGAACTTTGACATTGTCAAGTGAAAATCAGTCTCAGTGTTATTTAAGACATTTTATTGTTTTTAAATACTGGTTTTCCATAAATATCAGGAAAAGAATAAGACTTTGTTACTAGTTACTGTATTAAAATATTTATCTATGATTTACTTTTTTGAAGGTACATTTGATGAAAAATTGACTGTCTTGGTTATTTTCTTTTCAAGTTCAAATATTTAACTTCGTGAAATTTGGGAAATTTACACCTTGGTCTGGTTTCTAAGGTGCCCACCTTACTCTGAGGTGAAGCCATTAGCCTCACCCAGTGAAAACCTGGGGATTTTAATCACATTATTCCTCTTTCTTTTTTTTTTTTTTTTTTCCTTTTTGTTTATTCTTCCTTGTACCCTCAACCTTCCCAGCTGGAAAGAATGCAGTGTGAGAACGCTTCTGAATGGGGAGAGAGAAAGCAACTAGAAGCAGAAAAACAAAGGTTGGAAGAAGAGACCAGAAAAATAAAAATGCAGGTAAGAGAAATTCAGGAATCTCTAGAGATGAAAAAAAAATTTAAGCAACACTAACTAAACTGAGTTGTGATCATTAAAATGCATAAAATAGGCTTTTGGTTGAAAATAAGCTTATTTTTACTTAGTTTAATGGTATTACTTAGCTGGATTTTTTGGGAAGCATTCACACCCAAAATTACTATTTCAAAATGTCAAAAGGCATCTCTAAAACAAAGATTATATAAGACAAAGCAGCCCTTTTTGCATCCCAGACCTGAACAATTCTGTAGGGTACAGAAAGAGAAAATAATATCTGCTTATTTTTAAAAGGAGCTGGGAGAAATGACGAGTATAACAAGATTAGGAACCAAAAGCAAAGGCTGGGAGGAACAGAAGAGATTAAGTAAGCTTTGGAAGCTGCAGAGTCCTGATGAAGATCAAAGCAAAGAAAAACATACTATGAGACAAATAATTTCCCTGTCTTGTTGAGCATTGAATCTCTTCTTGGGAGAGGGAGAACTGAAGGAAGCACCTATTCCTTGTTTTTTGTTCCTCCAAAGATCTATTCATTTATTGTCCTCCTAAAAATGGCTTGATAATTTATTCAGAGACTCTTGGACTTTATTTTATGGTTTTCTATGCTGATAACTAAATAATGATCCAGAAGGCTCCTGCTTTCATTGAGACTCTGAAAGTTCAAAAAAGAGAAAGCAAAAAGGCCCAAAACCCACCAACCAATCACTAAATGTACATAAAGTATGCTATGAGTTGGGTAGTGACAAACAGTAATTTTTTTTTTTCCTAAATAACCAATAATTTAATCTAATTTGTGTGCATTTGCTGTTAAATAATGATATTCTAAGTAACTAGATTTGGGGATTAGTAACTAGGTAATTTCTCTTGGGAAAGACTGAGAAATTTTATACTTGATGTCTGCTGTTAAATGTAATCATAAGATTTTTCTGTTTCCATCATGACTGAGTAATAGCAAAAGGAAGTCCATGCATATAAGCATGCCTTTATAAAATATCTCACATAACAAACTATGGGTTTTGACTTTTCTACTATTTTTATGATAACATATGCATATCACATCAGTATTTTTTTGATTTATTTGTAATGCAAGTAACTTGAGGTTGGAGATATGGTCAGAAAGAGGCTCATCTGCTTAGTCATATTACTATATTTCAAATCTCTTTTGCTTATATGTCTGTGGTGGCTTATTTATTTGTTTGATTTTCTTTTACAAACAGTTAGTTGCATAGACTATTAGATATTTGTGATCAACTCTCTCTGTTAGTGTCAGGTCTCTCTGTCAGTAAAGCTCCCATATATTTGATTTAAAATAACTGGAATCACAGGACAAGTCAGACTGGAATGGATCTCATGAGATCTTCAGTCCTACCTCCTGCTCAAAGCAAGATCAGCTCCAAAGTCAGACTGAGGTATTCAAGATTCTGTCCAGTGAGATCTCAAAAACATCCAGGACTTACTCTGGGCAGCGGGTTTGTGATGGCTTTACCCCAGCTGGCAGTTAAGCTCCCACCCAGCCTCATTCACTCCCCAGCAGTGGGTTGGGGGAAAGAACTGGAGGGGCAGAACTGAGAAAAAAGCTTGTGGATTGAGATAAAGGCAGAATAATAACTGGAAAGAGGGAGAAGGGAAAAGAAGGAAAAAAAGAAAAATAGAAGTGGTGAAGAAGCAGTCAACACCATCAGCAGATTGATTGCCTAGCCAGTCTCTAAGCAACAGCTGCTTTGGAAAAAGCTTCACTATATCATTGCAAGGGACTATTCCTTCCCAGGTGTAGGACTTTGTCACTGCTTAATTTCACAAGGTCCTTGCTGTCCCCTTCTTCCAGCTTAACCTTAGAACTCCTGATCCTACCTACAGGCAAGGGTAATGCCTCTGCCAGCCCCAGCCTCAGAGCAAGACCTTGATGGTAACATTTTCCCTCCATCTGTGAATTGGGCACGTCCTGTGTTTCTCCATTTTAGGCTGAGAACCACACCCTGTGGTGCATCATCCCAAGGCTGAGCTGTCTTGTAGTCTTCAGCAGTGTTTCCAGCCAGACCTCCTTGCCAGAGTTTGCCATAGTATCCTAAGCATTTTTCTCACTGTGTCCGGGGCTCCTGGGCTCTGGCTGCAGAGAGCGAGTGGTACCACCAAAAACTGTCTTCTGTGACACCAAACAGCCACTGGCAACATGAGTAAAATTAAAGAGCAACAGAATTAAAATGCTGTAGCAGACCCTTAGTGAGAAAATGAACACTTCCCAGCTGGAAAAACAGTATGGAAACAGTCTTAGGAGGAAAATTACTCTTTCAACAATTTCATCTCCAAGTCAGTCATGGCATTGGAGACCTGGTCAGCCATTTGAGGAGAAGGCAGTGGTTTGTAGAGTTCGTTGGCATATTTTTTAACCTTGCTGCTGCCATTAAATGCAAAACAGGTGTTAAGAAAGGAAAGAGCTTCTTTTTCAAGGATTCCAGTCTAACTCAATTTAGATGGAACACGTCTACTCCTTTGTAGAGACATCGAAATGTTGCTGTTGAACCTTGCTAAATTCTGGGGCTGTTTCTGATTTTCTCTAATACTATGAATAATCTGAAAACAATTGCTTTGACTTCTGGTTCAAGACCCTATTATTTCTGGGATGGTAGCTTCAAGTTCAACTAAAATAATATTATAAGCAGGGTTAGAGGAGTAGAAAAGAATGACTCCTTTAATGCGGGTGATGGTTAGATGTCTAAGTCATCAAAAATTGAAACTACAGCTATTTAAAGGGCTTTGTGCATCTTGATCATATGATTATGACTCTATTTAGCAAGTAGACACAATGGATGTATATATAGGTAAATTTTTATAGAATGAATCTCAAAGCAAAATAAAGTTGCCTAGTATCTTACTTTTTTCCAAAACCTGTATTTGTGAGCTTACTTGGAGCATCCATTGTAGTTGTTTAAAACAATATTCAGTGTTATTAATTGATATATGATTGATTCATAGTTGTAGAGGGTGTAAGCAAACAATGGCAATATTTTTTGTTTAGTAACAGTTATAGTATTATTAAAATATGACATAAATACACAGAAATTAAATCCTTATATCCTTGTCTAAATAATTTCATGTTGACAGTTATCTTGCTCTTTAATATGTATCCATACCTCCATAGGACATAGAATTTGTGCAATCTCATGCCACTCATAGTAGCAAACCATGTAGTTTGAAGTTCTGACCATAAAATTTAATATTAATTATGTCTTTCAAAAAGTCTAAGTCCTTATTATTATTCTTAGCTGGCAGTATATTAGTTTAAAATGTTTCCACATGCAGTTTTTAAAATGTTAATTTCTGCTATACAAGATGAGCAGAATTGATGAAACAATTGGGATCAGATACTGTTACTGTGCAGTTTTATTGATTGTACTTCTCGAAATGAGAATACCATTTCAATTAATAGATGTATTATTTGACTAATATAATGGTAACAAATATTAAGTGGATCTAACTGCTTCATCTAGGAAGGGATAACATGAAGATAAAAACACCTTCTTGATGGTATAAATCAATACCCAAACATGATGTTTATGGAAAAATATTTTCTCTTTCATCTGTGAATATGACCTTGAAACAAACTTATAAATTTATTTTGAGGAATAGTAGCTATTCTTTTGTGTTGTCTCTAATGATTATGGTAAATAGCTGGCTACAAAGTATTAAATGAACGGAATATGTTTTGTAGTGGACCAGGATATTGACCTGTGGAGCTTTTGGAAGCATAAACTAATATTTATTTTAAGTTTGAAGTCTATCTGTATTATGATAAAGTTATCGTGTTGTTAGCAAAAAGATCTGTGCATCCATGGGCTTTGTGAGAAGAGCTTAGGAGCTTCCCCATGCCAGACACGAGCAGCTCCAACTGGCTCCAAGAGAAAACCACCAGCCAAAGTTGAGCCAGTGTGAGAGAAACAACCCTGCAGACACCAAGGCCAGTGAAGTAGGAAGGGGAGGAGGTGCTCTGGGAGCCAGAGCAGGGATTCCTCAGCAGCCCATGGTGCAGACCAAGGTGAGGCAGCTGTGCCCCTGCAGCCCACAGAGGAGCAAATGGCCATCTTCCTGCCCATGGATGACCCTGTGCTGGAGCAAGTGGACTTGCTCTGAAGGAAAGTGCAGCCTGTGAGAGCACACACAGGAGCAGGCTCCTGGCAGGAGTCTCAGACCATGGGGCACCCGCTCTGGAACTCTCTTCCTAAAAGACTTACTGCATGGAAAGATCCCATCCTCAACCAATTCTTGAGGAGCTGTGGCCTGCAGGAAGAAGCCATGCTTGAGCAGTTCATGAAGGATTGTATCCCACAGAAGTGACACCCCTCACTCTAATACAGGGAAACAGCATGAGGAGGAAGGAGAACAGAGAGAAGCTATTGTGGATTGATCTATATCCCGACATTCCCCTTGTGTGCATAGAGGGAAGAGGTAGTGGAGAAAATAAGTAAAGAAGTGCTATTGAGCCTGAGAGGAAGGGCAAGAAGGAAGAGAGACTATTTTAATTTTGTCTTTGTTTTTAGCTATCCTACTCTATTTAACTGGTAATATATTTAATTTTCCCCTAGTCAAGTCTATTTATTCTTGTGAGGTAAATTTATCTCAATCCATGAAACCTTCTATCTTCTTTTCCACTCCTGTCCTATAGAAGAGAGGTGTGAGAGAGCAGCTGGGTGGGCGTCTGGAATTCAGCCAAGGTCATCCCATCATAGTGACAGAGATAGGTGTGTTCCTCACATTTCACAGGCAAAAGTTACATTTTGTGATGCAACTTCAATGAGGTTGGTTTTCTTCGTATTTTTAAAATATAGGAACATTATCCACTGTCACCCTCCCTTAGACCCTTTCATTTCCTCCCTTGGAGGTGAAAGGGATATTTCTTCTTCCTGATTATATGATGGTTTTCTTATACACAAAAAATAATTAGTCTGCTGTAGCCATGAAGTCTTCCTAACGGTATCCCTGTGTAAACTCTAATTTTTATGGATACAAAGTTTTTGTGTGGGAATAGGTACAGTGTGAATGACATTCTTCCTTCCTTTAACTAAAGAAACAAAACAAAACTAAAGGCCATAAGACTAAATTTTTACTCCCTAAATCTATCTTTTTAGTTAAATAAGAAATCAAAGTTCAAACATTTCCTTTTCAAGAGCTAGAAAAATCAAATTAACAAAAATTCTAAAACAAAACTCCTAAAACAAAAATTCTCTGTCTGCACATCTTTAAAGAAGATGTTATAACTCAACTGTACTCACTTCTAGATTTATTTTTTAATAAAGGCTAGACCACTACTGTGGCATGCTTTTGATGAGGGACAGCCTTATTACTCTGAGCTCCACAGAAATGTATCACAAGTTATAAATTAGAACAGTTTTTGCAAGTACAGTTGAGAAATCAAATTAAGAAGTGGTCAAGAAAAATAAATGGAGCAAGATTAGATGAAAACTGCTGCAGCTGCATAAATATATCTTTATATTTTGGTTAAAAGACGTAATAGATACGTAAAAAGTAATGTGGCTTTAAGGCAAATTCTGTCATCATCCCCACTTGAATTGGTGTTGCTTTAATTCAGAGTGATTTTGTGCACATTAATTCTTTCTAAAGGAAACCACGTGGGAAGTTCTTCAGGTATCAACAGTCCTTGCTCTAAGCCCTGAGAGAGTGGATATGGGTGAAGCATTGAGAGTTTTTGGGATGGTCTAATGCCACATGTGGATTAAGGGCCACAGGAGCAGGAAAAATCTTGGCTCTTATGTTTGTGTTTGGGGCTCAACATTTGCTGCTCTGGTCTGTTTACCAATATCTGCTGTGCTGAATTAGAGGTGTGAGTCGGGCCAAATGTGAAAGGAGTTGCAAACTTCTTGCTTGTCAATGGTGAGCACAGTGAGAGAGTGTGTAGGCAGAGAACTGTCTGCACACTCTCTGAACGCCTGGGGAGTGCCAGATGTGCTGTGAGAAGGCACCACAGAACAGAGGAGGAGTTTTATAATTTGCCTGGATGATAAGAGGAATTTGAATACGAAGGGCTTATATTAATTGCCACGTGTTTCATTGCTGGTTTTGTGTCACAGATCTCTAGGACTGAGTTTTTTGTATATTTTTTACTCTTCATCAGAACAAAACTCAAGAGGAGATGTAATTATGGTAATATTGTTAAACCCTTTGATATTCATCTAGCACTGTTCATCACAAATATATTTGTTTCAACAAAAGCCACTGGGGCTGGTTGTTGCAATGATAAAACAGTACAGGCTGCACAGTTTGCTCCCTTAATGGATTTCTAAAACACAATATATTTTGTCAGAATTACAACATAGAGTACAGTTGTTTTAATATGTTTGTTTTCTAATTACTTTCTGGTGAAATGCTCATTTCAATTCCATAGAAAATTGACTAAACTGTAGAGTTAAAACTAATAAAAATAGAGTTTTACAGATATGTTTCTTCTAGCAAATTATGCTGATGTTTAATAAAAGAAAGGGAAAAGAATTACTGTATTACAAACTCTTATGGATCAAAACTCAGCACTTTTCTCAGCAATTTGTTTCCAGTTTCAAAGATTTAACTCAAATTCCTGACAAGAAAAGCTAAAAGCCCAATAATCCATTTAAAGGTCAATCTCTCATTTGCATCTGACTAGTGATATAACTTTAAGAACATTATTAGGCTTCAAATTTTTCATTTAATTTTATTATTTTATCACCTATTTTCTAACTTCTTGAATGGGCCTGTAAATTGTAATGATGCATTTTTCAAAGATCTTATAAATACTGTTTAATTACACATTTATTGTGATGATGGAAACCAGAAAAGCTATAAGGTTTTTGATGCATGTGTATAATTAGCTATTCAATACTGTATTTTTTTAAACAATATTTTTATTTCACTTAAGGATACATATTTGTTATTGTTCTGTAGTTTCCCAACTCTATTGCACCACCTCCCTCCCTGTTTTTTCCAGTCAGTTGGGAAAAGCTTGCTTTAAAAAAGCCAGTTACCATTTTTATTTTTGCAGAGTAGCATGAGAGCATTTTCAAGCCATCAGAATAAAAGTTCATCCAGTCCCATATCCCATTTCTGACATTGACCAAAAATGGGTACTTATAGAATACTTACTAAAAGCAGCACAGCAATACTGTCTCAGAGAGCTGTCATGGCTTCTTAGCAATTTATGTCTTAGAAGTTTCCAGAATGAGATCAGTATTTTTCAACTCTAATACTTCTTACTGAATATTTTTTGGTAATTTTTAAAATTATTTTTGAGCACATGTAAATTTTTAACATCCACTATGCCCTACCGCGAAAAATTATAAATTTAGCTGTGCATAAATAAAACATTTACACTGTTTGCTTTACATCTACTTTTACATTTTCATGATACAGAAACAGAAAATTAATTCAGTTCCCCCTTTCTTCACACCATCACTGATATGATCTTCCAACACCATGGAAACTGTTCAATTATTCCTCTCTGCTTTCCGTTCTCACTTATTTTTTCTTAATTTAGAAAGTAGGTATTCCTGCATGTAAGAGCCTTTTTAAAGTCAGCTAAGTTTCTCTAAGAATCACTGTAGAAGACCCTTGTTAAATGCCATTTGAAGGCCTGCCTAGACCTCTGATCTAGCTGAGTCAATTCATTGACTCATTCAGAAAACTGACATAAGTTACTAAGACCTAAGATTTTTTGAATAAAAATTGTTTTGATTCTTCTTCAATAAACCATACTTGACCATGCCTCATCTCATCTGTAATTAAGAATGTCAGTGTAAGTTCTTTCTGGGCTTTTTCATACCCTCTTGAAGCACTTTAAAAGTTGTCCTTGTGTTAACTGTTTTCTAGGCTTTTTGAATTCCTTAATGTCTGGTATCTAGTCCCAGGACTTTTAACTACCCATTTTGTCTCCTTGATTTATAACAATGTTTCATTTGAGAGAGATCCTCTGAGGTACCCATACATATATATAAAATATGGGCACAGAATTTTTTCCATGCTTCTCCCATGTAAATACAGAGGAAACTCAAGTAGCTTTCTTGTTTCTTTAATTTTTGATATTGTTTATGTAATTGTCAATAGACTATGAGGTTTCTTGCTGTTGATTTGTTGGAAAAAGGATTAATGATAGTTTTTATAATTATTGCAAGTTGTTCCTCTTGGTCTATTTGGCCTCTCATAATTATCTTTATAAAAGTACTGCCAGATCTTATGAACT
>JAOTQP010001286.1:94929775-94963637 GCA_026413545.1 Cichladusa arquata | reverse complement strand
TCAGACACTGGCCTTTGAACACTGGGGAGTTAGTTAAACACTGGGGAGTCAGACACTGGGGAGTCAGACACTGGCCTTTGAACACTGGGGAGTTAGTTAAACACTGGGGAGTCAGACACTGGGGAGTCAGACACTGGCCTCTTGAACACTGGGGAATTAAACACTGGGGAGTCAAACACTGGGGAGTCAGACACTGGCCTTTGAACACTGGGGAGTTAAACACTGGAGAGTCAGACACTGGGGAGTCAGACACTGGCCTCTTGAACACTGGGGAGTCAGACACTGGCCTCTTGAACACTGGGGAGTCAGACACTGGGGATTTAAACACTGGGGAGTCAGACACTGGCCTCTTGAACACTGGGGAGTCAAACACTGGGGATTTAAACACTGGGGAGTCAGACACTGGCCTCTTGGACACTGGGGAGTCAAACACTGGGGATTTAAACACTGGGGAGTCAGACACTGGCCTCTTGAACACTGAGGAGTTAAACACTGGCCTCTTGGACACTGGGGAGTTAAGCACTGGGGAGTCAAACACTGGCCTCTTGAACACTGGGGAGTCAAACACTGGGGATTTAAACACTGGGGAGTCAGACATTGGCCTCTTGAACACTGGGGAGTCAAACACTGGCCTCTTGAGAACACTGGGGAGTCAGACACTGGGGAGTCAAACACTGGCCTCTTGGACACTGGGGAGTCAGACACTGGCCTCTGCTGTGTGTGAACGGGTGCTGACAGCAGCACCAGCGGGGAGGACACATGGTGACAGCAGCCAGTGTCACCTGCAGGAGCGCAGGGCCCTGCTGCCCCTTTGCATTGCTGGCATGTCCCGTGCACCAGCGCTGGCACAGGCTGGCCCTCTGCCAGCCTTCCACCGAACGTGGCAGCCTAAATACAACTCAGGAGAAGTGCCAGCCGAGTTTATTACACTGCCACGTCTGCTCCTGCAGTCTGTCATTTCCATCTCACCCACGATTCTCCGTAGCAGTAAGCATGCATTAAATTTGCAGGACACAACAAACGCAGCGATGCCAGGCTGCCGAGGCTGCTATTAGCCAGAGAGCTCCAGCAGCACACAGAGCCATTCAAGGCATTCAAATGGGTGTGTTTTATTAACGAGGCCGTGCTGATTGCCCGTTAAGTAGCTCTGTGTTAATGGCCCTCTGCAGATGCCCTTCTGGGGAGCCATGCTGCACTTCCACAGCTGCTCCGTCAAGCTCCAGCACCCCCAGCCACCATCTCCCTGTCCTCACACGTGCCTTGGGACACAGTCACCACCTCTCCTCTTCCACACGTGCCTTAGGACCCCTGTGGTGCTCCCCAGGCCAGGGCTGAGCCTCTGGCACCCTGGGTCTGTCAGGGAACAGAGTGACTTGTTCCCTGCACTGTGCAGTGCTGGACACCATGGAATCATTGTCACAGAGCCTGCCCAGTGCTCCTCAAGGGACCTGCAGGGATTCCTGGCCTTGCTCTGAAGGGACAAAGGGCTGTGTCACTCCAGCAGTGTCCCAGGCAGTCACCTGTGCTGCCAGGACAGTCCTCAGCCGTGCCATGTCCTCACTGGGGAGGGCTGGAACAGGATTTCCACCCTCTCCATCGTGCCCAAGTCAGGCAGAGGCAAATTTTCAACTACAGGCAAGTACCCTGGGGAGCAACCCACAGCTGAACAGTTCTTAAAGGGATTTGAAAAACAAGCAGCCACATGAAGGGTTAACAGTTTATTATATTTTTTTCTGAGTGATTTTATCACTGTCGTTAGAACATTCATTGAACTAAGTGAGAAATCCATCAAGACGTGACAGCAATGTGCAGACTAATGGCTGTTAGATGGTAATAATTTTTAATATGATTTTTATTTCACTTAATTTCATATGTGCTTGACAAAAGGTCCCGTGTCACTAGGGAGCTGTGTGAAACTGGGAATACGCTGATGTGAAGCTCTATTAAACCAAGTGTTTGAAGTATTTTTAAGTCCCAACTTCAGAATTCCAGAGAAAACTCCAGCATTTTAACCTTTTTTGGCAAGAAGTCAATGAGACAGCAGGAAAGGACTCTGTGCCAGCTCCACAGGGCGGATCAGCTGTATGCATGCACTGTGTGCTTCTCAGCTCAGGCTCATTTCTTCAGGGCTCCTCTGAAATGCCCAGTGCAGAGCCCTGCTGTGCCCCGGTGGCTCCTCTTGCCTGGACATCAGCATGTGTCTGTTTTGGGTCAGGAGCTGTGGGACAGGACCAGCCTGAGGAAAGAAGAGTCCCCAAACCCTGGAGGCAGCTTTGCCCATGATCACCTTGTGCCTTTTCTTGATGCAGCAAGTAGTAGAACAAGTTTGTAAAGAAATATGTGATTGCTGACAGCCACCACTGTGAGCTAATAATTAATATTAATTCCAATAAATCCTGGAAATAGAAATAGAAATAGAAATAGAAATAGAAATAGAAATAGAAATAGAAATAGAAATAGAAATAGAAATAGAAATAGAAACAAGGATGTTTTGTAGTGGTGGAGAATCATAGGAAAATTGTGAACTGTCCAGGTCATGGCATGTTCCAAAACTCAGGCACATTGATGTGAACTCAACCTTCTTACACCTTCAAGCAGTAAATCAGCATAATAGCAGAATCAGAAGTCTTTACGGATGCTATTTATGAACACTAAAATAGATATTATGCAAACATTTTCTATCTGTTGTGATCTCTTACCTACCTGAAGTATTTTTCTTTTAACACAATAATTATTATAAAATAAGATATTTGGTATCTTAAATTAAATAAGTGGTCTGTATTTAAACTACTGAACTGTAGATTTGGACTAGTAAAAGCAGGCTGAAAGAGTTCAGCTTGGATGTGCATGTAGGCTGCAGTATTTCCTATCTGCTTTTGAACTGTGGACAAAAGATATGAATCTGTATTTTTTCTTATTTTTAAACAGTACTGCTGGGCTAAGAAACTTGCAGTGGAGTATTTGTTCAGTTTGGCTCCAGAGAAAGAGGAGCTATTTCATAAGATCAGCTAAATTGATATTTAGAAATGTCACCCATGATATGGTGGCCTTTTCTAATATATCCCAAGGTAAATCTAACCTTTCACTCAAAATTTTTGTTATTGAAATTATGTAGTTGTATAGTCTGTTTCTTATTTAGAGTCTTTAATATTTAAATGATTTTACCAACCCCCCCCCCAAAAAAAAACCAAAAAATAACCTTGTATTTTTAAAGGGATCTACCTTTATTTTTTGCCTTTTAATATCACTGATTTTTATTTATATATATGGTAGAAAGCATGTCATTAGCAATGTAGGAAACAGTTGAGCAGAATTTGAATGTTTGATTAAACAATTCCCACTGAGAAGGGGAGAAATAGACGGGGCAAAAAGGAATTTTTAGTGCGAGAAACACGGGAAATGTTGGAAAGCATACATACTAAATCATATTTTTTATGATATAGTGCTATTTTTGTATTCATTGTCCTCATGAGCCAAGAGAAATGCTATAATAGTTTAATCTTTAAACTTTCAAACTTTTTCTGTGTATTGTGTCCTCTTACCTTTCACCATAGCCTGCTGCAAAATCAGGCATAACTCCCCTGATGACACCAACAAATGTTGACAGGAAAATTATGCTGCTTTAGAATAGTCCTCAGGTAAATTGCTCAGGAGACCTGTCAAAAATGCCTTACAGTTCTCATAGCACACATATTAGGGTTACCTTCTGGCTTATCTGAAGGAAGAATAGTGCTACATACTGTCTTTTCAAGATCAGAAATAGAAATATTACCTTGGCTTTGGATGTGCTCTGAAAATTGCTTATGGTGAATTCTTTCCACCACACTGTACTAACTCAATAGCTTCTGGGAACATATCAAAATGATACAGTTTTGGGGTGTTTTATTTAACCTTTTGTGCCAGGTATCATTTCCATGTGGTTACTGCAGAGATCTATTGTTCACAAAAAACTTTCCCTTGAATCAGCGAGACAGAAAAGTTTAATATATGAAAAAAAAGTTTAATAAGTATGAATATATTAATGTATTGTGCTAATATGATGTGCTAATGTGTATCTAGGACAACTATATGAAATTGCTTACACAAGTCAGTAAGATAATCTAGATGGAAATATCACTTTTAAGTTTTCCATATGTATTGAATGTACAGTGGCTGTGTGGAATTGGTAAACTGAGCTACATTAATGTATGCATTAGATATATATGTTGACATGTGAAGGACTATTTACAGAAGGACTGTAACTGACAAAACTAATAGTTCTGTCAGTGATAGCACCCATCTCAAGATGTAGTACAAGGCTGCAATAAAAAACAAGCAAGCAAAAAACATACTGGTGTTTTATGTTAAGATGTTCATATCTCTTCTCTCCTCCACACACAGAAATTGTGTTCAAGTGGCAGTCAGAGGTCTTGTTCATAGATATTTGGTAGTGGTCTTGTAAATCTTGAAACTTCCTGACTGAAAACCTGAGGATCCAGGGCAGGTCCATTATGCAGATCAGCTTCATAAGATTTGTACAGTGGTGCCCTGATTTTGAGAAAAGCAGAAGTTGTGTTGTAGCGCTCTGCATTGATGGTTGACCACACGCTGTAAATCTGAGAAAAATGTATTTCCTATTCTGAATGTTCTCCTATCATCTGTTGACTTGTTGTACTCATTTGCTAAGTAGGGAATCTGTACATGTTGCTACACTAGGGCAGTATGTCTTCCTGAGAAAGGTAAATGGTGACAAAACCAGATTTTTGCTATGTAGCTTTTCTACTCCAAATGCCCTGCCCTCCTTTCTTCTTCCTTCAGCTTTACATGCTGAGCATGACATAGTATGGGATATCTCTGTCCCGTTGGATTCAGCGGTCCCAGCTGTGTCCCCTCACAGCCTCTTGCCTATCCCCAGTTCCCTCACTGTCAAGGCAACACTAGAAACAGAAAAGGCTGGGATTTTGTACAGGTACTGCTCAGCAATAGCTAAAACAGCTGATGTTACAACACTGTTTCATTCAGTAATTCAAAATACAGCATGGTAGAAGCTGCTATGGAGAAAATCAGCTCTGTCCCAGCAAAATAAATACAACTATGAAAGATTCCTTCAGGTTACATTGATCTTTTTGTTTAAGGATGATTCAATGCAATGTTACTTTGCTTAAAATGGGACATTACTTGTCTATCTATACAATCTCTTTCAATAATTTATTTTACTTCTTTATGTTGACAGAATGTTGACAAAAAACAGAAAGAGTGTATGAAACTGAACTATGTGAATGACATATTTAATTATGTTTATAGAAAACTATCTTTATGCATTTCTAATTGGACATTTGCTTCTAATAGTTTTGTCAGATATAGATTCACGGCCTTTAGAACAACACCTTTTAACTATAATCTGGAGGTGGACTAGGATTCCTGTACGTGTCTTTATTAAAAAATAAATGTTCCATCTGCTCTTTTTTTGTACATGACATATGGTGACAATAACAAAGTAATAATACCTTGGGGGAAAGTACCATCTCTGTGAAGCTAAGGATGGCTGCATAATACTGTGAGATTCTGTTACTTCATTCCATTACAATATGTTGCAGAGGCAAAAACTATATTTTATTGGTCTGTATCTATGGTGTTTGTGGTAATATCATGATCATGTTGTAGTAACATGAGAAATTTTGTGATCTGAACAGAATTGCATTAGAAAATGGCTAGTATAATAGCTCTAGTTGATTCAGTCTTAGTAAGGGCCAGCTAAAGGAAACAGAGACCAGTAAATTAATTTGTTACTATTTAAATAGAAAAATGTTTATTTATTTCATATATTTATTCTAATCTGTTTGAAGAATAATTCTATCATGGGGTTCCTAATTCACCCAAGAACTCTTTTCCACTACATCAAAAATTCCATGCTCCTAATAAATAATTATATGGGGTATCTCCATTGTCACTTCAGTATTTCATGTTCAGAGTGTAGCACAATAAAAGTTGAAAATACTGATTAAATGAGCCTGATACTGGGGGTGGAAGGAGGGCAGGGGAGCTAAAATTATACTTTAATATCAGTAAAAATTACAGATTTTTGGTTTCTGTCTAAATTTGATGTTTATTAAATCTAACAAACTTGTGAGTGGTAAAGACAAAATTTACTATATAAGTTACAATGAGCTTCTTGGCTTATTCTTAACTGGCTTCTCTTCTTATTTAGAAATTCCTCTGTGAAAAAAATTGTCTTTTAAAAATTATCGTTGTCCCTAATTACTTGACCATATTTGAAGATTCCCTTTTTCAACCTAATTCCTTCTTTGTTTGCCCTAGTTCTGTCTTAGTTGCAACGTCAGCATTTCCTTTCAGGCACTTATGTCTGAAAGTAAGATTGTTTCTTCTGTTGTCAGGATTAAGAAGAAAGAAAGAAAACCACTGCCAATTATTGTCCTTTTGTGCTATTTTAGATCTTTAAAATATTTTTATTTTAGGTCTGTCTACCATCAACATAAACAGATTCCATGAAATACTAGAGTAGTTCTACGAAATAGTAGAGTTTGGCTTGTTATTTCAGTTGCTATTTCACTATGTGAACACTATCAAGAGTGTTCAGAACACTTAATGGGCTTTTTTCTTTATTCTTAACCGCTGAGTTCTGGAAGGGCATTAAATTCCATCTTCACGTTTTTTGAGGGATACGCAGTTGTCATGCAATGCACTTTTTCTGTAGGTGTGTAAAATTCTTTTCCACATCTTAAAATCAGAAGACTGGAATAAAGCCAAAAATATCTGGTTAGGTGTGCAGTATCTGTCAGTTTGTCAAATTATTAGCTTAATAATAGAATAACCATCAAAAGTAAAGAAAGAAAAAGTGTTGGGGTTTTTTATGTTTGTGCACCATAAATGGATATTTATGTTAAAACCAGTGAAAACATTAATTTTCAAACTTCATTTACTTCTTGAACCACAGCAATAAATGCTTCATTTGAATTGTTCTGGGTTCTCTGATTTTCCTTTTCATCTAAGAGGGATTAGAAGCAGAATAAAAAGCAAAGTCATCTCTTCACAAACCTGATCCTTTTTGATTTTTGTTCTACTAGCTTAGTAATAGACATTAGAGAGGAAATCATTAATTAAATGCTGCTTAATCACATTCTTCATTGAAAATTAACTGTCATTCTGTTTAAGATTTGGACTTCACTACTGTGAGTACACCATAGTTTGTTGACATTATTTTAAGCATAGTAAACTTTGAAGTTGTTCCTGATTTGTTGCCTTTTCTTTATAAGTAATTGATGAACGTTGTGGAGTGGTTGCAGTATCAGACTAAGAGAAAGAAAGAAAACAGAAAATATATCAAGGAGTTCATAATGAGGATATCTTGATATTAGGAGGATCATAATGGGGTTGATATGAATTCAGGATGCACATGAGCACTGTGGAGTATGTTATAACACCAATGGAAATTAAAGTCTAATTAAAGTCTATTTGTGTAGTCCAAATAGGCAGTTGCTATCTCAGTTACAATCACACTGATATTTACAGACTGAAATATCTAATACAAAAAAAAAAAATCAGTAGAAATACAGTTAAATTTGTGGTACATAAATGACTCAAGTTTTCTGTTTCTCTGATTTTTTTTCATCTGTCTGGTGTCAGCCCAATATTTTGTGATGGTACACACCCTCACAAGGGGGGGAATAAGGGAGAGTATTACAGGAAGCTGTCTTTCCTGATTTTTTAAAATGAACAATTTTATGATTGGTGGCGATCATTTCTTTCTTCTCAGATTTGAGCTTGTCATGGGATTGCCATTGTTTGACTTCTGTTTGTTGGTTTCTACCTAAATTGTGTTTGTCCTTTGTGAAGGCAATTTGCAATTATTAGTTTAGATTCTATGATGGCCTCCTCCAACCCCAGAGCAATATATAGGGGTAAAGTTTTCTACTTATCAGCTTTATGGATGTCAGATCTTTGCCATAAATCATATCCACATTTTTAAACTCAATTCTGGTCAAGACAAGACATGGGATGTTGCACTGCCTAGTTAATAGAAATTCTGTGGCCTTTCATGAGTAAGGTCAAATTGCTACTTGGACTGGCGTCACCCCCACCACACTCTTGGCTTAAACTTTGAAATATATTCCATGTAGACACTCTTTACTGTGTGGGCTCTTAAATTTGAGGTTTGATCTGTTGTTTGGCTTAGGGTGTTTTGGTGTGGTTTTGTGGGGACGGGGGGCGGGGTGGTTCCTCTTTTAGGGCTAATCAATTAGATGGAAAGCTACTTGTTGATCCTCTGACAAGTAGCTATAGAAAAGATACACTGTAATTTTTATTATATTTAGATGGGTCGGATTTGATGATCTTAAAGGTCTCTCCCAGCCTAGTGATTCTGTGAAACTGTGAAATATTGCAAATCAAGTTGTATCAGATATCAGATTTGCTGTCAATATTAAAAGTATTTGGGAGAAAAACACTAATAAAAATTTAATCTTTGAACAATTGAAAGTGAAATATAACTCAATATAGAATACCAGAAGGAACCCTATGATCTTATCCATGCTCCTGCTCTTTAGAATATGCAAGGTTTGAGGTTCTACAGCCTTACTCAGTGACCATTTTTCCTTTTTTAACTTTTTGTTCAAGGAGAGTGATGGAAAGCGATGTCTCCAGTGATGTATTATGAAACTAAACAGCTTCAGTGGAACAGCTTGCCTTTTTCACAGTTTGCTTTTACAGCTGCTACCTAATAACAAAATAACAACAACAAAAAAATTCTCTCTCCCTTTGGTCTAAAATGCTTTCTTTCACAGTGTGATAACATTTAGTTGTTTTTATGTACCTTGTCCTACACTTCCGTTTCTCAAAATTCTGCTGCCTGTGGAACATGGGGTCTTAAACAAAAAAAATTTTGCTATAGTGCTGTAAATCTCTATAATTGAATGGCCTGAGGTCCATGGATTCTTTTAAAGGTAGCTTATTTTACACCCATACTTAGCTATTTATAATACATCCCAGCAGAGTCTGATCACATAGTGACTGATAAAGGCTGTGAAGCGGTTCAGCTGATACACATAAGATAAAGTAATTGACCTGGGAATGCAAGCAAAGGTTCGTCTGGCCACAGAGAACTCATTTTCGAAGATATTGCAAAGATACTGCCTGAAAAGGAATTTGCTGTGTCTGAAGTTGGAGAAAAAGAGTCAAAATGACAAGTTTTTCTTCAAAGTTTTTCTTCAAAGTTTAAGAGTGCTCATTGATAAATGTGAAAACAAGCAAAAATTTTTAGGAAGAAGCCTTGCCTACTAATTTTGGCTCTATTCCTATGGATTTGAATGGACTTAAACCTTTGAGCAAGATTTACTATTTTGAAGAGACAAATATGAGAAAATATGAGAAAAGGAGGATGTAATTTCAGAGTATATGCACTATTAGGCGTAAAATTTATCTTTGAATTGCTTTTTCTCACTATTTCTGTACGGAACACTTGTAGAAATCACAGTTTTTTCCCCCAGTTTCTCTTTCCAATTCATCAAAATTAAAGATTTTTTTAAATTCAATAAACTGATAGTTATTTATGTCCTCTGAGCAGAGAAGATAATAAATCTTTTACCTTGAAAATCTTGGTGCTTGATGCATAAAACTGCTGTGGGTAGAAAAACTAAGGCAATGCTGCGACTTAGGTCATATATGTTGGATTCTGCCTGTTCAAATTTGCAGGTAGGGATCACTTTACACCATGAATGTCTGCACTGCAGTCTTAAAAGCTACATTAGCTGTTTAATTTTATTTTCTATTTCTGTGTATTGGAGGATTGTATAAGTGTTTTTGTTGTTTCTTACTCTGACAATTTTGTTGCAGCAGACTTGAAGAAGTTAAATGAAACGTAATTATCAGTTCTGTAACCTCTAAAAAGAAAAAGGACTCATAATTTTACAATATTTGCATCAGTAAATGTGATAGAGATGTAATGCTATTGTCAGGGTGTACTTTGTGCTTGCTAAGCAGAATTTCTTGTTTGGCATTTTAAATCTGTGGAGACTTGCCCTATTTTAGTAAAAGTTTTATGTAAAGCTAGGAATGTCTTAGCTTGAATTCAATCTCCATGTATTTGCTAAAATAAAAGTAATATAGGCAACTGCCTTTTGACCCAGATTAAAGGTATGTGGATCTGCTCAGAGATATTTTATGCAAAGAAGGGTGGTAACATCCATTTCTTACACTCCTTTGTGGATAGAAAATCATACTGAGTAATTTTTCTGCTTACTGATTTTTGTTGGTCTTTTTGACGTATCTGTTAATGATGTTGAAAACACCTCTGGGGATTAGGAGAAGTAGTTATTGGAATTGATTAATAATACCTTAAAGAGAAATTTCAGTGCCTTAAGAGCAGTAAATTATATGATGATATAAGATTTCTGTTTACTGCATCTACCAAACTGACAGTCGATAAGGATGGAAGGTCTGGATGGATGCTGTATTTTATGCCTTTTATACCTGCCCTGGAGAATTTTTAATCTTTGTGGGTGGAATGCACATAATTTATGTCAATAGGTAGATTATTTGCAGTGCTTTTTTTATTATTTTTAAATTTTTTTTTATAACAGTACTCTAAAAATTCACTATTGTATTTTCACTCCCGACCAAACATGAAAACAATGATAATCCTCAACAGGGAATGTTAGAAGGATGTCACAACAGCGTTTGCCCTAAGTGTCTGCATGGCATAAATGTGACATAATATGTTGTGTATAATTTTGAAAGACATAACCATATTGCAGAGATGTTTCCAAACTTCTGAAACTATGCGAAGTTAAAGAGGAGAACTAGGTGATCTCTGTAATGGTACATCTCCTTTGCCTCCCCTACATAATGATCTCATTGAGGGAATTGCTCCTTAAAGCTTTTGCCTTCTGAATATCATTCCTTGTCAATCGTTAATGAGGTGGTAATTTAGGAATAAAGTGCTGGATTAAGCCTGAAACACATGTAAGTCCTAATTACACATATTTCTGTGAAAGTTCATGAATGGCCTGAAGGATCAACACAGACTGGTTGCTCTAACAGTGTTCATTCGGCACAGCTTCGTATTTTGTGTTACCTCACATTCTGGTGGTTGGGTATTTGTATCTCATAAAATTAACTGCAAAGTCAAAAATTTCAATCTTCCCAAATTTGTATATGAATGCAATGTGCCTAAGAGAAACACGTAGAAGATAAAACATTTGGTAATTGTTACTCAGTAGTTGATCTTAATCAGTAATTACTAATAGCCAACATTAGTGGATTGGATGAGTAGTGCCAAATAATTTAAACAGGCTGTTTCCTGTATCTACTGTGACTTGATAGTATAATACATGAATAAAGATTTTAAACTATCCATACAAATAAAGCTTAGCTTTGAGATTATGCTTAGTTCTCTGTGCTTTAGGGGTGTTAATATTGATTTATATTTACCCAATCTATCAGCTGTAGCTGAGAAATCATTCAAAGGTAAAAAATTAAAAAGGAGATATGATTATGAGTGAAATATGAATAAAAGTGAAAAAATATTTTTGGCTTGCTTTGGTGTTGATATACTGTACTGTCAGTAACTGCAGTAATCAGCAGGTCTCTGCAAAGTAGTGACTTTTTCAGCATTAAACTTCTAGTTGTGCAGATAATTTAGGTACTGCTACAATTGCTTTAATGATAGGGAAATTTTTTAATCTTTGTTTTTATTTTGTGAGTGCTGCTGTAAAAACTCAAAGACAAATAGGATAAAAGAAAAGAGGATTTTTTGTGTGAGTAACTACCATATGTATGTATATATTTATGTTCTACCAAAGTAAAAAAGGAAGAATTTTCACTTTAAGAACTTTAATCATGCTGTGTTATATTCAGTAAAAATTGAATTTAGCTTGCTGTATTTCAATAAAGGAAACTTAGATTTAGAGTTTCTAGATTTTCAATGACTTTTTTTTTTTCCTTAAGAAAATAAAGTCTCTCTGAATAATGTTCTAATAAGGATTAGCAGGAAATCCTCCGCTGTCTGAATAGAATAGGTTCTGGAATTACTATATTTTGGTTTTGACTAGCTAGCTTACACTGATGGTTCTCCCTCTCTGGCAAAGGGTAATTTTTAATATCTTGATTCTTAAAGTAATCTTATTTACAAAGTTGTCTCCTTATTTTTTATTGTTTTGATTTTAAAACAAATGAGTTGATATAAAATAATTGAAGTGTTGATAAAGCTGAAAATCTGTAGGTTTTAAATTGTAGGAAATGGCTCCTTTGGTTTCTGCATATTGATCATTCTAAGAATATAAAAACCCTGATAAAGTGGCAAAGGCTGCAATTTAAACGAGGAAATGAAGCTGAAAAATTAAGCAAGTCTTTAAATTAACATCAGCAAATGAATTTTTCTGCATTCTGAATACTTGGGGTTTTTTCATATAAACTCTGAAACATTGAAGTTGGAAATTAATCTAATCTATTGTGAAGAATATACTGTTCATATTTAAGAATATTTCAGCCAAAAGTACAACTGCTAAAATCAAAGAACATGGGGAGTCTATCAATTTTTCTATAACAGTAATTTAAAAAGAAATGGGGAGAGAGTAGTGACATCATCTTCCTGTGGTATTTGTCTTGGATACAGTTCAGAGAATGCAGACATTTTCAGGTGCCATTCAAAGCAGTCCTACAATGAGCTGTTGATAAGAAAAATGAAAGATAAAATTGTTGGAGTTGTGGAAACTTTGAAGTATTGCCCTACTAACAGGTGTCTCAGGCAGTTTGGTCACAACTACATTTTTGATTATTGACAAATAGCAGCAGGGCTACTGCTGATTAGCTAACAGTGGCTATCCTGAAGGGAGATAAATGGTTCCATGCTGCTGTACCACCACCATTTCCATGATTACCATGGAAACAATCAAATGTGAGATATTGCTGACAAAACTGCAAACTGCAGCAGCAGTCATTAACTTCAGAAAGGCTGAGCTTTGCACTGGATCAACATCAGACTTAACAGTGGGTGTTTTTCCTTGTATTTGGTGACCTGTTCTTTTCCAATGGGGTAAGCAGGGGCTAAAAAAAGGCTTGAAGTGTGGATTGTTGGATATTCAGGCTCTGGCTATTGGTTCTGCTGGTGCATTTATAGTTTTGCACATGGTCAAGTTTTACTTGTCAGAAGCTCAATGGAATATAATGGTGCAATACTTTATATGTGAGAAGAAATGAAAATGAGATTTTGCCATGGTTCTCATGATTGATGAGATTTGTAAAATAAGAGGGAGTCCAATTACTAAACGGTGTTTCAGGCAAAAAGATCACTGAGTTTCTCACTCACTCCTGGCTGCTAATCAATTTGTTGAGTGATGATTAAAATGTTTTGCTTTGACCTAAAATGACTTAGCAGTTTGAGACCTAGCTAAATGGTTCTTTTTGATAAGGAACTGCATATCTATTCTGTATATAAGTTGCAGTTCCCTGTTTTAGAATGAAAAATTGTTAGTAGCTCTTACATGATTTTATAATTCCCTCCATTTTTTACTTATTGAACCAGGAATTTGTCATTTTCACAATACCTAAATAACTTTTTGTTCATGAAGGTAGGAAAAGAGGATGAAGTATATCAGAGATAAAGAAGATATTAGTGTTTTCCAAATGTTTTTTTCAAGCTCTTCCTCCTTAACATTTTGCAATATTCATTTTCTGTTTCTAAAAGGGTTTTTGAGAAAATGGTGCCAAAATACATTTGTAAATGTAGTTGACATCATGTTTTATCCCAGAGAGTAATGTCATCTTTCTTAGATAAGTGAAAAAAAAATTAAAAATCACTAAATTGTGATACAAAATATTTTGGATTTTTTTTTTCTGGAAGAAAGATTTAATGCAAGAGTGCCAGCATATTTCTGGGTTTTTTGCCTTCATTTTCAAAGTTTTATTAAAATATATGGTTGTATATTAATTGTATTATTGTGTTACCAATGAAGAATTTCAAGAAAAAAAAGAAAATTCTGATAGACTGTATCCCATCTACAGGTAGACCAAATTTCATAGCAAGTTCTTCAGATGCATAAAGGTTGGGCAAAATCCAGATAAAATTTTGTAGAACAGAGCCATCATTCCCAATAGCCTCAGTAATCCTTTTGCAAGATTTGTCTAACAGTCAGATAAGAACATAAAAAAGTTTAATTTATTTGGTCTGGGAAAAAAAACGCTGGTACATCAAAATGTCAAAGTAACTGATAAAATCAAAGTAAGTGAACCTTTTCCTCATACTAACATATGAAACTCCTGAACCCATAATTTTCCAAAGTAGATTTATGATATAAAAGCTTTGTGCAGAAGTGAGGTATGATTCAAACACACACTTCTGGCCAAAATCCCAGATTAGCTACTGTACCATTAAATCTGTTGCTAGCCTAAAATCCAGACTTCTGTAAGTGTCTGTATAAAAAACCGAAGAGGTCTTAATACTCTTATGCAGGTTTATTTAGGCAAAAGCCAAATTTGCTTAAATTTTGTTTTTTCCTAGCTTAAACAAACTAGGAGATATGCTAATTAGAGAATTAATATATGCTATCTTAGAGAGTTGCAATGTCTTTGGAGAGCTCTAAATGAACTTCTGTGATTTTTTACTAGTTTGTATTTGACTATTAAAATTGAAGAGAATACAACTAAATAGAATTATTTTTGAGTTGCTTTTCTTTTCTGTTGATCACATTTAAGAGGCTGAGTTCTCTAGTTCATAGCATGAGGAAATCTATGAGTGTAATGTTTGTAAATTAAGAGGAAAAAGTCATATTTCTTATGTAGGGTGGTTTTGATTCATTCTTTCTGAATTTAACCAAGTTCTTTAAGTGCGATAAGAAAATACAGAAAGTCAAATGCAGAAAGCAGTATTGTGTCTTTAAATGCATAGGGACATCTATAGGAGCACAACATATAATGCACAGATTTTCTTGAAAAGTGCTAAGGTGGGGGAAAGCTGAATTAGCTTATCCACTGCCTAGCAGCAGAGTCAAGCTGTCCTTTGGAATATTTTGTTTTGCCCCCAGGCACAAGTAGTGCCAGTGTTCCCTCTCCACATTTACTCTAGGTAGCAGAGCTTTTTGGGAAACCACTCTAAGCAATGCTAAGTAGGAAGCTGGAAATGCAGAGCAAGCAGACTGTTTGCTTGTGGGGAAAAGACAATCTGTCTGTGCTCAGAGGAGTAACATCTCACTTTAGCAAGATTTATTGCAGCTTCAAGCTGAAACCAGTGTCCTGATATATATAAAGAGAGGATGTTGTTGTCTTGATCAAAGCACTGCTCTAAAGATTAATCTATTTGTGCTGTATGTTCAGTTTTGTACAGACTTGAAGAGGACAGGTTGCAGTTCCCTGCTTCAAATTTCTCATCAATCAAAACAGATGATACTTTCCTACTCTTTTAGCTTGCTATGAGCAAAAATAATTCCTCATAATGACCCTAGTATTGTGAGTCCGTCGTTCTGGAGATAAAATTAAAATATAATATTCAGTACCTCTACATACTTTCATTTTAATATCTCTTCATTGTGTGGTGACCTCTGCTAAGTGGTTGGCCCCTGGTTTGTTTGGATTTAGAGCAATTCACCTGTGACACAAATTGGTTGTCAGTATCATTGCCTTTCATCTCTATGTGCATACATGGAAATGAAGTTTTCAGGTTGATTTTAACATCGTTCATATATGTAATTATATGTAAGCTGGTGCCTTTTTGAAACTTCAAGTTATTTTTTTAAAAAAATCAGGAAAATGTATCTAGATCTAGCTGGCAGCAGATAAATGCTTAATAAACATTGGGAATATTTCTGCATCATATGATCATATGATCATATGAGGTATATAAATTCTCTATATTCACTACATGATAAGGCATATCTCTGTCTGTGTAGTACCAAATATTTATAAGTTTCCAATTTGCCGTGCTAACCTTTTTGCAGAGAAGTGCCATTTCTTGAATATCTTAAGAAAAACCCAGGTAATCTACCAGCAGAGAAGAATTTCTTTAATGAATAAGCCCTTTAATTATATTCTCGTTCTGCTATATGCTCAAGATTGTAAAATTGCTGGAGAGAAGAGTAAGTAATTGAATAGCAATTTAAGTGTGAATTTATTAAATCAATTAGATTTACAAAAGTAATTTGAGACACTGTGCTGCTATGTTGGGCACAGCAAGTATATAAAAATTTTAAATAGATGCTTGTAAGTGCAGCATAGTTTCTAATGGGAATTTGTCTTGGTTATAATAGTAAAAATGATTGATTCTACGTGTCTTGTAAAGCTTATTCTGTAAGTTATTCTTATCCTAATAGCACCTCAGAGGTAGGCCATTTCATTTCAGATTGCTGGGGAATCTCTAGGCATAATAAGAGATTTAATAAACTGATGAAAATTTATAACAGTGATGGAAATATTTCTGTGCTTTTATTTTCCTCTAAAACAAACATATCTTCTGTATTAAGTGGTTTGTTGAAGCTATTGATTTTTCTGCACTCAGAACTTCCATGAACATTATGTTAAACTTTCATGTGTAATGTTCTATGTAATATTTTATGTGGTGCTTTAGAAGACTAAAGGAAAATTAATTTGTGTGATTTGATGGGTGTGTGTACAGTACTAGCCAAACATAAGGACAGAAAATGGTTACAAAGGCTTTTGTGATCCGTTGCTACATTAGCCTTCCTAAAGAGCTGACCTCATACCATGGTGTTACATGCAGGGTATCAGGGTGTGAGAGAACCTACCGTGTATCGAAAACCACGAAGAGTCTAACATGATCAGTATGAGTGCTACTCATTTCTTACCTTTCCTGCCCTCCAAACAGTGGGAAAGGATATGCCTGTTCAAGCTTTCCTTAGTGTGATAAAATGAGATTTAATGGATGCAAAATTTATTGTCTCTAATGGAAGTAAAATCTCATGATAAAATTCCAGTTTAGTGGCCATCTTCCTCTTTACCTCCCATAAAATAGCTGTGATCCTTCAGATCATCACATGTCTTATCCCATGAGACTGTTTCCCAGCTTGCTATCCAGAGGTATACAGTGCCATGAAATACAGCTTTATTCTTCTCCACTTTCAAATGTCCTTTGACATCTGATATTTAAAACTACAGTCACTATTTTTATGTTCTTTTTTCTTTTCCTTACTTTACCTCCACCAAGTTACTTGGATATTCAAGATCTCCTTCTCCTCTTATCAGTCAATAGTTTAGTTTCCAGATTCTGTATATTAATTTTTCACTACTCTCCTCAGTCATCTGCATTCAGAAAAGTTTCAGTCTGAACAGGAAAACTTTATGCTTGATGAACTTTTATTATTGTAAGAATTTTTTCCTGATTAGTCCACTGTGTCCAGAGTCAATGTTTAGGCTACATGTTAGTATCAATATCAAAAGGGTGTAGGAAAGTGAATTAAAAAATATCATTTGCTAAAGAATATATATGTATTCCTGTGATATTTAGTAAATATCATAAAGATCAAAGCAGTAAATTCAACTGTTCAGATTAAATAGATTGATCATTTATTTAACTCAAAGTGAGACTTGAAAAACATTTAGTTTAAAAGTGCAAAAGTGAGTAGTTGAAATATTATTCTCAACAGTTAATTTTGTCCACAGAGAATGGTCTCAGGATACTAATACAGGAAAATCCATTCACTATCTGTTTTTAAGGCAACAAAAGAGAAGTATTTGTAGACTATCACTATATTAGCTTGGGTACTTTCTGTATGGCCTCTTTGGGTATTAGGCAATAATTTCTGGAAGTAAAGCAATAAACCCCATGTCTTAAAAAATTACAGCTCAATGAACATGGAAATATCCTAAAAGTCAGCTCCCAATTTTGTAAAATATGAAGTGTTAGAGAAGCTAATGAAAAAAAGTAGGCTTGAACTGCTTGGCTTTATTAAGGTTTCTGTATGTATTGAATTTATAAGCACAAGGAACAGTGAAATGTGAAGGATGGAAAATTTATAATTAAAAACTTCTTAATGTCTAATTGGTCGCTGAAACAGCCTATAGGAAAGCTGATTGGGCACTTTCTCTTGAACAGGTAACAGAATATCACACTGGGTAAGGTTGGAAGGGAGCACAGTTGTGTCATCTAGTCAAATCTTCCTGCTCAATCAGTCATTCTAGAGCATATAGCACAGAATCGGATCCAGATGTGTCTTGGATGTCTCCAGTGGGGGAGACTCCACAGCCCCTCTGGGAAATCTGTTCCAGTGCTTGAGCAACAGTAAAGTTCCTCCTTGTGTTCAGGTGGAACTTCCTGCCCGTCAGATTTTTCAGACATCAGTGGTTGGGTGGGTAATACTTTCCCTATTGGGGGAACATTAGCAGCAGTAATTCATTAATACCTGACTCTTTGCCAGCTTGAGGCATCAGTAGGCAGAGATTTGTCTCCAATATCCACAATCCCTATTCGCTGCTGTCACATTACCTGTGAGATTAAAATGAGTTATATTCCAAATCCCACAGGAGCTCCTAGGCCTGACCTCACTCTCTTAAACTAGAAATGAGTTGCCCCATCTTGCACTACCCCCACTCCATGCAACACCCACTCCAGCCCGTGCCCCTCACTAGTTATTGATGGAGCCATTGCCCAGCAGACTGGGCAGGGTGTTAAGTACTAAAGCATATGATCCCTTCAGATCAGCCACAGAGCACTGATGGTTTAAGTACATGCTGCTGCAGATTCTTTCCCAGAGGAGGCTTGTTTCAGGACTCAGCAGTATATGCTCTACTGTGAAGTAGACAAGTAGCATGCTAGTCACCTCAGAGCCATTTTAAAGAATTCACCAGGTGGTAGGTGTAAAGTAAGTGATGTCTTTCAGAAAAATTTCTGGAAACCAACTACTGGTATTGGTTATCAGGAAAAACTGAAAAAGTTTTATGTTCTCGCCAGAGTTTGGAGTGGGGGAAAGGTCTTAAAATTTTGTTGTTTCTGAAGGGTCAAATGTTTTTTTTTTTTTTCGCTTTTTCGTTCATCTGCAGTCCCAATGTACCAAAATCTGGTAGCATTGTAACTCATTGAGACAGTAAATTTGATGGAGAATAGAGCCATTTCTCTTTCATCTGCATATAAAATGGTCACAGATGAAAGAAATGTTTTCTTCTGGTGCAATCTGACTGAATATGTAATAGATATTTTACTAAATAGTGCATTTTAGGTGCATTAGTTAAAAACTGCTGCTTTAGGCAGAAGAAATATGAATTCTAAGGCTAGTAGGTACTGGATTTGAACTGACATTCTTGTGAGGGCAGATTGTATCCACTATACACAAGATATTTAATAGCAGTCTTTTAAATTAACATCACCTTGATGGCATGCTTGAAGCCAGCCAAGGTATGGCATGGTAGTATTGATGCAATAAAAATCGTGTCACTCTTGGGGCTGGTCTAGTAGGATATTCCAGAAATAAAGTTGAGATATTGCACATTTCTCAGGGGAATGACAAAAAAGAAGACACTTCCTTTAATTTTGCCTCCACAATCATGGCTAAAATCTTGCTGAGAGCAGTGCTGGCCCACAGCAGATCTGGTAAACATCACAGGAATCTTGAGAAAAATGTGTGAAAATCACACTAATGCACTATGAAAATGTGCCAGCAGAACCAATTCAAGAAGTGGACTCTCTTTTGTTTTTCTCTTACCAGATTTCTTGAGGTCTTCCAAATAGTTATGGAATATGGCAAAAGAAAAAGCATTACACTCACGGTTAGATGTCACTTAAAGAAAATTTCTTAATGAATTTCCTGATTATTGAACAGATCAGACAGAGACAAACAGCTGGATCTCACCTGTAACAGGGGTGGTGGGTGCTATATAGGGTTAGGAAGTGTGCCCATGCTCTTCAGTGAAGCTCTGTTAGCTCAATACCCCAGTGCCCTTATCTGTAGTACAAGTGGCCTGAGAGAAATTAGCACCTTTGCCTCAATACATGAAGCTCACAAACTAGCATAAAGCTTGAAATTCTCACCAATTTCATTAAAATTATATTTTGGAGTCAAACATCTGTCTTCAAATTCTGTCATGGTGTAGAATACAGAATACAGGAAGGTCAGGAATAGTACAAACCTTTCCAAATATTTTCTCTAAATATACCCGAGCTGAGCTATTGATCCTGATTTTTAACATGTTTTAATGATTGATTTCAATTTCAATGGAATGTATCTGTGTACAGATTTGCATTTACAAAAAATTGCACAGCTCAAAATGAAATTATGATATTATGGTGTGTGAATACTGTAATACAGGCTGTGCTGGTTTACTCCCACATAGCTTCTGCTCTTGCTCACTGTGTGGATACACACACACACACACACACACACACACACACACACACACACACACAAATCTTTTCATTCATATGTTCCCAGAAAAGAGTTCTTTGTGACTCTGAGCTGTGCCATGAAGAGTTTTGATAGAGATAAGTACATATAGTCAAAATTTTTGCTGCTGTCCTGTTGCTTTTGTTGTTGTTGTTATTTTCTTTTTTTTTTTTTTTTTTTTTTTTTTTTTTTTTTTTTTTTATTTTTTTTTTTTTTTTTTTTTTTTTTTTTTTTTTTTTAAGCAAATGTTTGTCTCCTCTAAAGTTTTGGATTTTTACATATTGACACAGAGCATTTCATGACTCATCTGTAGTCAGATTTTGTACTTTTTTGTCCTTTTGTACTGGCTCCTCTGGCAGGTAAAAAGGATAAAATTCTTAGTATTTGTTACTGTTTTAATGCTTTATGTAAAAAGACAGCTTACTTTGACAGAAGGTTTTTAGAAATGTTAGGAGATAGCAGATCTAAGGCTATCATGATGGCTCATTATCACAATCTAGATTGATGTAATTGAATCTCACACCTGTGAAACAAAAGAATGCAGTAAAACAATGTTTCTCCAGTTATTTGGTGTGCCTTCACCATGCAGTATACTTGGCATTGCATGAAGTGTTGGCAAAACTTGTGGCATTAAACAGATCAAAAGATTGTTCTTGCTGTAATTTCTAGATGAAAAGTTAGATACATGTTGAGAAATCATTTCTCCTTCCTCCTTCAGCTATGATTTTTAAGATTAGGTTGAGATGTGTTTGTAGTACTGAAACACTCTAGTGTGGATAAATGGTGTCACTGCATGCCAATATTAAACTTTGTCCATTTCTTCACTTATCACCTTGACTTACAAAGGACAGGTCACCATCAGAAAAATATGTTTTTATTCAGTCATCCCAAAAGCAAACACAGTGTTCAGATGATAAGGAAATCCTTCTTTTTCTCTCATGCACATGTTTCTGTTTTTCTGAGAATCAGTGATCTTCTGGGACTGATTCACAGTGACTCTTGAAGGTCCCATGGCATTCAAAGCATCTATGTAACATTAACTTCTGGGTCCCTATGTAAATAAAGACTATCCTCCTCTAAACAATATTCTTGCATCAATTGCTATGGAATGCAAAACTGATAAACAGTTTCAGTCATATTAATGTCTAAAATGTCTGTATGTGTTTATAGCAGCTGAAGAAATTTGCAGCAGGTAAAACATAGGCATTTAAGGGAATTGAAACAATTTTTAAAATCATGTTTCAATATTCAGAATTCACAGACTTAAACTTTGTTTACTAGCTTTTTATTTAATCAGTTTTTAATCTTTGCTTTCACTGTATCATAGCTTTTTACAGATACTGTTATCTCTAAAGTGCTTTGGTTCTGTCAGAGAAACAGATGAAAGTATTTTCAAGTATTTGGACAAAATCTTGTCAACTTTGAGACTGAGTAACCTATTTCAAGGTTCTTAGATTATTGCAGACCACTTCTCCTGACAATATTGTCTCTTATATTTATCTGTGTGAGGGAAGGGAGTGAATTAAGAGCTGTTAATAATAAATTACAGAAGAATTCTAACTTATGTTTGTAGATAATAATATTACTGTTGGGGGTCTAGTCTGTAAAAGAGGGTGAATATTTTTACACCTTAGCTGAAAGGGAGTGGGTTGTGTAACCTTGGTCTTTTGGATGTAAGCTGGTAACAGCAATTAGCTGAAAAATAAACTGTATTTTAAAAAGCCACTTACTATGTAATAACTGTTTACTATAATGGTAGTATTTCTCAGTTACTTTTAATTGAATAGAAACATCCATTTTGTCTTTCTTCCAGTGTCCAACTTTCCTGCCTGCATGAATGCAGCTCAGACTTCAAATGTAACTTTGGATACAAATAATGAAACTCATTTAACTTAATTTAGCAGAATGGGCTGTTTTAAGCTACAGTTCATTTCATCCTAAAGTGGATGTCTCTCTGAAAATTTCTGTTATCTAACAAGTCACACATGCAACATCAATATAGTGGATGAGGTATGAGTGTTTAAGGTCTAGAAATTATTAGTTCTCTGCACTTAGAATCTCAAAACAAATTTTATTCACTTCAGCCATTACAAATGTCATTCTGACGTATTGTTGACCATTTGTGAACTACAGGAGCTGAAAATTACAGTAATAGATGGTGGAGATGGGAAATATGGACCATTTCTTTCATATAATCACTAATGTGGCTTTTTTTAAGTACTAAGAGAAATTAACACTATGGTAGTCAATAATAGTTGTTTAACTTTGCAGCTAATGGGGTGGGTTTCTTCAAATTTCACCTTCAATCTAGTTTCATTTTATTTATGTTCTATGTTGCTTAGGATAATGCTCACTTTTTCTGTTTGCTCTCACCAGAGTGTACTGCATGATTTTAGTCTAATGGTACCCAAATACCAATGTGATTAAAAACACACCCTTTGTTCTTAAGTTGCTTTTACACATTTATAGGCTTCATTGTTTGGTGGTTTTTTTGTTTTGGTTTGTTTTTTTTTTTTTTTTTTTTTATTTTATTTTAAAACCTGGTCCATTATCTGCTTCTACAAACTAAAAACATTAAATTAACCATAATGTCATTTTTCCACATGCAACAAAATTATTATTTCTGAATAAGTGCTAACAATTTTCACAAGGGAGGGATGGTATTGTCTCAATGTACATATATAATTCTAATGTTCTGGAGGAAATAACAGGTTGTGGCACAGGATTGGCAGGACAGCACAAGATATTAATGATAGTGTGATTGGGTTTTTTTAAAATCTTTTTCTTTTTTCCCAAACAATTTCTGTCATTGCTTGCACTTCAAATACAAAAACATACTTGAAAATATAAATTCATTTTATTAGCATAAATAAAGCAGGAATATTTTAGTAATTCTAAAAAAGTCTAGCTTACCCTAGGTATAGGAAATGTGAACAGGTATAGATTAAAAAGTAAAACAACTACCAATGTATCATTATGCCATGTCTTTGTCCATACATACTGGAAATATTAGAATGCTTTTTTTTCCCAGCAGTAGTCAGATTCCTTGGCATAACTCTAGATAAGATCTTGGAATCACAGTTGTGGGTTTTTTTCTGTTCCTAATTAAAAGTAGCTCCAAAATCTACACCATTCTTACAGCAAGCTAAAAATGGACGATCAAGAAAAACTAGCAAAACTGATATATGCAAAGAAAGTAATAGAATACCTTGAAACTGAAGCTAAAATACTAGTAATTCTCAGGAGAGCTTAGGGAGTTAAATAGTCAAAAGCTGAAGTACATCAAAGTAGAAGTTACTAGTAGTATGCTATTTTATCAGAAGCACTTGGCTGGCAAGGTTTGGAAAATTTATGTATTTATTGGAAATTAATCAAGGCTTATATCTGAATTTAGACAAGGATCAGACTAATCTGTTTCTGATGCTCTTCTTTCTATGTTTTTCCTCTATACACATATTTGCTTTCCTGCCTCTATGTGCGTGTATGTATAAAATTTGAAATGTCTCTATTTGTATAAGACACTGAGACCATGACAGGCTAATCTGTAAAACACAGCATAATTTTAAGATAAAATCTTAATGCTTTTTAAAATATATTTAACTAAATTTCAGCAGTCATGTTAGCATAAATCAAAAGAAGCTGATTTTTCCTCAAGTCTCAGGATTATTTACTTTGAGGAGAACTGAAGCAGTTATAAATTAAAATTTTTATCAAGAAGGAAATAAAACTACATTTATTTATCTAGAAAATTGTATTGGGCTGAAGCAAAACACTTTTGTTAATTAACTTAAAATCTAAATAATTATTTTCAGGGTTTTTTTTAGAATTCAGGAATAAGATCCTCCTGAATATTTAATTTTATACTTCTCTCAAAAGAGACATTATGTGAAAGAAATCAACCTTTAAATCTGAATGTGCAAGGTATTTATTCTTCCTTCTTCCCCATCTGTCCTCTTTCTGAAAATAATCTGGCTTAGTGAATGCTCTCGCACCAGTCTCAGAGTAAAAGTTTCTTCTTGTTGCTGTTTTTGTGAATAGAGTGTCCTTAGTAAAACCATGAAAGTAGCTGCCTTTCATTCTTTGCAAAATGGCTGGACTTTCATTATGCCAAGGACTTCATGCCAAGGATCACTCTTCATCTAGAAGTGGATGCAAGTTCTGTGTTTGCTTTCTTCTGATTTCATTGAAAGGGAGAGGCACAGATTAATCACAAGCTGTATTTTGAAACCTATAACAGTCCTTCTTGTAATCATAGTCATGATACAGTGTAAAGAAGGCCTCTCCTTACCATTAACCTTGAGTTTTTCTTTCTTATAAAGTATGTAAGGATAAAAATTTTCTTATCAAACAATATAATCCTTGTAAAAAAACATTCTGCATAAAGAATCTCAGGTGGATGTGAAGTAAAAATAAGGAAGTTCTTTCTTCATCCTGAAGAATAAGTGTTATTTTTCCTTGAGCTTTTGTTAGGTATTTCATTTCCTGTGATTGAATTTCTGACAGTCAAATCCATACAAAGACCAGACCCAAGCAAAGAGATTTCAAAGGAAAGATAGGAAACCATAGGAATAATAAGAAATATGGGATGGTGGGGACTGATAGGATTTTTAGTCTTGTTTTGATTATCTTGGATTTGGGTGTTTGGATTCGTTAAGTTTGGCTTTTTGTTTGCCTGTTTTAAGATCAAATCCTTGCTATATGGATTCCTGTGTAAAACCTTCAATTGTCTCACTTAAGCTGGAAGAACTAAACTTGCTTTTTCATGATCTTCCTTAGCCTGAATATGAACCTCACCACTGCTTACACACTGACCCAACAGGTTGCTTGTAGTTTAGGTACACAGATGCAACTGCTCATGACTTTAGCTGCAACAGATTCCAAGTTCTTTAAAACTCTGAGCAGCAGAACAAGGATCACTACAGTCAGTAGGGATATCTTTCCAGGGAAAAGACTCAATTGCAGAATGCATTAGGAACCCTGTCTTGTTACTTTTTATCAATAGTGTCTGCACTGCATCAATAAAGCACAGTAGTACTTTATGAAAGAATACATATATATTTGGGATGCCTGCTCAAACATTTTTTAGTAATAAGGGCACCTGAACAAAAGTGTTTGGAGACCTCTGTACTAGAACTTCTCTGGAAGTACCTTCCAACCTCAGCACTTCTATGACTTTTTTATTCTGAAAATAATTGCCATATTTCCTAGAAATGTCAGGAAAGGGTTTATATAAGGAATGACTACAAAATAATTTAACTTCATTTTCTAAAATATACATGTTGTGGTACTGTGTTTGTTTTTTTATTAAACTACCGCTCATCTGGAACCTTCCTTATAGTGTGAAAAAATGCAGGTTCCAAGTGTATAACATTGTTTACCTATTGAATTCCCTGATCCTCAATAAAAACCTTCTCTCTGATCTTTCTGGAGTAATAATTAAAACACAGCAAAAATGCCTACAGTACTGGAAGAATATATTTCCCTACACTGCTTTAAAAAAAAAAAAAAAAAGTTTAAAAGGAGAGAGAACTTGTATTTTAAGGTATCACATTTATTTGTGTTCCTTTCCCTAACACAGCCATTTATCAGTGATTTGGCAAAAAGCATGAAGATCCTATTTTCAGTTTAAATCTGAGTGGTAGGAATAAAAGGATAAGACTAATACTAGTGTAATTTTCTTTAGATAGCACTTAACCACAACATATTCACTATTAGCATACGTTGCACAAAAGAATTGTACAAAATTGTACAGGCAGTATATCTTTAACACACCACAAAAGGAGCTTGTTGTTTTCTCTGTTTCATTGTCAGGAAATTATCTTGTGCGTTCAGATGAAATGTGCAATGTGATTATTTGTATTCTGAGACTCACAGAAAAATGAAAAGTTCTTCATTTTTCTGACTCTGCTACTTTTCATTTTACTATATGATGCACAATAATTTCCACTGCTCTTCTCTGGAACGTTTATATAGCCATACCCTAACCTAACAGGTTTTGAAGGGATTTTGACACGCAATTAATATTTGATCTGATTTATGTAGATTAATGCAAGAATCTCATGTGCTGTCAGATTTTCTCATTATTTTGTGCACTTTTTAGGACACAAATCATTGAAGTGATCAAAGCAAGTAAGTGTGATTCCAAACAATATTGGCAGTGAATTGATAGTAAAATCTACAATTACAAGATTAAAGAGGTTCACTTTTTCTTTACATTTGTTATTCTCAAGTGAAATAAATTTTACAATGCATGTTAAAAATATGTTAAAACTCGAGTTTTGTATGTGAAATTATATTTATGTGTAGCTGTAGATATTCCTTGTTTCCGATGGTGTATTACTCATCATAATAATATATCCCTGTACAAGGGAGTGTTTTTTTCTTTCTTCCTATGGCTGTAGATGTTTAAAGCCTATCAAGTGGTTTTAGACTAAATTCTTTATGATGAAACTAAATTTTTCTTGCAACAGGCAAGAAAAAGATACTCCTTTAAAGATCTACATCAAATTTTTTTGTTGCATGAAAACACATACAACTGGAATGTGCATGCAGAATAAGGTGTAAGCAATACCAGTTATTTATAAACAAAGAGAATGTTTTCTCCCCAAAACAACAATGTTGATTGTATTGTGACTAGAAGCAAAGAGAATTTTGATGCATAATTTTTTTCTCTCAATAAAATCTAAAAAGTTTATATTTTTTTAAATTCTGTTAGGGCACTGTAGGATACTTCTCTATTTATTTATTTATTTTGTGAGCAGGAATTTTCATTTAGGCTCTATTCTGTGGAGTGTCTTGTAGTTTATTTTCTGAATGAGTAAATAATTGGGATATTTTATTCACATAGTCACTTTAGAACTACATTTAGTTTTCAAAAACTCCTCGTATTACCAGGTTGTGTTTTCACTTTAAGCAAAAGAACCCCAACCAAACACCAAAAAAAATTAAGAATGAAAACGTCAAGAGTGATGTTAAGCCTGTCTCCTGTACCTTCTGACAGAAATCTACATTTATGGATGCAGTGAGATTTGTGCTTCACAGAAGTAGTTGAACTGATTTAAGTCTTTCAAATACTGGAAATATGCTTAATTATCATCTTTACTGTATTTAATCCCAGTGAAAAATGAGACTCTTTACACTTGGAAACTTGTGGTTGGAATGGTAGGGAATGGAGAAGATAGGAGTACCCTATGAACTAAGAAGCAACAGAACAGGAGCATTAAATCCATGGATAGAAGAGGAGATTGGCTAATATTTTACTCTGGGGATACTAGATGGACAAGTCGATAACAACTTCTACATACGCTAGAAGCAGTCTCCCATTCACAAATCCTGGTCCTTTTAGGGACTTCAATCATCCCAAAATCTGCTGGTTAATTAATATTCAGTGATTTTCTCTGAGCTCTAGAGTGGTCCACCCCATTGAGCAGGAAAATGGGTAAAAATCCTAGGAGGCCTGCATGGGTGAACAAGGAGCTCATGGCAACACTCAAAAGCAAAAATGAATTCTACAGAGGGCGAAAGTAAGGACAGGTAATTTGGAAGGAATACAGAGACATTGCCCCAGGAGGAGACACAGCTTGGAAAACCAAGACCCAAGTGGAATTTAATCAGGCCAGGGATCATGAGCAGCAAGAAGGGCTTCTCTAAGTACATAGCAGATGAAACAAAAACTAAGTAGAATTAGAATCTTCTAGTAAATGGGGTGGGAACCACAGTGGAAAAAGATATGGAAAAGGCCATGGTCTTGAATGGTGTCTGAGGTATCTTCACCTCAGACTTTACTAGCCAGATAAGCTTTTTGGAATACCAGGGGGAAAGTCTGGAGCAACAAAAATGTACTCTTGCTGGGAGCAGATCAGATCAGGGAATTCAAAAGAAAACTGGACACACATAAAAAAATTGGACATACATAAGAAAACTGGAGACACATAAGAAAAATGGACATACATAAGAAAAATGGACATGCGTAAGTCTCTGGGCTCTGATGGGATGCTCCCAAAGTGCTGAGGGAGCTGGTTGTTGTCATTTCCAAGGCCACTTGATTACCTTTGTAAAACAACAGTGTTTGAGAAAGATGCTGGAGGACTGGACTATCTCCTATCTTCAGGAAATGGCACTCCTATCTTCAGGACGGGCAAGAAAGAGGACACAGAGAATTACAGTCCAGTCAGCCTCATCTCGATCCCTGGAAAGGTGATAGAGCAAACAGCTTCCAGGCAAGGACAAGAAATTCATTGGGTGTGGTCAGCACGGACTCTAAAAGAGGAAAACATGCTTGGCTTGCAGGAAGACCCTGTTGAACCTGTTGGGATAATTTTGTGAATACTAGGATCTGAACCAGAGAGAAGCACAATGCATATGCATATATGAGTGAAGCGATCTTCATATTAAAAAAAAAAAAAATCAAGATAAGAGAGTGGATTGCATGAAAAATATTTACTTGTAGGTCTTCTTTCATTCCGGACTTTTTTTGATGATTTTTTTGCACTACAGATTTTTTCTGGGAAGTCACTCAAGGTGAAACCTTGAAGCTTCCAATTGCAAATGAGATAATGAATCTCCTATTAGGCAGAGTCAAGACTAATAATTCTCCAATTTTGGTCTTGATTACAGTTTGGTTACTAAATTTTGTGGCTCCAAATGAGGAAAAGACATAGTAAAGATGAATAATTTTGGCCTGCATCATGTAAGGAAGAAAAATGCAAATGGCTAATAAACTGATTAAACACCAGGAAAAGATGCAGTTTTTCACAGCTTTTAAGTGATAAAATCTATGAAAGTAATAAAATAAAAGAATTTTTAAAATTAAATTAAATTATTATATGACATTAAAAATACTTTTTAATAAATTCTTTTCTTTATTCATTTTTACTAGGATCATGGACTGAACTAATATACCATGTAAATGTGTGAAAATTGTTCCAAACTATTCCATAGTTTCAACCCATCAGATTTGTAAGATATTGAGCTGTTCTGATGAAGAAAATACATGATAACAGCTCCATGTCTTTCAAAATGATCTCTAGATATGGTTAGGAAAGCTGATGAATTCTGAGAACTTAAATATACAGTCTCATGCTAGCATTTATTTGAATGTAAACAACAGATCTGAAGTTTTTTCTGCAAGGTTCCAGGTGACAGTCCTCATAACAAGTTCATCAGGAACTTGCTCTGCACGTACATGATTTTAATAGAGTGAAAATAATTAGAAAGATTATATCTAAACATAAGAAATGATTGAGTGATCTGAGACATTACTAAGAGGTTATCATTTTTATAAATAATTCTGTTAGCTGAGTATGTGGCCCTTCACAAAGCTCTTAAGATCAATATCATTCTTGAAAAATAAGAAAAAAATAAAGAATGTCTATACCTGGAATAGCACCAACAAATTTTCTGCATTCTAGAGTCACATCTTGTTATATAGGTGAAAAGATAAATTGACTCTGTTTTTGTTTTTAACTCCTTTCCCTGAAAATAAGTCAAATTGTCTTTCATACCTCAAGATACAATAGGATCAAGCAGCAAAAGTCTTACAGATTTATATTTTTTATCTTTCACTGACTTGAAGGCCATTAGAACTTTATACCCTGTACATTTTAAGACAAATATTAGGAAAAGAAACAAAACAGACTCAATGTATTTCTTTTCTGTTCAACATTGTCATAGATGGTTTGAAAATATGGTCAGTGTGGTATAGAGCTTATCAAGCTTGTTCTTTATTTCAATAACAAACAATTTTCAGATGTGTGTAATAATAGTGCACTGCTCTACATATACAATTTAGGTTATGTTTTTATGGTAAGGTGGACAAAGATTTAAAACAAAGCAGTTGTATGGATAAAGTAAGGGCTTCCTCTTTGTGAAATTCCTTCCCATAAAAAGGGCCACCTTTTTTGTGTGGAATTAAAATTTATTGTCCTACTCTTGAAACATCAGTCCTTCAAAACAGTATGAATTCACTTGAGAGAGTAATAGACAAATAATTTAGGAGGAAAAAGAAACTTTAAGAAGATATTAAAAGTAAGATTAATCAAATATTTTGTTAAATTTTGTTTTAGATAAATGTCATAAAAACCTCTAAGAAATTTTTGAGGCCATGGAGGTCACTGTCATATAATAGATGATAAAGCACTGAATTAATACTCAGAAACCTTGAATTCTCTTTCTAGTTCAGCCATTGAGGCATGATGATGTCAAGAGAGTCACTTGCCTGTACTTCAAACTGACAGCCTTGAAAATAGAGATAATTGCATATCTCAAATCCAATCTCTTCTGGTATATTTTACAGTGTACCATTTCAAATGGCTACAAACCACGGGACAAAACCAACTTAGAAATAACAGATTACTTTTCTTTCAGAATTTTAATTCTCCAAAGAACTATTATCTGTATAAAATATCGTCTATTTCAGATGAGATACCAGGTTCTACTCTCCAATGTCTCCAGCCTGGCAGGTCATGTTTTAAGTAATTTTGGTGGTAATTCAAGATTCTTACTATTTAGAAGACTGGGATGATTTCTATGAGAGTCAGTTGTTTAAAGATAATCTGTTGAATGCCTAATGCTCCAAAAGAGGCACAGGGCCAAGGTCCTGACCACTTGCAGTGATTATGTCCCATGGCTCAAAGGGTTTAATCGGTGTTGTGCCAAACTCTGCCCATTGGTTTTACTGAGATGATATGACTGCAACAGATGGCAGAATTTGTCTTGTGTTTCTCTGGCCTCCTTCCAAATTGGGTAATTACATTCTACATAACTACAGTTATGTACAGTTTCAGTTCAGTTCAGAATTTTTCATCCTCTTCATTGCTAAGCAGTTTTCATATTTGAGGAACCTGTTTGGGTTTTTTAATGGATTCATGGATGCTTTGCTATAGTTAAACCAGTATTTTTTATTTATAGCAAAGCAGTCTGCTGAGAGTCTCTCTACACAGAAACAAACACAATACAGGTTTTGAGAGTCTTAGAGTCCATTTAGATTGTTACAGTTCTAATATATTAAAGTATGCCTGGCAACCGTGTTTATATAATGCGAAATGTATTTCCAGTGTAAGAGATACCACTTCCAGTCCTGCAAGCAATCAGCATTAAGGATGGTGAGCTTTGTAGTGTAATATAAATAAATCATTTTGCCATCAAACAGCATTTCCTTCATCTGAAGCCTCCCACAAACAAAATCACTCAAAAAAAACCCAAACAAATGAAACAAGGCAAAAGAAAACAAAACAAGCAAAACACTTTTTATTAACAAAGTACTATTATGTTCCAAAATGCATAGCTAATGACTTGCTTCACTCTTTTCATGATTGTGGTTAAGAACAACAGATGTGAAACAAGAAAACTTTGCTGTAAATTCTAGCCTAAAGATAGGAAAACAATAACCAGAATAAATAATGTACAGAAAATTAATATCTGAGGAAAAAATTATGCATGTAAGCATAGGCTATCAAAGTGCTTTCAGAACTAGCTACAATGATTACAAATCTTACTAGAACTAATTCTAGACTTAGTGAGAGCCTTGTTCTCATACCTGTTAATGTTATGTTAGAAATATCCTTTTCAGAGTTCTTGAAGAATTCCCACTTCTCCTCCTCCTTTATTCTCTGTCATAAGTATAAAAAAAACTTTTACCTGAAAGTGCAGATTTGTGCCAAATATTGGGTTAATTATACTGTTTTGAGGTATTTACTATTTAGACTTCACTATTCAACTGTGGACATGACCTTAGTTTTTAGTTAAATTTAGCAACAGTGACATTCCTATGTTCTCATCCTTCTGTGTTCTTATAAAAGTTTACTGAAATTTTTGATTTTAAGTGCCTATAGTTCCAATAAACTTTTCAAGTGATTTGAAATCTGTTAAATTGGACTAATTATCAGCTTGTCCAGTTTATTTGTATTTAGATGCCTGTTTATTTCTTAGCCTCTTAATATCATCCATCATTGCAAATTGCAAAGTATGTACTCACCAAAAGTCCTCTGGTTTAACATTTACATTTAGTTGAATGCTGTGGGGCTTGACATATGATCTCGTGGAGATATTAAGATTGACTACATTCCTTTCCTTCCAGATGAAGATTCACTATAGTAAGGAATTAAGTTATATGTTATATTTCCATTGAACCCATTTGTCTGAAACTGCTCAAACATTCACAGGATATCTTCAGGGATTCCTGAGGTCGTGATTAGGAAAGACAGTTACATATCTGTAACTTTTTAAATTACTTCTCTTTTAGAGAGTTTTATTCTCTTGACTCCTTTACTGTGACTAAAGCATCTGGCTGGGACATGTTTTATTATTTCTTAGGGACTATGCTAACACGGCTCATTTTGTGGCTTTTGTTCACAATAAGCCATATGTAAGGATAGTTAGATCCTCCCAGATAAGTTCATGATATTATCCTAGTGTGAATAGAACTTGCAGTAAATGAATCAGGCATCCTTTGGATGAAATAAGCTATTTGGTCTGTTTTGTATAAAATGAAGCTCCCTATGTGCATTATGCGTAGGAGGAGCTCCCTTGTACACTAAAAACTCAGAAAGAGAAGACAATGTTTGGTTTCTCCCTCCACCAGCATGATAGCCATTGTTACTAGAGTCACCAGTTATTGCCAGTAAGGTTCGTGCATGGCTGGGGAGGCAGGTGAATCATACTACTTGTTGGGAATTAATTTAAGAAATTAAGAGCATTTGAACTTTTAAGCTGAAAATGTGTCCATTGCCTCTAGACAAGTAGTTGGAGGCCACTAAAGTCTTTACATTGAGTTTGTTTCCTGCTTCCTCCATTTTGAGTCTGGTGAACACCATACTGTGACAACTGATGACTTCCCCAACACTGCTGTGAATGGTTCTTAAAAAACCTTATTTTCTTTAAAGTCTAAATCTCCCATGCTTATTAAATTTGCTTTCCTTTTAAATAAATAAGTTTGATTCTTCTGAGAAAACTATAAAATTGCACAAGTGTTTCCTTTCTCTCTCCCATTTAAAACCTGCCTGTTTACTGGTTTTCATTCTTGAGAAAAAGAAGTATTATTTTATTATTTCTTTGATTGGTAAGCATCATCAGTTTTTTTGTCTCTTGTGGAAAATTGCTTTCTTCATACAGTTACTGAGATGGGTATCACTATTAATTCTTTCAAGCTCTGACAGTGAATTATATTATCAAGATTTAATTCCCTTGTGAAAACAATGGGTAACATATTAGCTCTAGGATACGTACAAGTGATATGACAAGTAAAAGTTATTAATACTGTGTACAGAAATTATCTATTTAATTATTGCATATTCATGATTTTTTAAATTTTATACTCTGTTTCTAGGGTCCTATTAATGAGTGGTCAAAGCATAAATGTGAGGCTAGTTTTACTTGGAAATGAAGCCTGGCAAAACTGCTACCTCTAGTGGAGAACTTAAGGAGTTCTCTGTGCCTTCTATTTGTAGACAGAATTGTTTAAAAAGATCATCCAAATGAATGTTTTATCTTTCTTTCATGCTCCAAGTAGGCTGAAGAGGTAGTATTCCTTATAGTGAAATATATATATA
>JAOTQP010001286.1:94847109-94929743 GCA_026413545.1 Cichladusa arquata | reverse complement strand
CTTTTGAGTGGTCTGGTAAATTCAGGCAGTCATTGACCTGTCAAAGGTTGGTATATCATTTTGTCCTTTTTTCCAAGGTAATCAAGCAACAATAGCTGCAGAACAGCAGTTTCTACCATGACTGATAACAGTCAGAACTACAATACAGTCATAGAAACAATAAAAATGTGTCATGTTTATACAGAGCCATAAGAATAAAAGAATAGATCTGGAAGAACTGCTTGTTCAATAACATTTCTTTTTCATATATATGTTTTTGTTTTAGTTAAATTATTTTACACAAATTATTTCTTTTTAGCAACTAGTGGAATTAAGGTTGAGTGGAAATGTGTTTTTTCCATTTAAGTTTGTGTTTCAAGTCACATTTTCGATATGGGATATTATGCATATCTGAATCATATTTCCTGTGATGTAAATTTGTCTTATGTAATGCAGAGTAAAGCATATAGCCTGATTAATGAGAATACACTAAATTAGGATCAAGTACCATTCCATAAAATTGATATTTTAAAAACTAATTTAGTATATATGACTTCATGACAGTTTAAGGAACCAAAATGATTTTTTTTTTTTTTTTGTTGCATATCAAACATTTTAGTTCCAATTCCAGTAGGACACATTTTTTGAGAATTGTAGTTTATGGCATTATATGTAGTATGATAAATTATGAAAGGCTTTTGAATTACCTTGAAAAAAAATGACATATTTTTAACCAACAAGAAATCATTCAGCATGCCAATCACCATCTTGTTCTACTGCCTTTGCCTAGAAAATAACAAGAATACTTTACAAGAAGCTCTCCTGAATCAGAATGATTTCTGAGCCATATCGGCCCTCTCACTAAAAGATTTTCCTCTCTTTTATTAAATGTTGTCACTATATGTGTGTATACACATGAATATACTCAGAATTATTTTCAGAAGTATAAATGCAACATTTTGACCCATCAGGTTATGCCTTTGAGAAACTTGACATATTATAGACACTTCTTCTTCAAGATTCATGGTTTTTTTTGAGACCAAGAATAGCTACCTCAGTCCATCAACAGTGTCTGAAAGTACACAAGGCCACGGAACTTGGAAAGCAGCTCAAGTTGAGTTAGAAGTTTTTTGATGACTCCTTTAAAAAGAGATGATTATACGTTAATTGTTAATGCATCAAAACGACAACAACAAAACAAAACAAAACAAAACAAAAACCCAAACAAACAAAACAACAACAAAAGGAAATTTCATCCATTACTAGTTTTCATTGGAAAGATTTCATAGAGTTCAAATTACAGTCCTGTAATGAAAGATACATCTGACCTATTTCTAAGCCATTTCTGCACTGCATTGTATTTCTGATATTGTGAATGTTTTGTTGACAGTGGCACAGAAACAGGAGAAATACATTAAGATGAAGAAATGTCCTTGTGTGTCATTAAAAGGAAAAATGTGTGTAATGCCCTGTTTCAAGGTAGCTAAGATGTATAGTAGCCTAGAACATACTGTACAATGATATGCAATAAAACATGCCATAAGATCTGACAACTTTTATTTCAAGCATGAGAAGCAGAATACTACTCTTTGAAGTTAAACATTTTTAAAAGTGAAACATGCATATATAGAGAACAGCTTCAAATATTCTTGGATGTTACTTTGTGCTATAATCAATATCAAAGTAAAAATGTGCTTAGGAATCTGAAAATCAGTCTATGTATTTTGAGCTTAGTGTTTTGCTAAATTGGATTCAACAGCTACAACAGTTCTTGGATTAAACAGAAAGAAGCAAAAGAAAACCTGCAAATTCAGCCTAGGCATTTGAAAAGTATTTAGATTACATTATTAGCTGGGTCTCAATGGTGGTGTTCAAATGGATGGATTAAGGGAAGATGCACTATATTTTGAATTGCTTTCACAACATTGAATTGCAGGTCACAATAACAGTTAAGGTGATTTTTTAAATTTTTCTTTTCTGCATCTGTGTTTCAAATGTAAAATGTTTGGTTTAATGTCATATGGATGTAGAAATGTTAAGACAGAGTACAGGCAAGCAGTGTTGTTCCTGAGAGGAAAAATTCTCATGCTCCTGCAGAAGCACTTTCATGATGGGCAGCTGATTGTGCATATTCACATTGTGCCTATATATCCTGTTCTTAATTGTTTTTGGGGGAAGAAGAGAGAATTACCAATGTGTTAAATCTAAAAGATTTAACATTTACTCAATTTCTAAATGTCCTTTCAGTTATTTGATCCACTTTGTGAAAAAGCAGATCATCTGGCTATCAGGTTTTTTTTTTAATGTCAGTTTTGCCAGCTACATTACAAAAAGTGGTTACCACAAGTAAACAGTTAAGCTCTCAATTGCAATATTCTTCATGCTTTTGTGGTGCTACCTTCTCAGGATAGATGAAGGCTTATGTATTTAATAAACAAAGGAAGTGTTAATTAATATATTAAATTGGCAATTCAGTGGGGTCTAAATGCAGTTTTGAAAGAATCTGCAGGTATTGGAAAAGCTCCAAACTACATAGGAGACCTCTATATTCATGTCAGCAGATGGGATTTTGTTTGAAAATGCAAGGTTGCAATAAAAATTTGGGCTACTGCTGGAGTTGTTCAGTTCCATGAGCTTTTAATGACCAGCTGTTTTCTGTATCCATGGTTACCCTGAATGTTAAAACATGCTTTTCAAAAATTTATTTGTATGTTGCTCTTTATTTATTTTATACTGCTATATCTAACTATGGAATAATATTAAACAAAGGTGTGTAATAGTATAGTGCTGGTTTTGCCCAAGTAAATACACCTAGGTAAAATAGCCTAGCTACACTTAATGAAAAAAAGAGTCTTATTTCTTTATATTTCTATTATTTTTATTATTTTTGTAATTAATACTCATAAAGAAATGTTACTGTAGAGACTAGTATAGATCTTCCATAAAATCAGATATGATTATAGAGGAGAAATTCACTATTGCATGGAAAGGAATATGTATAAATATCACAGATTGCGCTGTCTTGGCATTTTTGTTAAAATGTTGATGTCAGGTTGCATAAGGTATAAATTACAGAGTTATGAAGTCCCAACAGACAGTGATTAAATTTATGGGATTGTCACAGAACATTGTGTAACTAGTAAGATACACAGAGGATATTGTCTCTGACGATGCTGTCTATGACTATGGTCTTAGTCTTTGTACAGAGCTTCAATGTTTACCACTTCATCAGAATTAAGGCTCTTTTTAATGTAAAAAAAAGTATTTTTCTAGAAAAAATAATAAAATAATGCAAAATATTTGTGAGAAATGTTCTATGCTGTATTATGCACTTAAATAGAGTTATTGCAGTTAAGCACTGCTTGACACTTGCCTGCATCTTCCTGTACACTCAATTTTTTAAAATGTATTCCTGCACTCCCAACCAGTCCAAGGTATTTTCCACAGTTTTCCTACTGCAAATGTTATTTCCCTGCAGTCAAGTCAAAGTTACTTAGCATCTTAAATTAGTAATGAGGAAAAGAAGATAATTTATCAGGAAGTAATCCAGATGCTTAAATAAGTCATAAAAGAGAATATCTTGCTTAATCTGCTTCTGTCTGAGTCTTAGGGGCAGCCAAGTGAACTGCCTTCATGCATTTTCAGCAGCAGAATCTTCACACCTTGAGAAGATTATTTTATGACAGCATAAACTTTTAAAAATCTTTCGATAGCAGTTCTACCTAATATCATAAAGATGCTTTACTTATTTCTTTATGTAAGAAATACAGGTATTATTTAGATTCAATGTTGTTATTCGTTTTTCATGCAAATCAAAATCCTTTGTGTACATTACTTCAGAGATATTTCCAACTTTGGCTGATATTTTTAAATTTTTTGTGATTTATGTTTGTTTAAAATAAAAGAATATTTTTTAAAAAAAATCTTTAAATGCCCACTAGATTTAGTAGAATAATAGCTTCAGTTCAAGGAACTAGATTGCAAGGAACAAAGTTGGCACACAACTGCTCTTGCACATTGCCCTTAACTAGACTAATTTTATAGTTTTATGTAAATGTTCACTGATTCAATTTGAAGGAATTTTCAGTTTCAATTTAAGTCAGTTTTTATTGACACAAGGTGTTAACATTTTAGCCTTTCCGCAGTCAGAATCTTGGCTGTGCAATCATCTAATTTAGTGTCTGTCAATATTTTTTAAGATTGGTTCGCTCTTTAGCGTTACTCAGAAAAACAGATTTTCGCTCCCAGTAAAGATGTGAAACAGCATACCTATGATAAATTTGAGGTTTGACATTAAAAAGATGACACATTTATGCTGGGAATGGTACTGAAGTGTGTCTGAACTCAAAAAAATCTGCATAAAACTGAAAAGCCTCCCTTAGATCTGCTGCGACTTTTAGGCAAAGGCAGGTCCCAGCTAAATTTAGTTTTAACTAAAACTAAAGCTCTGAAAGATTCAGCTAAAATGTAGTGATGTCAAAAAGAAAAATAACAGTCTACATGTGAAACAAGCCTATAATGTTTTTCCCATTTCTCATTATATATAATTGTATATGTCTACTGAATAAGATATCTTCGCTATGTTATGAAAGCCCCATTTACTGCTGGTGACATGAATGCTGCTGCTGTGGGTTATCAGTTGTCTGATTAGACAAGGATTTGGGACATGCTGTTCTCTGACAATGACTCTGCAGTAGATCTTGGATCAATCATTTCTCTGATGATTCTCACTTCTTGAATCAATCACTTCTTCCCTTTTTTGCATCCTCTCTTTGTCTCTTAATTTTAATTTCCTGTCTTTTTAGGCTGTGAAATACTCCCTATTATGCACTTCTCTAACATCTAGAACAGTTGGGATCTAAATTCCACTGTAATTTTAGCACTTCAGCATATGAATATTCCTGAAGGACTTTTAAAATCACTGAGGTTGTGATAATTACAATTATATGAAGTGTTTAAGATAAAATAACTTTCCTGAGTCAATGCTGTAAAAATTTAGCCTGCTGAGTTCTGAAACACTTAGCACAAAGTTTGTCCCAGAACATCTCTTCATTTTATTGTTGGAGGATGCTCCAAGTCTGCTTTTATCTTTTGTGATCTTGGGGAGTAAAAAAAAAATTTGCAGCCAGCTGCTCATTCAACCTCTCTTTCTCTCTCCTTTTCTCCCCCACTGTTAACCCTGTCTTGGTTTTCTTTTTTTTCTTTTTAAAATGTAAATTTCTATTTGATTGGAGAAAGAATATTGTTAACACTTCTCTCTGTTTTGCATAGTAGCTTGTTGATTCCTCTGCTTCTTTACTGATGGTGTTTTGGCAGCAAGTATTAATCCTTTATTCTCTCCTTCAGTCTCATTTTTTTGGTAGTCATGTTTTGTGGGATTTGTTGTTGTTATTTTTTAAGACAGGAAGCTATCAGATGTCTTTTAATATCAATGCAATTGTTAAGAGGAATTTTGACTTTGCTGGTAGTTAGAGAATGTAAAATTTATGTTTTCTTAAGTACAGATTACCACAGCACTCCATTCAGATACCAGGTTTTGAATAGCTGTGCCAGTGCATGTAACAAATGAAGTGCTAAGATGCATAAAACCAAACTCCATCAAGTCAAATGTTGCTGCCAGTTTTATGAGTTCCAGATCAATCAACTGGGAACAGAATGAAAACAAAATATCCATATATTTTACTCTGCACTTGTTTAGACATGGTGGAAATGAGAATCTGTCTCACAGTCAGGTAACAATGTGCACTGATTCTTTCTGAGAAGGAATCTGCTTTGTTATTGATTTGGAGTAGAATTAAGCATAAAGAAAGGTCCTGATTTTGGTCCTGAACTTTGATGCTTTACGTAAACTGTGATTACAGTATTACAGCACAATAGTTCTTATATATTCAATCTTCTGGGAAGTCATAAATTATACTTTTTGTAAGATGTCTTATGCTTATTTTAAAATAGTATCTTAATTTTAACGTCTTGATGCAATCTAATCTGGCTACATATGAGTACATGGGGTACCAAGGATCAAAAGTATTTTTACTTATTCATTTAATTGTGAGTTGTATTTATCTGCAACTAATAGTAACTTTGCTGTAGCAAAGAGTCCCAACCTTGCACTATAGAATAAATTCTAACAATAATTATAAATTATTAATATACTTGCAATATAAAATTCAAGAATAGTACTGTATTTTGTTACCAAATTCAGAATGAGTCTAGGAAGGACAAGTGAGCTAGATGGCATTGAAAATTGATCATAGCTCAGTTTCTCTGTGTATAAGTTTTCTGTTTGTACTTTCTCTGCTCTATCTCTGTTCTTAGATTAAAAATTAAAGTTTACCTTTACTTTTCCCTGACTTGATGTCTTCTTTGTAATACCAATTCACACCTAAATAACATCTATCAATAATATTCAATCCATTATGTTTTCACTAACTTACTAAGTACTTTACTCACAGGGTAGGATGATAACCTAGAAACCATGTTTCTACTAAATAAAGTTAAATAAATAATAAATACATTATGAGTCTCCTTAGAGAATGGGCTTTGTGGTTCTGCTGCTCATGAGACATATCACAGCAAGGTCAGGGAGTAGACTGTGTATCTCTCCAGGCATTTTATCTCATTTTAGAGAGGATGCTGATAATAAATCATCCAGAAAAACTTTTATTCCCATTTTCTCATTACAGCACTGTTCTGCCAACTAGTCGTTTTTTTTAATTGCCAATATCTTATTTATTTTTACACGTATACTAAAATGTTTTCCTTCCTTGAGCTCAGGGTCAGATTCCATGAAAATGTGTCCGTGAGCACTGGCTAAGCTGTTCCCTCTGTGATAATTTTGAACTTCAGTATAATACAATGTTGGCTTGGGTGTACTCTGACTCTCTCAGTAGCTTTTTGCCCCTATATCTTCATATATTTTGAGTCTGACTTCTGAAATCCTGTCATTACAGCCATTTGAACTGTGTAACATTTTTAGGCAAATCATACAGAAATGGTTCAACTTGCCATATTTCACATTCACTTATGTGTAATAAATGTTGGGACCAAGTTTATCATTCTTTTTACAAAGGTGGCAGTTGTGACTTGGAGTCAGACTTTGGAAATAATATTAATATCTTCATGGAGAGAAATTTTCAGAAGAAAAAGTTAAGATAGTATTATTTACAGGGTTTTTTTCTAAAGTAGCTCAATATATATGGCAAACTTTTGATGTTTCCAGACTGTAGTGGAGCCAGGGAAGATGAATTTGTTTTTATGTTGGCCTTTTATGTACAACATAACTTTTAAATAATTTTATAGAAAATCTGTAATAATTTAGACAGAAACTGCCAAAATAACTATTTTGCTAGTTGAAAACTAAATTTAACAAATTTCTCCATGAAAACATGAAATGTCTCAATGCAAGTACCAAAAAATAGAGCAGATTTTCACTGAATATTCTTAATTTTCAAAGTGTATGGCTGGGTGGAGTAGATGAGCAGAGATTTAGGTGTGTGCATGGGAGTTCTTTCTAGTGGTTGTTACAAATCTCTACCTGCAAAGATTTGTTACTGACAGAGGCTTTGAAACACAATGAGCAGAAATCTCAACGAGAACAAAACTTCTTTCTATCATTTTGTAATTGTGTTACGTTTTCTTTTTCTTTTTTTCTTTTTCTTTTTTTCCTTAATGAACTTTTTTTCTGGTTTTATCGCATGAGTTGGCTGGGAAGAGTGCACAAAGGAAAAAACCCATGGTCTACTGGCTAAGTTCTTTGTGACACAAAGGAATTAAAATAAAATCAAACTTAATTAAGCCTCATGAACAAATTATCAAGTTGTACATTAAATCTTAATTGCTTTTTCTAAAATATAACAAAGATATTTGAAATCATTTTTGCAAAGAGGTAGCATTTAACACTTCTCAGTCTGATAATGTTTCATGTTCCCTAAAGTAATGAGTTGCCTTCTTAATTCCATTCAGTATTTTATTATCTTTCATGTATCAAAATGTTTACAAATGTTTTTTTAGAATTACATGGAGAAAAAAGAATTTATGACCTGATGGATTTAGGCTCTCTGATACATTTCCATGAATTATACAACAAAACAATGATTGAGCTGAATTATCTCTGTAGTTTTTAAATTTATATTCACTGTTCTTCTACATTTGAAATAATTTATTTTTGTCTGATCCTGCAAATAATGCATCTTCTTTGCAATTGATCAAAAAGCATTTAGCAGCATGCTTCTAATGAGGTATGGAGATTTTTGAGGTGTTCTGCCTTGAAAATACTAAGTTTACATATGGTTTTCTAAAAACCCCTCAGATTTAAAATTGGTTTTATGAAATTTAATGAAAAACTGAAAATTCATGTATGCCCTGTAAACAGAACACATGGATAATGAAAGAAAATAATTTATGTGGAACTTGCAAATGGCAGAAAATAGCAGTTTAAAGCAAATAAAATAATAATATAAATGTTTGACCACATAAATTCAAGATTATTTGTGGTAGTTAACATGTGTTTTATATTCCTAATACTTACAGGTCCTTAAAGTGACACGTCCTTTGGCATAAAATGATAATATTGAGTTGTACAGTATATTCAGAATAATTCAGAGTACTTTTAAATTCCAATTCAAGTCCTTAGGATGAAGAATTCTGTAGGCCTCAGTAACCATTATTATTTCTTTATACTGTTCATTTAACACATTGTCTAGTATAATTAATGCAATAATAGGTGGGGGGGAGGGAGGCTGGTTCCCTCTTCTCTGTGGTGAATTCTACTTTATGATTACTGGGTTTGTTTGTTTTCTATCACATCCCTCATAAAGCATTAAATGCTGTGGCTTTAGTTGCCAAGACTCAGCTGTAGTTCACACCATCTGAGATTTCCAAGCTCAGTTTTTGTACATCATTAGTTTCATGTAAATCTGCTCATTGCATATAAAACCAATGTTGCTTTTCAGGTTATGGCATAGCAATTGAAACATAATTTATTCAAACTGCTGCAAGTTCACACTTCTCTTACTTTTGTGTTCAAGATTTCCCAGTTCAAAATTTGTTCTGGACAGTACAACTTGATTATTTTCTTCTTGTCTTGGTCATATGCCTGTTTCCAAGGAAAGTATTTTAGTCTCACTGCTTTAACGCATCAATTTGTTAGTTCACTGATAGATTTATTTTGCTGTTCATGTCTATTTTGAAGTTTAAATGGTTACAAGCACTGAGTGCTTCAAGAGCCCTGTCTATTCCAATGCACTTCTTCATGATTCTGCAAGTTCAAATTTTGTCAGATTTCTTCCTTGTTGGACTGAAATTGTTTAGGTAAAAGAGGGCATGTTTAGTATTTCAAGCTGCACTTGTTAGAAGGTTTCACTGCTCCAAAAATTCTGTGGAATTTTATGTCTGCAGTAGAAGTTGAAGCGCATTGTATTTTATCACTCTTTTCTTTGTTGTTACTTTCAGAAATGACCAAAGTCTGCAAGCCTTCTGGGCGAAAATAAAAATTAGTCTGTTTAAAGAAGGCAACAGGCCAATTAACTGTTTCATAAAAGTAAATTGGGTTCAGAATAATCAGGAGAAGAGACTAAGAATTAAATAACAATTCTAGCCTAAGTTTTGAGGAGGGAAAAAAAGAAAGTCTTTATTTTTCTAGTATGCCTTTATACTTTGAACTGCATTTCACAATTTTTATTTTCTTTTAAAATTAGGTTTATTTTGACATTTTTCCTTAATATGAAGTAAATATACTTCATACGTATAACTTGATACATCAAATAACTTATTTTCAGTTTATACAACAGATGATCTGATATTCTTAGTAAATTATATTTCTTACATAAGCAAATCCCTATTCATGCCTTATGTCTTTGGAAATGTAGCTCCTCTCTCTTTCAGAAATTAATAAGAAAGATTATTGAAGTTTTAGACTTCATATAGATTTTAGAGAATGAAATTATATTTTCAGGATTTTTCAAACCAAATTAATTGCAACTGATACAAATCTAAGTTTAAAACTGATAGCATTTGATCTTCAATCTACAAAAGTACTTAAGCTTAATTCTTTAGCAGTAACTGAGTTGTACAAATTAATCATCTACTTTTATTCTATTTTATTATCAACCCAATATATTTTTTTTAAATCAGGCTAATTAATATACACTATTTGCACTTATTACGCTTAGTAACACACTGGAAAATAGTCAATGCATCTAGATGTTCCTGAGACTCTGTCATAAAATGCAGTATCATCTCTTATTTCTAATTAAAATATATAATAATGAAAATCAAGTAACATGCCGTGTTTTCGAAACTTTTCAAAGTCCTTAACAACCATTACATTTTCATCAGAAGGAAAACTGAAAACATAAGTTCTACATTTTAGTCAGACATAAATATTTCAGTTTCAGTAGCATTTTTGAATCAGATTATTATTTAGGTTGGAAAGGACCTAAGAAAATGGAGAGATTCAGCCAAACCCTGTGCTCAGATAGTTGACTTCAGGGATAAATGTGGTTGCTCAGGGCCAGTCAATGCTTTGGGTGTTTCCAGCAGCAGAGATGCCACAACTTCTCCAGAAAACCTCTTTTTTTGGAACTTTACCTGTGTGCATTCAACAAGAATCATCATCCTCAACACAATATATGATATCACTACTGATTAATAAAGGATTAGTAAATGTTATCTGAGGAAACAAGCACAGTGTGCTTCTGAGATACCATCTACCTGTATATTTGCAATAGTTCTACAGTAATAAAGCAAAGTTTTTGAGAAGATTCCAAAGATTGGAAGACAATAAATGAAATGGATAAATTAATATCTATTTTAAGCATGTCTAATGCCATTGATTTAGTCAAAGCAATACATTTTTATATCAGCCCAGGAGCTTCTTTAAACCTTGTTAGTTGTAATCTCATACTAAGTTTATTTTTTATTTTATGTTCAGTGTTTTTTCATCTAATTATTTATTCATTTAATATTACATTTTATTTATTCAAGACCTCTTAACTCTTATATAAATAGTTTTGATAATTTTTTTCACACTGGTTTCATATTGGTTATGACAACTGTCATTCATTAAATGTACCAAAAATTTGAATAATTATAAGGCTTCCAAGACCAGTGCTATAAAATAAGGAGAAAAATCTTTGATAAATTGAAAAAGGTGGCTCCATTTTTTTCCACAAGGTGCAAGAGTGTATACAAGTTCTCTTTTCTATAAGAAACTCTCAGAAACTGATATCTGATACCACATAATGGGATTAGGGCTAATGCTGTTTCTGTTACAGTCAGCAAGAAGGATGTTTGTCTCTAGCATTGAAGGAAAGGGCAAGATGTATTTGTTCCTATCAGGACTAGGGCTGGAACAAGAGGCTAGATATACAATGTCTCTGTTTAGACTTTTCTATGGTCAATAAACATTCTCAGTGCCAAAGTGAATTTGTCTCTCAAGAGGACAAAAAGAAAAATTCTGAAGTTTGTGTTCTGAACGAAACAATTACCTTGCAGTCAAAATAAACAGACAACATTTCTGCAGCTGTCTGAATCACGGATGCTTACTGTATCATTTTTCCCTGTGGTCCAAGAATAAATGTTCCATCTGCAAAATGATTAAATGGATTTCATAGGTAAACTCATTTACGATTCCATTTTAATGGAGTTACCCTTCATTAGAGGCTGTCATTCAAAATTAATATGAGGAGCTATTATTGAGATACCAAAAGTGAAGAGCTGAATGTCACAGTACTCATTTTTCATAAGTATGGATGCTCTTGAAATGAGAATTGAACACTGAGAGCAGATTTATCAAATACTTAGTTACATTTTTATGTCAATTGCTCCTGTCAGTCAAAGCAAGGCAAACTAAAGGAGAAAATACAACAGAGCAAATATTCAAAGCAAAAAGCACAAACAAAATAATGTCCTTTCCTTGTCCTTTTTACTTATAACACTTCCACAATCATGGAGGAAGAGTCTGGCTTCATTGTTGGGGCTTTTTTGTTGCTTTTTTTGGTTTGTTTGGTTTGTTTTCAACAATAACTCAAATTATTGACTATTCAACAAATTCATATTTCAAAAGAAACAAATGGGCACTGAGCCTTTACGAGCTTAGTGACCTAGAAGACAATTTGTATATCACCACTGGACTAATATTTTTACCTAGAAATTTACCTGACAATGGAAAAAAAAAAAAAAAAAAAAAAAAAAAAAGAGTAAAGGAGAAACATAGAAACTTCAAGTACATTTCTATTTTCAGTAAATACAGTGTGCAAAATATCTCTGTTAGCCTTTCTGGTTTATTTGCTGAGTAATATATGTATCCCCAGAATGATATGATGTTATATATTACTTCCTAACATAATTAATTTAATTTTCTTGTCTTTTCCTAGTACATATCTGTATTTCTGTACCCTTTGAAAAAAGTCTGTATTGTCCTTCATATGTAATCATAACTTGTTGAGTATGACAATATGTAGTCATACTTGGTGTGGGTCTTTTTTAAGGTATACATTTTTGTGTTCTCTTAAAACATATAGCAGCTTTTGCTGTCAGCTAGTCAAGGGGAGGAAATATTTCTTTGTAGCTGCTATTCCATCAACTCAACTTATATTTTGTCAATGGTAATGCTATTAAAATTTACATGTAATAATTAGTATTGTTTAGTTTGATTAGAGCATGCATCTGCGCCTGAAAATTATGATGCTTCAATTTTATTTTACTGTTTGCTCTTATTACAATGACAAACCATTGTAAGTCATTGTCAGTAATTAGACCATTGTTTACTTCAAGAAAGTGGAGTAGTCATCTGCCTTCAGCAGCATCTGTGTGCAGCTACCATCTGTTCTTCTCAGGCAGTCATGAAATACTGTCTGTAAATTTTCTTTCACTCTGTGAATTCTGTGTAATATTAATATTTGCTGCTAGGCAAAAAGCAACTTTTTTTGTCTATAAAATTAATAAGAGATAGAATAATACAATTTTAAACTATAGAAAACATTGTATCTCGGGAAATATCTTCAACAGTCAGAACACAAAGGTCCACAGAGACCTTGCAGCAGCCATCCAGTACCTAAAGAGAGCCTACTGGAAAGCTGGACAGGGACTTTTTACAAAAGCCATGTAGTGATAGGGCAAGGAGGAATGTCTTTAAACTGGAAGAGGACAGATTTAGATTAGCTATTAGGAGGAAATCCTAAGAATTTCTAGTCACTGGAAAAAGGTTGCCCAGATTACTTGTGGATGCCCTATCCCTGGGAATGCTCAAGGTCAGGCTGGATACAGCTCTGAGCAACCTGGTCTTAGTGGAAGATGTCTCTGCCTGTTGCAGTGAGGTTGGAACTAGATGATTTTAAGATTCTTTCCAACTCAAACCACCCTGTATTCCTATATATATTAATACACAGTAATCTGTAAAGACTATAATTCTCTGATGTGAAATCTAGTTTTCACTATTGCTTTAGCATTTTGTAAAAATTTACACAAAAAAAATGTGCTGTAAAAGTGAGATGGCAATAAATTGTTGGCAGTAAATTATATAATTACATTTAGACTACTGATGTAGCCAATGTATTTTTTCTCTTGAGGAAGTAAAGGATTAAAATAATCCTTTGATTATTTTATGAGGGGCTAATGAGCCCCTCATTTATATTTTTACAAAAGTCTCACATATGTATATGTTCAGAGAAATTGTATTAATCCTGGGATATGGTTAATAGACTGTAGAGAGGGATGAGCTGCATTTCAACCTTAAAATCATATTATTTCATAATTTTTTTCAAAAGATCTTTAAAATAATAGTAAATTGTGTTTTATTAGTGTTGAATTCCTTGCTACCATTACAAAATGTGCAAGACAGAATTCTGTATAACTTCAGTACTGCAGTTTAGGATGCACTCTGTGACTGTGACCTAATTAGTGATAAGGTTAAGAACTGAAGGCTTTATAAACCTACATTTGTGGCCAACCCCCTTGGCAAAATAATTTCCTAAATCCATTTGAACTGGCAATATTCTGCATTTTATATCTGCTTTCTATAGCAAAATGTTCTTGTGGGTTTTTTGTATCATTGTTTGTCAATGAGTGGGTACAGATGTACTTGTTGAAAATGTAGAACTCAGAAAATAATAAAAAAGGGGGATAAAAACAAAAAAAAAAAAGAATATTACTAAAATTATTGAATTAAAATTTGAAATTTGATTTTTTTCTGAAATTAAAATAAGAATACAAAGACAGGTACTTGATATAATTATTATTTGTGTTTATATTTTAATTTAATCTTTCTCTTAACCCCCAGATTCTGAATATTGAAATGAAAATATAAAGAATATAAGATTATAGACAGGGAAAAGTTTGGTTGTGTAGAATAGGATGTACATTTTATTACTTGATAATGGTTTCTAGCTTCAACTGGACATAAAATCAGCATCAACTATTCATAGGTAATCTGCAGTTCTTAATCTAAATGCAATTGTTAGAGGTAAGACAAATTCTGAGCAAAGGGGTATGGCTATGGTGGCCATTCTGGTTAGTCTTAATGTGTAAGTATTTTCCTTCCACTACTTTACTTTTTACAGATACATACATAAAAACCTGTGCAAACTTAAGTGATGAGAAAGGGAAACACTTGCAGTATTTTCATCAAAATTTAAATATGCATTATTAAAGTGCTGGTACTTCCTAATTCTTGACAATATTCTTCAGAATAAGTGAAGATTGATCTAGTGCCCAATGTAAGTTCATTTCAGGAAACTGGAAAGGTGAAAAATGCCCACTTAATACATGCACTGAAGTGTTAATTATAGTTCTGCTGATTTCATGAAACTGAAGTCACATTTTCACATCAGCATTCAATGAACATGCATAACTAATGAATAAAAATGTTATTTCTATTAAAGATTCTTAATAAACCATAAAAAATAGTTTGGAAAAATGATGGTTGCTCAGTTTTAGCATAAATAAAGGAAAAGCATGAGAAAATTAATCTAATAATCTTTAAAGTGACAAATCAATTTTTAAAAATAAATTTGTAGGAAGAAAAGCCAGTATTTTGCTGATAAGCTTCAATTTTCTGCTTAATAATTATCTTTTAGGGAACAGTCACATTTTATTAAAATGACTAATTAACTTACTGTACTGCTGTGCTAATAGTGAAGGAAGCACAATAAATGAATATTGATACTATGAGTTTTTAATAAGGAAAAAAAAATTAAATAGCAATATGTTCCCCATATTCCATTGCAGCAATTTAAATGCAAATGTACAGTACAAAAATTGCCCTCTCCCCCCTTACACAGAAGGAATATGCATTCTGGAAAAGGACGTTTTTATTCAGGAACAAGCCTGAGAAAAGGAAGCTAATATGGAGGTATCAGTTGTTAAAACACAGTTGATCAGTTCAGCAGGGGGAGATTTCAAGCAGGGTCATCCTCCTTGAACTGATATTTCAAAAGCCGTAATCTCCAACAATCTAATTTCCTGATTTTTATGCTTCTCAACAATTGTAAGACCTACTTGCCATTTGGAACAAAACTGGGAGTACAGATTCTTGGAGATCAAACATCTTTTCTCTAGGAATGTAATAGAAGGATGTGGCCTAGGACTAATCGAGGTCTCATTGCTACCAGCTGCATTTCTCTCAGATAATATTAAGAACTTTGCTTTGCTTAATGGGCAATATATCATGCTCAAGGGGGCTACACAGACCATAAAGCAATGGCAGGAAACTCGGGCTCATGGAAATTTTTGCTGAGAAAGGAAGCATGGAATAAATAGTAATGTAAAAGCAAATTGGAGATTTTCATCAGTCAGTATTTTTCCATGTCTAATCAGATTTTGGTTAACCATGTACATAGACCAATATGAATTTTGTAGTTAAATAAGAGCTCACATTAAAGAGGAAGGTTAGAGTTATGTGGTGATTCAAGACATATGTTAATGACAAATTAGAACTGGTTTATACATTGTTTCAAGCAAGTAATGTGCTATTTGGAACAGCCCTTACCATCTGGAGAGAAAGACCTGGCATCCAAATTTTACATCCAGCTAGATATTTGAGCACTACTATCATATTTATAGCCTGATAACCTTCCTTTGCTTTGGCATTTCTTATTTATAACTATGCAGTCCTCTAAATAATTCATACTGAATATTTGCACTTGCAAAGTGGAGAAAATTGAAAGACTATGAAAGAAAAACTTTCTTCTAGCACCTTCCAGCTGTGCTTCCAGAATGATGAAGGGAAAAACAGATACCAAACTGACATTTGGACATATTAGGAGGTGCAGTGCTACATCGTGGATTGAGTTTTAATCCCACAGTGTCAGTTGTGTCATTGCAAAGGTTGCTAACAGATATGTTCCTAATATGGAAATTTAGTATGGAAGTACTTGCATCAGAAAGTGAGCAAAATACAAATAAATATTGTCTATGGAATTTTTCAGATGATGCTATAAGTTTCTACTATAATTACTATTATTTCTACTATTGTTCTGATTTTTTAAATGAAAAAGTGTTCTGAATTCACAGATTCTCACATCACATCATCTCTCTAGTTGAGAGGAACTTTTTTTCTTTTCTTTTGTGACTTGTTTTCTTTCTCTTGCTCTTGCTCCTCTCTGATTTGAGTAGCCATGAACCTGAAAACTGGTTTTTCTATGTGAATTGAAGCAAGACTTGAAGGGACTTTCAGCTTTATTTTAATAATGGGAGTTATAACAACCAGTTTCTTTGCAATGTTGTATTTTACTATAGCAGTTATAGCTAAAAGTACTGAGAAATTATTCATGTCAAAATTAGAATAAAAGATGAAGCTTAAAATTGCAGAAAGCAAAGAAAGCAAGAATTAGATTTTCAAAAGAAACTGTAACCCAAGGCTAGGTCCTTTAGAAAACTTGGAGCTGATAAGGGTGGAAATTAATACTTGAACTCAAACAGTGTTATGAATGGTTCCCAGGGCTAGAGGTAAATATGACATCATGCAACATTTCAGAAAAATAACACTGAAAAGCAAATGTAATCTGTTAATAACAGCCTCAGACAGGATCATACTAAACATAATGTGCTAATATATACTGTATTCCTGCCATTCAGCTCCACATCATTTATTAAATAAGATTTATGTCTTTATAAACATATCTGGAAAGAAGCTGTTAGCTGGAATTTTGATTTCTATTGCAGCCATTCAGGACTACCCATGTTCTTAAGCAATATCTTTAAAATGTATTGTGCTCTGGAATTTCCTGTGTTCCTATTACCTTGTAATTGCTCAGTAATGAGAATCGCCATCAGGAAATGATGGATTGGGTTCCTACTTTGTTCTACTCAGATTAGCAATTTGTTGTTCCAGATGTAAAACTCAAAAATAGCCTCCAAATATTTGGGCCCTTACTTCGTTGCATTTCCCCAGCCTCAGTATGGTACCATTTTCTGTCTGTCAAATCACATTCTGCATGAGTATTCAAGTACAGAAAATCCCTTAATTTGCAATTAATATTTGTAATGATTTATCAGATATAAAAAAATGTTCACTTCTACAGCCATTGGTCATATTTTTCAAACACAAAACAGTAGACATTTATTTTGAATTTACTTCTACTGCAATGGAGTTATTTGCCAACAAATTAATTGAATAAATAAACAGAGATTTTTTCGTATACTGGTGCTCTATGACAAGCACTGAACAGAGTTTTGGCTGTAGTTCATAATTTAACTAGCAGCTTTAACTAGAGGCATATTTAAATGTGAGTAAGAGAAAAACAAGAAACACTCTCTGCCAGTCTGTAGCCTTTCTTCAGTGAAAGATTGTTATTGTGTCCCTTTTGGTTTTACACTTACAGCAGGTCATCTTCAAACCTCCTTCACTTTAGCCTTTAGAAAAATATTGATGAAGAGACTCATTTGAGATAAAATAATAGATTACATGTGAAAGTACTCACTATACATTTCCAAAGCTTTCAAACAATATAGATGTTCAAATCTATCTGCATTCTTTTCGCTCTCTTTTCTTTTGATGAACACATTAGCAATAACCAATTCCTCTGAGGTTTTTGGATTCAGAGTCAGTGTTTGGAAAAACAAGTTGAACATCTTCTATCGTATCATCTGTAGGAAATAAAGTTCTGAAGGAAAACAGACTTGTGTAAGACTTTCATACTTTCTCCAGTCAAGGTGTAGCACAGCCTCCATAGCCTGTGTGGTCTGTGCTGCAAAAAGCAGCTTAGAAAATGTGATATTTTCACAACATTGGAAGACCGTGTGTCTTCACTGACTAGAGACCTTCTTGCCATAACCTGATACCTTCGTCAACAAATCTTCAGGTAACACTTGTCATATGTTCTGAAATTAGACAGAATTTGAGGTTGAAATTATTCACGTGTAAAGGAATTATATACAACATTCATTAACTTGCTCATAATTCCAATTCCCTTTCAAAAGCTAAAGAGCTTTCTTAAACATTCACAGCACTAAAAGAATGGTAATCTACAGTTCTGATTTAGAGGATTTTGCTCTTTTTTTACATAAGATAAATGTGAGAATTTCATCAGAATACAGGAATGTTTTTTTCTAGTAGTGTTGAAAAATTCTCATGTGTAATAAATATATAGGCAACTGTTTGGACACGTTAAGAAAAATCCATGGCAATATTTCATAAAGGTATAGCTTCCCATGTGAACAGTCAAAATTTTAGCTGTCTTGGATTGTGATATTTTGTGGGCTTACTAAAAACTCTCAGATAGTGTGCAATAGGCAGCCTTGTGTGAATTGCAAAATCAGTTATGCTTCTTGAGTTTTCAGTTAGCATTGGCCTAAATCCTTGATTTCCCACTATATAAGCTCCAGAGTAATATACTTCTATATGCCATATCTCATCATCAAACCCTGAGCACTGAAAAAAGATTTAAAAATTAAAAAAAGTATGCGAAGTTACTTTTTTAATTAAGCATTTGATGACTAGGAATATAGTGTACATGAGTTGTTTAAAATTAATATGAGCTGAAATCCTTGCAATAAATAATGATTAAAATGACTCAAAAGTATAGCTGCTGGGTTGGCTTTTTTGTAAGTCCCAAATGTCAACTAAACACAGGATGATGTGCTGTATGTAGCAAAGCACTCTATAATTTCTGTCAGGAGTGACACCACTCAGCCTGCTGAGTGAGAAGGTTGGCTTTAGGTTGTTGTTTTTTCTTCTTACATAATAGCAGTGCTCATCTATGAAACTGGTGGACTGCCTTACTAAGTTATTCTTGTTGAGATTGCCTTCGTCAGAGGCAAATGGTTTTGGAATAACTGGAGCACAGATTTTTCTTTTTTTTGTTGGTTTGTTTGGTTTTTTTTTCTGTGTCAGTGTTGTTAGGTTTTTCTGTAACACCAAAAACAACAAACCTCCAGCTCCCCTCACTTCTGTGGTTATAGAAGTATATTTACATCCCATCAGGAGAAAATTATTTTTGAATTTGTTGCAAATTTTTGGTCTTAAAAAACATGTGAGAAAATGTTGCAGGCTGTTTGACTAACTTCCACTATTGCCAACCTCTAGTGACATCTTATGGTCCCAGAAGTTTCAAATTTCTTACTTAAATTTTTAATCTGACATGAAAATAATGGGGCTTGTGAAAAATGTTCCTGGAACAAAGATTAAACCTAGACATAAACCCTTTAAAGACAAACAATTGAAGAAACATTTTATTTAAGGTTATGTAGAAATGCAAAGGAAATCCCTTAAAAAGCTCATCATATTCAAGATTTCAAATATTCTGAACTAACTTCATTGTAACACACACAAAAAATACAACATAGGGAAACAAAAAACATGAAAAACAGTTAATACCACTCTAGAAAAGAAAGGAATATTACAATCAAGTAACTCATGTGGTTAATTACAGAATAAGTTATTTCAAGGGTTTAGGTGGATATTACTGTGTAGACATCCACCACTCACCCTACATCAATCCAACACTTTGTTGTAGCAGGAGATGAGGTTTGACAAGCACAATTTGCCCTTGGTGAACCTATGCTGGCTTTTCCCAATCCCCTGCTTCATCTGACTTTTGAGAACCTCCAGGAGCATTCATTCCATAACTGTCCCTGGCATGAGGTAAGCCTGATGGGCCTGTGATTTCCTGGATCCTCCTTCACGACATTTGTGTTGATGGGGGTGATATTAGCCTCCTTCAATTCTTCTAGGATGTCCCCTGACCTCCATGACCTCCCAAAGATCGTGGAGAGTGGCCTGGCAATTGTCAGCCAGCTCCCCTAACACCCTTGGATAAATAATGTCAGGGCTTATCAGTTTTTAGGGGCCATGCTTATGTAATCATTCACATACAACTCTTCCTTCACTGACAGTGGCTCTGTGTTTTCATCAACTTGGATTTTTGTTCCCAAGGCCAGGAAGCCAACAGGCAGAGGTAAAGAGACTGTTGAGGACGTCTACCTTTCTAGATCTCCTTTCTAACTCTCCTTCTAACTATTATCAAGCTAATATTTTCCTTCTGATTTTGATTGTTAATTATATACCTGAAGAACCTTTCTTGGATTTTTTGACATCTCTGGCCAATTTCAATTTGACCTGAGCTTTTGCATTTCTAACTCCATCTCTGCATGTCCTGGCAATGCCCTTGTGGTTCTCAACATGTGTTTGTGCACTTTTTTCATCTCTGGCATAATTGTTTTTCTGCATTTGAGCAGACTCAGATACTTGCAGTTAAGCCAAGGGAGTCTCCTCCTTTCCCTGCTTTCCCTTACCTTTAAGAGGATGAACTGCATTTGTGCTTCCAGAAGAGTGCTCCTGAAAAGCTTCCAGTACTCAGTAACTCCTTTATCCTCCATTGAAGCTTCTTGCTGAATTCCTCCAAATTGAGCTCTGCACAAGCTGAAGTTTCCTATTCTAAACCAGAAACTTTTGTCTTAGAAACAGCCTTCAGTGTGCTCAGCAGGATTCCAAAGTTCAGAGTCTTGTGATCACTGCAGGCAAGGCTATCAATAACAGAGATAATACAAAGCATGTTTTCTTGGTTTGTGATCAAATTCTGATTGAACTCTTAAGACATAGTGGCTGTAGTCTATTTCCATAAAAACAGCAAGTGGACAATAATAAAAACAAATTTATTTGCCCATAATGTCTGTTTGTTGGGATTTTTTATGGTTTTTTTTTTTTTTTTTTTTTTTTTTTTAATAAAACATAGTTTTGTACAAAGAGCAATTAGTGGCACACTATAGTGCCCCCATATATAATGCCACTATATAACATACTATAGTGGATTAAATTTATTTTAAAAAATAATATTAGGAAGGCTTTCTATCTCAAGTTTATTAGTCAGTCACAGCATAGTTGCTTGAAGTGCATTTCTTAGTAGTTCAAAAATTGATTTAGGAGAAAAGTCAATTTTCTGAAATATGAGAGCAAACTGGGTTGATATTTCACAATTATACAAAAACCTAGGGCATGATGCCACATTAGATTGTGAAATAGCTCTCAAAGTTTTCTAAAACTAATATTCTCCAAGTTTCCTAAAACTAGTATATCTCCTGTGTCCTTATATAAATAATATTCAGTGGTACACAAGAAGTGATTTGAATATATGAAGAACTGATATATGCATATGACCATGAGGAGTAGATATTCACAAAAAACTAATATACATCAATGACAGCACCATCCCTAACCTTTCTTGATGTAAACTGAGTGGTCAGGAGAGAACAGAAGGCTAACTGTGGTCACCTTGGTATAATAAATTTTTTCCCTCATTTTACTTTTAAGTGATTCCCTTTGGCCAAGCTTGTCTGGCTCAAATAAAGGCATAATCTGTCCTTAAATCTCAGTTCCCTGAACAACCTGATCTTACTGGAAGGTGTCTCTGCCCAGGGCAGGGAAGTTGAAACTGTTTGATCTTTAAAATTCCTCCTACCTTCTATGATTCTATGATGTATCTTTTTCTCTCTGTGATTTGAAGGTGATCCTTTCCTTAGGTAAGGACTATGTTAGTGCACTTTATTAGGTAGAGATTGCAAATCATCTTTCAAGTATGTAGGAAACTGCAGGGTTTTAGCAAAGCAGTTTAAGATAATAAAACCCTTGACAATCTTGTAAAAATAATTTGGTCTTTAACCTGACAGCTGTCTTCTAACATATTTTCTTGGAAAATTTTGGTGGCAATATGGTGTACAGAAATAATTTGTTTAATTGATCAGTGTGCAATCATGTAAAAAATGTATTTACCTACATACACTTACAAATATTTTTAGTTTTAAAAATTAGGTATAGTAATGACGCAGTAGGTTTCACATCAGCCATATAAATTCAGAACAGAGCTACCATCACTGGACATTTAGGGAAAATGTTCTTTTTCAATATGTCCTGAAAGCTGAAAAATCCCAGTTCAGCCAGAGCAAGGCAAGAATGCAAAAATAGAGAGCTGCTTAGAGAGAAGTATTATTAGCTCATTCCTATCTCTCAAACTCTTCTCCCCTCAAGCTCTCTTCCATCACTCTCCTCCCCTCACTCACTCTTTCTCTCCCCACTCTGTCTTTCCCTCTTTTAATTTTTTTTTTTTAATGCCGTGTATTAGCAGTTTCAATACTGTCTGTTTTTCAGCTATGGTAGCAACAGGAAAATCAGATTATAGACCACAGAGCACCTGATTCAGCTGAGTTATGCCTGTTTATACAAAGCTCATGCCGACCTCAGAACAGTGACCCATATTGTCTGGTTCAAATGGTTGGTCATTTAAATTTATTACACATTGCCTGAGCCTTATAAGTGCCATGTGTCTTGCCCATAAAAGCCAGAGGATGCATATTTTTTTGCAAAAGGGATACATTTTGTGTTATTTAATCCCCAAAACTCCACGGAGACTTTCAAATACAAATTGGAGATCCATTAAATGGAGATTTACTTCTACTCTGTAGAAATATATATCTAAGAAAAACACTCTGTGTAAAAACAGTGATTTTGACTTTGATATATGAAACTAGACTGGAGAGGGTGATTTTTAAAAATAACTTATTAAAAAGTGTACAAAAATATTTGATACATTATGAACAACATAAGTTAGAAATTTGGAAGAATTTTAAGAAGTTAAGATGGAAGAATTTGTAGGAACAAGATTTTAGTTTCTGGAGGAAATCATTTAAACTGGTTATTCCTTTATTAGTAGCACTTCTTTTTGGTATGAATAATATCCAAAGCTACTAATATTATTTATTCCAGAAATTTTCAAGAAGTGTTAACTAAAAATAATTTTCTTTACTATGTAATGGTATTTGTAAAAAAATTATGGTGTTTGCAATTAAGAGCTCTTTAATTCCAGCATCTAGAAAGGCTTTTCCTTAAGACACTAGCAAATTCCATCATCTAGATCCTATATATTTTTCTTGGATAAATTATTCTTAGCCAAAAATTCTAGAAGCTTGTGACTTATAGCGATTACATAAACATGGAAAATAATCCAAATAATAGCATGTAGTACTTATGCCTATCTTATCTATTTAGATCTTGCCCCTTGTAATTCTGCATGAGTTCTGGATTTGTCTCAGGAGCTAATGAAGGGCAAAATAATTTGGCAGGAATGTGTCTGTATGACAAGGGTTGCTTATTTTTGCTGCAAAGAATTTAAGTACCATTTTTATTTCTTGCCTGCAGTATTTTCCACAGCACTGTTGGCTACTCCTGATTATCCTAGATTGTCTGACTGAAATGAGATATTTATTTGCTCGTTGGCTCAGAACCTTCAGCACTATTTTGCATCTCTAAAATTGGCATTAATATTGCCCATTGGCTTTGATAATTAAATTGTACACCTGTTCAAAAATAAGCACCAGATTGTTAATGATTCTTGGCCATCACACTGCCGATCGTTTTCCAACAATATTTCTCTTCAAATTATCAGAACATTTTTGTATTCCTCTAATTGTGACATTAACTATTCCAAGCCTTCCATGGCAATGCATGGGTAAAACCATAACACCAGTATTCTAAACCAATAACACTCTAGCTGAAGTGGGGAACCTGATGAAATGAGAGTAATTATTATTAGGGTTTATTTAATTAATCAGTTCATAATTTCTCTTAATAAGACATTTCATTTTGTTTATTTCTACAAAGATATAGCAATACATATAACTATATCACTGGAAGTTAAGTAGTTTTAGTAAATTGAAATCCATCATATAAAATTCTCTCATATAAAATATTTGCTTCTTATATTTAAAATTGCATGTTACTGAGTAACTGTGAGGAGAATAACGGACGAAAAGAATAATTAAGAGTAAACCATCCCACCTAAAAATTTTATTGGTTGATATACTTTTTTTAAGTAATAGACGTGACGATGCACTATCACTGTTTACATGTTAGAGTTTTATGAATAACCATTTCTTGCAAATTCCTTCCCTAAATATGTTATTACAAGATTTATGAGATTGTGTTTCATGTAGAACCTTTCCATCAGATCAAGGTTTCATTTCACAAAGTGATTCTTGAAAAACAAAGTACAAAAGGGGCTAATACAGTGTATTATCATCTGTTCCATACATTTCTAGACAGCAGGAAGTCAGAAAGAAGAATGATTGGATACTTCTTGAGTACTAATACAAAAAAGAGTGTTGTCTTTTGTTGTCATTCACTCTGCAAATCTGAATTCCTTCTACAGTTGAAGTTTAGCTTCTCAAGGATTGTTCTATTATTAATTTTTTTTAATGTCATATGGTAGAATCAATCTTTGCTTACTTGTAAACACAATTCCAACTTTCCTTCACAACTGATTTTTGACCGGATAATTTGTGGTCTGTACAATCACTAGGACATGAAGTGTTTTGCTCTCCGTAGCATCTCATCCTGCTCAGTTGGGTCTCAGCTGCTGGGCTTCCCAGACCTAGAAACAAAGATAGAGCACCACGTAAATGTCTGTTCCAAAGTGCCATCTGTGTGGTGCTCTGAAGTTGGTATACTATGTCTGGCAGCACTTCTGCATTTCCTGGGATATGCCTTATTCTCACCTTGTAGAGCTGGAATCTCAGTAGCTGGCTCTGTGGAGAGATGAGCATTACATTTAGTAGGGTCATCTCCCTGTTATATTCTAACAGCTACTGCTCAGAGTGCACATCTGCTGTATGGCCAAAGGCAAATTGATAAAACAGTCCATGCAAAGCGTCATAACCTGTAACTCCTTCTCCATCTCCTGTCCCCTTTCAGTATGCACTGACTGAGTCCTGCTGCTAGTAATACAGAGTACCAACGAGCTGTTCCAGGGGTGGTCTTACTGATTTCTTCATACATTAAAGCCCCTGATTTTTTATCTTTTGATTTGGTTTGTGTTACCTTTCTCAAGGTTCTGGAAGCTTCAAATTAATATGAATGAAGAAAAAAATACTGTTCAGACCATATGCATCATTAGACTGTATTCATGTCTGTAGTGAAGAGATTTATACCATAACTGGCAGATAACTTAGACATGTCTCTATAAGGTCTCAGACGTCAGTGTTCCAAAGTATGGCTGTATGCTGCACTAGCCCAAACCTTTTATTGTCCAAACTTTCTTCTTGGTTTGGAAATAAACCTTTAAAAACATTCTGAGGTGCCCTCACAGTGTTTCTTGTGTGCTTTGTTAATTTTCCTTTCATCTTTGCTTTGACTTTCCCTAGAGTGTCCACTGACTCCAAGTTTCATGTCCCACTGTGTAATAGCATAAATATTTTTGTTTATAAAACTAGATGGGTTCTGGTTTTTTAGGACAAAACCAGTTTAATACACTTATGAATGCAATTAGTATTTCAGAAAAACTTTCTTACATTTCCTCCAGTATTTTCCCCTCTGTAGTGTGGGATCCTATTTCATTTACAGGCAGATTGGTGTCATCTGTGACAGCAAAATAATGTCCACATCATCTTTATAGATCTAGCTTGAAATAAAACTGAGAATAATCATTCCTCCCTCCCATCAGAGATGAAAGAAAAGAAACTATATATGGGAAAAATGAGTTTTCCTGATCTTATAATTGGTTAAGCCAAGCTCAAAGAAATACCAAAATATTATTTCAATGTAGTGAGGCCATAGAAAAAAATTTTATGAGACACATTATAAAATAGTTTAAACCTGTATTCTCTAACAGTGTTGTGTTATTTTAATGACCTAAGGTTCAGTTTTAGAAGGTACCATATTTCTATCCAGAAAAAAAGTTAAAATTTAAGGTTTGTTATTATACGGAATTTTATCAATTTATGTGATAGCTATTGTCATTTACAGCACAGCAACCATGAATGAGAGTAGTCCAGAACTGTTGATGTATCTGCATTATAAGAACTGCCAGAAGCATCTGGAGAAATATGATGGACTGTCAGCACGTTTCAACATGTGTCTGTTTACCAGAGGATAAAATGAATGAGAAGAAAATAGTCTTGTCTCCAAGAGCATGGAGAATCTTCTCAAAAGCAAAGCAGCAGTATTAGGAATTGAATTCCTAGCATCTTTATCCCAGCTAAACTCTGTTGTAAATTATTAGGAAATGCCTTTCAAGCCTGTGGCACCACTGATACTAATGAGCACAATTTCAAATGCATTTGCAAGACTAAAAAGGGATTGGAACCTTGCATGGACAAAACCACAGAGTCATCATATATATACAGGTCGTGGAAAAGATATATAAAACTCTTAAACCCAGGATTAAGGCAAAAAGTAAATATCTTTTATCTAACAAGAAGGTTATTCAATTATTTCCAACCACATTTTAGCAGAATTCATACACATACACACACACACATGTATATATATGCACATATATATATAATGGCTGGTTCTCTCTGCAGATTGTGAGGAATCTTCACACTAAAATTATGCTGGGTTGATCAACATAGACATCTGGTGTAGCTGTTGTAGTGTCTGAAGACAGCTGCATTTCCAAACACAAAATAAAATCATTTTGGAGGAAAACAAGTGACATGGCTGCATCTCCTTTTTAGACAAGATACTGATACTGCAGCTCCTTTTGTTTACACAATGTTTACACTAAATAATATACTAAGTAATGAAAAATTGAAAAAATTAAGAGGTGTTTCACAAATTCTGTAAAATACTCATACTGTTTTGGATATTACTGAAATTCAATTAGAGTTTTCAAAATTAAAAGAAAATATATATAATTTTATCTAAAATAAAACCCTTTCAGGTATTTCAGTCATACCTACATTTGTAGAAAAACCTGAAATAACAAGGGAGGTAATATTTTAAGTTCATTTACTCTTCAGGGAACTTGAAGTTTTATTTGAGTTCTTGAACAGGAGAGCTTTTTCAGTGTATTTACTTTTGGTTCATTTTTAACTAGTGTTATTTCTAATGTTTTAGCTGATGAGTATCCCACTTCTCCCTCCCTCCTTGCCACCCTGAGGGCTCCTGAGCTTTGTCACAGGATCCTGACTGTGCTATCTTGTGCTTCTTCTTTTTGTGTGCAGTGGGGACAGAATTCAGCTCAAAAACGAATTAAGTCTGGGAAAGAGTCAGCGGGTTGTAGAGTTAATGATGGTGGCAAACACCTGGTACTAAAAGCCCTCATCTTTTAACTGATTATGGTTTAACTTTGGATAGCTCAAGTGAAACACAGTAAAATCCGTACCATTTGATAATTCCCATCTGATTTAGACTTCTAATTCTTTACTCACTTGTCCTTTGAAGTTCCTTTTGTTAAGCTATTCATCTACTCTATTTCCCGTTTACTTAAAGGCGTAAGACAGTGTAAAAGAAGATTGAAAACAAATAAACAGCAGCAAAATATTTCCAAATTAATTTGAGTGGTTAATCAGAGGAACATTTTGATACAATACAAAATACAATTTTTTTAATATTATAGAATATAGTATAATGCACATTTTCATTTAGAATTTTCTCTAAAAGAAAAATCTGATCTTTATCCTTCAAAATCAATTCTTCTCTTCTGAAATACATGAACGAACATTTTTATTGTTTTGATTCTTCCACTGTAATTTTACCAGTGTAACACATAAGTATGGGTTTTTGGACATTGGAAAGAACATGGTAGCTTCATGTCCTGTCCTGCAGCTTACTATGGAAGGATGGCAAGATTCTAGCTCCTGTATTCATGTTAGACTTTAACCCAGAGGAGGACTTGGTGGCTATTTAGAAACCTGCAGCTCTCTGAAATTAATGAAAAATGCAGTTGTGCAATGAATACAATTTTACTTCTGTGTTTAGAAGGTTAGAAAGAAGCTATGAATATCTGTAAACCAGCACCTATGAATGTTGAAAAGCTCTGCTCCAGCACAGTAGCATGCATGTACAGATTACACAGGAGGCATCAATCTTGATGTTCAGAATATTGGATGGATCAGAATCTGATGGGCTCTTCTATTTGACCAGGTTCCTATAGTTGCTCATTTGCAAAAAAAAAAAAAAAAAAAAAAAAAAAAAAAAAAAAAAAAAAAAAAAAAGCAAAATAAAAAAAGACATCTTATATGGCTTTGCTTAAAAACAGCTTCTGTTTATAGCAATTTTTGTACCTGGATACGATGATGATGATGATGATGATGATGATAACAACTTCATCTTATTATATTTTATTTTTGACAAACTTCCATTGGCAGAGCATTATACTGTCTGGGGAGGCCTGAAGCTGTGTGTGTATGTGTCTCTGTGAGTGTATACAGCTATTTAAAGCCCCTGTAGGGACTTTGCAGACTCCATGAAAACACACGTATTTGCTTACATTAAAACAATATGTGAGTTTAAACTTTTTGACTCACAGTGCTTTAGAGTAGAGACTTTAATTCAGGTAAATTGATTGTTCTGCTGTCAGATATATGCCTTTTGCCGTCCCAGTTAAAACATGTAACATTCTGATGAAGCCTGCAGAAATCAAATTCCTGCATTGGAGACTCAAGAGTTTTGATTTTGGAGCAAGAGGCAAGAGGAGACCCCACCCATAAGTCTTACTTTCCATCATACAATTCCTCCACAATTTGAATTTTTCACTTTTTCCCTGTCCTCAATGGAGAACAAATTCTGAAGTTCTGTACCTCTTCTATCCACCCAAAATGGCTATCTTTCTGCCAGTAACAATATGTTTTCCAAGAGTAAGGGAGGAGAGAAGGCAGACTTGACGTTTCAGAATGATGTATCTGACTAAACTGATCAATATCTCCATCTTTACTGAATAAAATTAACTTTTTCTTTATATAGGATTGAAAGAAATAAAGTAAGTGGTTTTTCTGTACCAAGGGACTTCCTAACTTCCAGTCTGTGATCTTAGGAGTCAGATATCCAGTGTAAATCACTTCTTTCTTGAAAGTGTATGAGTTATCTCCATGGAAGAACAGTTTGACAAGAATATATAAAATTTTAATTTCTTAAAATGAAATTTGACATCTGGGGATAAGGTTCCAGGTTTCAGACTATATGAAAAATGAATTATTCAGATGCTTACAGGGGCAGTATTCTTATTGGATGTAGTTTAACCTTCTTTCACTGAGAACTTTCCTTCTCAAATAGCCATCAAATATTCAGCCAATATACAGACACTAATTACTTTGAGTTTGCTTTCTTTTCCATTTTTTGTGTTTAATGCATAGAAGCTTTCAGTGAGGGTTAGATGATATTTAGACATTTACACACATAGAGGAATGAAAAAATTTAATTAAAATTATATAATTTATTCACTTATCAACAGCATTAAACAACAAACCTTTAGACTAAGTATTGTAGTAATAATTTCAATAATGTGTTCCTTCTAAAAAAAAGTTTAAGCAGATTCAGGGAGTGACAAAAGGTGAAGGTTTCAATTACATACACATAGATACTTGGGACTTGAAACAGGCAAAGCTGAAAGGTGCAAAATATGAATGGCGTGCATGCTACAGTATTATATTCTGCAGGAGCAGTAAATTATGGCTACAAATGAGTGCATTGTAACATCAGCAACTTTGCTAAACTTTTATGCTTGTATCAAATTCAAAGTGGAAGTTTTATTTGAAAGTTGGGTCTCAAAAATTATTTTTTCCCCTCAGCAAAAAAGTGTGAAGAATTGTATTTGATGCTGTTGCCTCTGAAGTGGAGATATTAAGTACCTTGAAAGGATATAAAGGGTGGATTTTTTTTGTTTAGTTGGTTTTTTTAATGGTAATACTCGTTTTTCATAATGGAGTTGACAATTCAAAGAGCTCTCAGTAGGTCTTGGGAAATGAGTCACTTCGTGAGGATTGATTCATTCTAAACTTCTAGCACTATAACAAACCTTCCTCTATCTACAGCTTAAATTATTCACATTTTTGCTATACCAAAGTGGCAGCCAGGAATCACAAGGATACTATTTCAATGAACATGAGCTATTACACTGTCTTAAGCAAAATGAATGTAGGAAAAGAATATTGAGTGATATGTAACAGTTTTGTAAAGACAAGATCTTGCATACTTCTTCTACTAGTTTAAAGATTCCGGGCAAAAGACAAATTGCACAGCATCCTGATGCTATTAGTTTCTGCAAAATAAGTAAAATACTTATATTGTTAGTCTATATATTTAGAATCAGTGTTCCATATAATTCAAACTGATAATTACGTATATTTTCTATGTCCTTCATTCTCAAATTGAATGTTTTTTAAACTGGCATCAGCAATGAGTTTATCTTATGACATATTTATTAAGACCTTGAATGACTTGTTTTCATTCATAAAGTCTATGAGAATTTTTTTTTTCAGATGCAGATGGAAAATCCCATTTTCTCAGGTCTTTAATTAACTTGGGAAATCAACTAAGGAAATTAAATGGTAACTTTTGATTCTTTTTAAATTATTCTATATTTTTAATTTAATTAGAAAGTTTCTTAGCTAAGTTGCTGTTCTTTTTGACTGCTTTCACCTGTAGGTTTTTCAAACTGAGAAATACATTTGTGAAAAATATTTTAGTTTGAGATTTCTAAAGTTTAGGAATGCAGGCTGATTTTGAGTGGGCATTTAATAAGATACTACTATGTTGTTTGGATGCATACCTCTCTCCTTATCACTAATATTTAGTTTTCTGATGATCAATAGAACTAACACAGAAGCAAATGTAAGGAGATGATGGAAGGTGAATATTTATGAACATTTAAGAGAACATAACAGAAGAGTTACCATGTTGTTTGAGTTGCTTACTACAGTATAATTGTATTTGTCCTCTTTCTTAAATTGGAAAGCCAAACAAGAGTCTTTGGTCAATGACCTGCTGAAACTGCAGACAGCTTCTCTGCATTTAGCCCCTCTCATAGGAAGTTTTCACTTAAAGAATTAAAAGTAGTTAAACTCTTTGTGTTAGTGATTTAATGTCAGCGCAGAAGTAAATTTCAATATGAGAAAAAGCATTTAGTAATCCAATAATTCAAATTGTTTTTAATTTTTTTCCATTGTCACTGACAATGTTGTAATGTCCACAGCATCAACTGAGTTGCTTCTTACAGGCCTGGAAAAATTCAGTATATGAGGATATTTTTATGCTATGCTGATTACCTTCAATATCAGCAGCATTTTATATTATTATCTACTTATCTGAAAGGTTCTTTTTCTTATATTATATTCTTTTGAATTTTGTGTCTGAACTAAACACCCACCCTTGCGAGCATCAACATTTTGACATCATTCTATAAATTTTCCAAAAGGAAAAACTGGACATATGATTTCATGGGCAAGATGCATCCTTTATATTTCAATCTATTATTTAGAAATTATTATGTCACTAGTGGACTAAGAGTTTGGCTACATCACTAACAGTTTTTAAGCCAAAAAAAAATTAGTTTTCAATATATGAATATGCAATCTTTCTTTCTTAATCTTTTTAATGATGGCAATAACATATTTTATTTCAATAGTATTATGAATTCTTATGTACAGTAGATATAACCAGTGCATTAGTATGAAACCTAACCTGAAGTATTGGATGATTTTCTTCAATATAGACTGTCACCATGAATGTTCTTGAAATGAGTAATTGATCTTTCCTGAAATTGTTCTGTCACTAAATAGAAATATCATTTGTAGAATGATTATTAAGATTATTAACTTGTAATTAAACAGCAAAATACTTTACTGGAGATAGTAAATATCATTATCTTGAAATGTGATTTTACAAAAATTTTCTAAAGAACCATACAATTTGCAAAACATTTATAAAAGAAACACACTTCTTTGTGCACATCATTTAAAATTTCAGCTTTTTTGAATGCATGACTTTATGCTGAACAGTATAAATGTGTATCATGGCTGAGATTAGCTAAAGGTCTTCAGCAAGAATTTTAAAACCTTTTCAGTAGTCAACTGTGCATTTTTTGGTTCTTAAAGATTGCTCAAAAGATAATTTGTCATGACAGTTTCTGTGTCAACAGCTCTTTTCTTTATTCCTGAGAGCTTTAATTAAATCTTTTAGCTATGCTTATCACTTCTTAGCACATATTTCAGTTATATTTTATTCTGGGGACCAGAAGAATCACTTTCTTCTAGTTTTCATATAGTAATGTGAAGAATTTTTATTATATAGTTTCTTTCAACAACATTTCCAAAAAGTTAAAGTTACATTATATACACTTTTTTTTAGGGTAGCATGTTTGTTATCCATCAGTTCCATACTTGAAAGCCTCCTTCTTTACTGTGCATTTGCTGTCACTTGCAAAAAATACTAGTGTATGTTACTCATTTTTCTTCAAAGAAGTTCCTGAGATGCTTTTAAGGAATGGATTTTGTCTGCTTGCTCACACTGGAAGTGTCTTTAAAGATGTGGAAGGAAATAAAAAACATGGATGGTTTTTGAAGAATCATTACACATCTGCAGTGACCAGCATTAAAATTTTGTGATAAGTCTCACACAACATAACCCACAATTTCTGAGAAAATTCCCCAGGGTGCAGCATCATTTCATCACAGCAGCAGATGGACTGAAGTTACTTTTCAGTAAAATTTCTTTATTTGCAATCACTAGACTAAGCATGAGCAAATCATGGAATCAGTATTTAGAATTTGAGGAAGTACAGATTGTCAATATTTAAGCAAAACTATTTGCTTGACACACACAGATCAGTTTTTGATTATATGGCATTTAATTTCAGAAACCAATTCACAAATATATGTATTGCATTGCAGTTTTAAATAGAAAAGTTTAAAGCCTTCAGAAGTACTAAAACTTTTGTGGTTTGATATCTAAATGAAAAATTAATACTTCTACCCAGAACTGATCTACCATGAAGCTTGCAATTTGTTGAAAAATATATAACTTCAGAATAATTAAAAAAATAACTTGTATATTCAAAATAAATAGACGCAACAGAAAAAAGGGAATGTGGAAAGTAATATAAAAGAGGAGCAATAATTAGAAAGTGATGTATGACTAAGTACTGGGATTTATAAGCATTAATGTACTTTGCAGAAGGTCCTGAAAACCTATCATTTGAATGATTAATTATTTTCATAAGTGTTTCAAAGATTTACTTCCAAATTCCAGAGTCATGTCCCTTTTAAGAAGGCCAGATAAAGCTGGTTTCATTAGATACGAAAAATTAAATATCTTTGGATGGGATGATGGGAAAGTGTGGAGTGAGAGAAGCAATATTGCAAAATGGGTGCCAAATAGGCTAAGTTGTGTGAAACTGGAGCATACAGCAAAAATTACCAGAGTCGTGATGTTTCCAGATTTAAATATTTAAATAAGGCAGAGCTTTGTTGGAGTCCAGTGCTAACTAATAAATTTTAATTCTCAAATGACAATTAGGGAGATGTTATTTCAACATTTTTAAGGCCATTTTTAATCTCAAAAAAAGAAATAAAATACACTACAATTATCTGAATTACTTAAATTCATCAATATTAGCAAGAAATTTAGCATTGATTGCAGTGAAGTATAAGGGTGATAATAGCCCAGAGTCTTCCAAAGGAGAAACAGTAATTTCACCTTATCCTGGAAATCATAATACAGGCAAAATTCTACTGGGTTTTACTGGACAGAGAGATATCACAATCTGAAATCAAAAAAACTGAACTTTATGTTTTCTTATGCTGCGTTTTGAGACACTGATAGCTCTTTAAAGTAAAAGAGAAGCCCGTTCTTATAAATCTGAATGTTTCTCCCTGATCAGTGAGGATATGTGTCTTAAATTCAGTTGGATGAAATAAAACAGCAGAACCAAAAAGCGCTCCAAGTTTTGGCAGACTTCATTTCACATTTACAATTCTTCTGATGCCACCTCAAGTATGGGTCTGAAAAAACCTGCTTGATTTCAGATGTTGTTCTGAATGCTCAGCAGTGCAACAGAATAACACCACACAAAGTTCCATCTCAACTGATGTCCTTTTTCTGGGATGGAAAAAGGTAGTTCTCTACAAGACTTTAGCAACAAAGCAGGAATCCCAGAAGTACCATGCAAGATTCCAGGAAAATCAAAATCAAGAGCTCCTCAGTCAGAGGTGATATCTTTTAAGCCTTTTCTTCTACTAAATTGTTCCTAAATTGTTCAGTTGCTTTTTGCTCCCTGTTAAACTTTTATAACAGCTTAACACAAGACGTCTTAAGACTCGTGCTCTGTTAAAATTTATTCAGTATTCATAGAGTTTGTGACCTGTTCCTATTCACTCCGTTATATGCATCCTGAAGTTTGCTTAGTCACCTCTGCTGTTCAAGCCAGACCAGATATGTATTAAATGTCTGTATGGTTCTGCAAACCTTTTCTTGTTTTGGCATGATTTCTTGTCAGATACAGTAAATATTGTATTCAGCATTCATCGTGTAGTCATTTTATAGGATTAATGTAGTAGCGTAAATATTATGTGCCCCACTTATTTTCTAGCAGTCCACTTTTCTTTTTTCATGCTTTACCATTCTAGAACATTGTTGCAGCATCTAATCACTTTCCAAATTCTGCATAATGATAAATCTTTTTCTTTCAAAGAAGAGAGCAACATGTTCTCACTGGAAAAGCAATAGGATAACTAAAAAAAGCTATTAGTTTGGTAAGTGGAATATTTCAGAAGTTTTCAACTCCTGCTGATTAAGATTATTTATAATCTACTTATCTATAACTAATCAGAAGATCAGAAGTTAGTTATTTCTGTATGACTTTTTTCTTCTTTTTTTGAATGCTGACAGTCTGATGATTCCTTTCACTGAATAGGGCTCACTGTCACTTCACTGATCTCAGGCTATCATGTTTAGAAATCATGAATGATGATGTGCAAAGTTGTTTCTTGAGCATATAATTCTAAACACTGCACTTTTAACTTTTATCTTTTTAGGCAGAGAAATGGTAATGCATTTTTCTATATCCATCCATGATGTGCCTTATTTAAAAAAAAAACAAACAACTATTTTGCTACCAAAATTAAGAGTAGCAAGAAAGAATGATCTGTCAGCATGGGTCTGTCAGCATTCATGGGGCTTATAGGCTTGTGCTTCTTTACTATTATCTGTAAAATATTTGGCATTTGTTTTTTCATTTGTGTTGTCATGCTTCAGCTGTGTTCCAAAATTTAGAAAATTAATAAAGTAGGTCCAGTGTTCTAATGTTCTTACAGTTTTAGATTCATAGCTGAAGTCTGCTCTTCCCCCAGACATAAGACTTTTTAAGTAAAACAGCATATCACACTTGGAGAATGCAAATGTATTCCTCTTAGAAGCACTTTAAGTACCTCATTCTGCAGATGACACTGCCACTAAAGAGCTTCTTTCCCTTCCCAGTACAGTTGCACTTGTCATGAAAAATTTCCAAATTATAGTTGTGCCAAACTGAAAGACTGCAAAGTTTAAGTTGAACTAAGATTATTCATATTCTTTGCATGTTGTTTCTAAATTTCTAGATTATAAGCAGGGAAGGCTTAAGAAAACTTAGAAATTCTTACTAATGCTAAAAGAGTTGTTCCACAGAAATTATTTGCATATGCTCAGGATTTGTATTACTTTTATGAATATATCTCTATAAATGTTAAAGATACATCCATGTAGCGTTGTCAGTGGTGTTTCACAATTTTCAGGGGAAAAATATATTTCTCCCTTCAGGTTTAGGAATAATTAAATGCTGTGTTAATGCCTCTTCTTGTTCAGAGGTAAATTAACTCATACACGTACATATATTTGTAACAAACATGTTTCTATTTTCACGCATTATTGTATTATGCTCGATTTTCTATCTAATGTAACTTGAAAGAGATGAGCTGCTTTACTTCACCAAAATGGCAAGTCCACTCATTATTGCACTCTCACCATGAATAGTTTAAATACTCTTTGTGCATCAGTTTATGCAGTTAATGTAATTTTGGCACAAAACCAATCAAATCCAGCACATACAATGTATGAGTAGAATTCAGAACCATGTGATGAAACAACTAACTTGCTTTCATTTAACTTTTTATGGTGTTTAAACTTAGCACAGCTCATGTATGTTCCTCTGAATTCTTCATATTTTATGGATCTTCTGAACCTTCTAAAAAATTCTGTAAAAATTCCTAAAATCTAAGAAAGTCTACCATGCTGACAATATTCTCAAACTGTTTTTGATATTTCTGATCCCAGTAAAATGATGTTCACTCTAAGTTTCCTGCTGTGATTCATAATTTTCAAGAAGTAAAGGAATACATTGAAACAGCTATGCCTGGTTTAAAAACATAGCAGAAAGCTGGATTCTGTTTCTGGTCATAGAAGAGCTTCAAAGCATTTTAGTCCAATGTCTGTTGATTTTAATTATATAGAGAGAAATCTAATCTTTTTTATTTATTACATATAATTTTGAAAAGTAGCAATTTACAGGCATTTAAAGAATAGTTTGAAAATTTAGTCTTTGGAAGTAGCAAAAAATTAGATATCTGAAAAAACAAGGAATGGCAAAGTAACAGATAGAGAGTTGTAACAGCAACAAAATTAATCTATAAATAAGAAAAATTACAAGATTTCTGTATTGATACTGAAAGAATGTTCAAGATATAACAGCTTTTCTCTCATTAGAAGCTACAAGTAAAGTTGCAGAGGATGTGAAATTAAACTCAATTACATACAATTGGAGCTACTAATATTCCATCTTAATGTATATATGTTTGGTGGGGGGGGGTTAACATTTAAGCATAAATGTGCAGCAAACCAAGAGTTGTATGTGCTCCAGCTGCTGAAAGGGTCAAGTGAAGGCATTGGGTGCTTTGCAATGAAAGAATCTTGGACTGTTCCACTAGAAGACAGAGAGCTGAGAGGGGTGTGAATGAGATTTACAGAATCATGCAGGCAGGAGGTGAGCTGAGTGTGGCCAAACATGGCCATTTTTGGCCAAACATGAGAAATAGGGGTCACTGAAGCCTGGGTGAGAGCAAGGATTACAGAAGCAGCAAACAGAGGCAGAAGCTTACACAGCCTTTTGCATGGAAAGGGACAGAAGGTGGAGATGGGAAGCTGCAGGACAATCAGTCTCTCCTTGACCCCCAAAAAGGTAACAGCTAAACCTGGAAACCATTTCCAAGCAAACTGAGGACAATAAGTGCAATTTCTGGATCCAGAATTGATCATCTGAATTTCTGGGCAACAGGACAATAAGAGAATCCTGAAAGTACCAAGCAGGAACATATCCTCAGACATTCCTGATGCAATTATTCTGGATGCTAGAGTACCAGAAAAATAGACAACAGAAACGCAGTCATTTCACTATGAATTTTGTCCTGGCATTGTCATGATCCAGAGACACTAAAATTAGACTTTTCAAAGGAGTGTGTAGGTAATAGGTCAGCTTATCCTGAAATGTACTGCGAAGTAGACTCATCAATGATGTAATTGAGATATGGAAATTTTCAGGCATCCTTTCTTACCAAAAAAGCCCCCAAATCCCCCAAATTTAGAAAAGTACTATTGTTAATCTTTACCAGCTCTATGAATAGTATTTGGCAAATACCAATTTGTTTTCCTAACACATTGGTAAATAGATAAAACAATGTTACAAAAAATGGACGAGGGGAAAATAAAAAAAAAAGCATGCTTTATAGCTTATCTATTTGTGTTTTACCTCGTGTTTGACTGCTTTACTCTTTCACTGCTTTTGTCTTTGTTAGCTCTACTGCCATTTTGGCATCAGAGCTTTCCCCCTGTTGTTTGCATACATAAGATAATTTTACTGGTCCTGAGAGCCCTTGTACTTTTTTTATCAGGCATGGTAGGTCCTAAGATAATGAAACCTTCATGTCACCAGATTACCATCACTATTTGTTCCTTTTCACTTTAGCTCCCACATGATTTCAGCAGTCAAAACCTTACTAACCACAGAACTGGAGATTAGTGCTTTGTGATAATTGAAAGCTGAGATTCCAGCTTCCAGTTATGTGACTTTCTAGCTGCATGCTATCTTTAACAGCTGGTGAGACAGTAGCTGCTATCATGTCAGAATTTAAAGCTGAGAGGAATGGAAAGGAGCAGAATGACTAATTGTAAAGCACACATTCACGTTCTATCTCTAGTGCTGCAAGTTTCAAAAGAAATGCTTTCACTGTTGCAGAGCTCGTAATCTCAGCACAGCACTTGTGCTCTGTATTTGTTCCTACTCCAGCCGGTTCAAGAGATACCAGACTTTAATGCTGTCAAAAATGAGCAGTGTTTTGGGCAATGATCCAAGGCAGAACATGGTCTACAGCATAACTCTCTTGTGCTTCCCAGAACTCTCATATAATTTTCATTCAATGACTAGAACTAGGAGGCATAATATTGAATGATACCACAATATACTAAGCATTTTTTTTCAGAATTAAATTATCTATGTTCTTGAGTGTACATGGGCTTTTTTTCCTTATTTTGGGGAGAACTTGATTTTCAATCTAAGTTTTAGCATGCTATAGTGTTTTCATTGTGAAAAGTACAAAGAACCTCCACAATATAATTCTGAAAATATTTAGTTTAGTTTCATGACCTATTTGGATGGAAAATAAAAAATGAGTAAGGGCATGGGAAGGAAAGTTAATGTCTGCTTCAGAGTTGTATATCTTTTATACCTGAAAGAAGTAAGAAGAAAGCAATGAAGATGCATGCTGAGCAACTGTTAAAAATTAAGAATTCTGAAAGGGTAAAAGGAAATAAATTGAACCTGGCAACCATGTAATTGCTAGGTAGGGAAATGATCATGATTTTTATTGGCCAGGAGGTTATGTAGGTGAAGATATTATTGTGGCATGTGAATCTTAATGTATTAAAAAGTGAATGAGAAGAAGGCTTGTGCCAAGTGCACTTTCTTAAACTTTTTTCAATTCTTAAAAAATTGCTCACAGAAAACATTATATGCAAATCACACTTCTTAAAACAGAAAGGAATGTATATATTATTTATATATTCTTCTTTGTAGGACCAGAAGAGCTATTCCTGTGTTCAAAATTATTTTAAAAATAAATATTAAAAGCATTTAAAAGGAATATTAAAGCATATTATACAAGTGAGACTTCTTCTATCTACTTAGAAGAGCTAAAACAGCCACCTATACTATCTTCATCCTTCAATATTCCTGATATCTCTTTCTCCATTTTTACTTTCAAATGTACTTATATTTTGAGTGCTTTGCAATACGAATGTAAAGCTTTGAATAACAAGAAAGTGCTTTGAATAATGAGAAAAATGGCAAAATCAGTTTGTATTTTGCCTAAATGCATGCTTAGCAAGAGCAAAAATGCTGAAACACGCTTTCTTTTGAAACATAAGGAAATTTTCTGATAGCTTATTGTAATATGCAAGGAATTAATTTTTTATTGGCAAAATTACATGAGTGATAAATGGAGATGGGCATAGGAGAAATAAAGCATTTTCAGGCAAATTTTGAAAAATGTACTTTTTTGTGAATACTTTCACTTTAAAAGCAGATGATAGCAATATTACAGTTCATTCCAGGATGTTCAAAGTATTCTAGAAACCAAAGGTAGAAAGGCCATTACTCCCCTATTATAATTCCCCTAAAGGTGGAATTTTTACTTCTTGTGTTCATTTTGTTGGGGAGAATGGATTGATTTTTTTCTTTTGTCATGTAGTTGAAAGGAAAAGTGCTCTTATTTGGCAATCCCATATCCTGTCATGGTAATATTCTAAAATATTATCATTGAAGAAAGATGTCATTAAGCAAAACTAATATGAGCAAAAATTTGTGAATATATGAGAATTATCAATGTAAGAAAAGAAGAACTTTTATTTTAAAGGTCATTTTAATTCTTATTATATGTCAGAATTATATGTCAGAATAGTGAAATAATTATGTTATAAATGGAAATGATACTTCTTTTGGAAAACCACAGTTAACAAGACCTGAGTTTATGAAAGACTATTCAAGAAGTCCTTTCCTATTAAGTCACCACTGAGTAGTATTTATCCTCTAACGTTCTGAAAGTTCATACAGTGGGTAACTTATACAGAATTTCAGCACAGCTACTGTGATACAGAAGCAAAGGGTTTGGTTTAGTAGCAAAAGTTTGATCAAAGTATTCATTTTTGCATATTTTATTTTTTAATTCAGGGAAAATATTGCATGAATTTCAGTGGTACCTATTGAAATACACTGTAGCCAGAAATGTACTTGGGAAATTTATTCAGACATAAATTTTGAAGTTAAAAGGGGCTATAATTATATAGGAAAACACTGACATTTTCTTGTAGGAAAAATAAAAGCATAATTTTTCATTAGTTAAATAAATTTTTTAAAAATAATGAAAAATACAGAAAAACTTGATTTGTGCTCTTGTGGATGTCAAAGGAAATACAACATTTAGCTTTTAAAGAAAAAGTCATGCTCTTGGAGAGCACAAACAGTATTTTTAGAGATTGGAATGGCGTAGTGGGTGAGTTTACAGAGGGCTTGAGTAATTTTTGCAGTGTAAAAATATGAAACCTAATTCAATATCCATATGTTCACTCATGATCTTTCAGTCCCCTAATGTTAAATGACAAATATATTTTAATTAAAGCAGAAGCTGACACAAATCCATGTTCTGTAACTTGAGCATTACCTGTAATTCCACTCAGAATATTAATTATTTTATCCATAAATAAATGTTTAAAATTGTAGTTTAGTTTATACCAATAGATGCTTGTTCAAGCTTACAGTGATTTCCTTTCTTAGTTCTGATTTAGTTTCATACCAGAGATCCCTTTCTTCTATATCCACACATGAAAATAACTTAGCATAGCAACACTGTTGAGACAGTAAATGACAAATTGAAGTGGTTCTGAACTAAAAGTTATTATTGATTATTACTCTCATCTTTTATATTTAAAAGTTACATGCTTGGGATATTAGTTATTTGGTCTAAATTATTTGATCAAAACGTTTCTGATGCAATAATTTGAGACTTTAGTGCTAAGGGCTTCAGTTTCCGTAGGAGTCCTGCATACAGATAGGAACCTTGGTAGGATTGAGCTGGTGTGGCAAAATTCAGCTTGTCTAAGAGGTATATGGAATCTGTAAATACAAAAAGGGAGATGATATGTTTTACGTATGACTTTTATCTTGTTTTTGGAAATATGGATTTTCCTTAAACTTTATTTTTGCAAGAATAAATAACCTTAAATGAGAAAAATATTTCATACGTCTTCATTTCCCTCTCTTCTCCACATGTGCATGTGGATATTTATCAGACTATCACCTTATATTTCTTGCTGTATTTTTTTTAACACTATTACACTAATCCCTTATGATTTTGCCTCTAATCTATACTCCTGAGAAATGCACACATCTGTCCTTGGGAAGTCATCATTGATTAAAACAAACAACAACCTTGTAATGTCTCTGTAGAATCATTACAGCAAATTGTGTGAGGATTAAATAAGATGACAATAATAATTTAGGTATAATGTGTAGCTACCTTAAAACAGTCCTATCTAGCTCTTCCATCTAATTAAGGTATGGAAAGAATCCTACCTTCCATTAATACTTACTCAGCACTTGCACTAAAAAAGATATTAATTTAAACAGCAGTGAAATTTTTAAAAATATTCTGTGGAGAAATGCATGCACAAACTATATTAATTGAGCTCTAAATTGGTGATGCTAAATAACAAAAGCAAGGAAATGCACAGTGAAGCAGGAAATGTGCCATATGTTATTGTATACCTGGGCACAACGGGGACACTGTCTTAATGGCTTTCTTAATGTTTCTGCTGTACCAGATATTGGTGGACATATGGTATGCTGCCTTTTTATATGCTTGTGTCTTTTCACTATTTTGTTTGCTGACTTTGATAACATTTTCTATTTGTCTGCTGTTAGGAAGAGGGCTTTAAAATGTTTTGCTCATTTATTCAGAGTTTGAAACCCATGTACTTTATTTTACTTCTTAATTTATACCCCATTTTAAAAATTTTCTTCAAGAGTAGTTGCTTATTGCTTTTATTTTTAAGATTTCCCTAGTCTTAGTCCCTGTCTGGCAATAATTTGAAATACAGTTGAGTATTTCACATGCCGATGGGTTTCGACTCACTGTCAGTGCTGGCCAAACAGATGGCTAAAGCAACAGCAACAGCTGCAGAGCTCACCAGGCTTTGCACAACCAGGATGGTACAACCATGGAATCATAGAATTATAGAACCCTTTATGTTGGAAAAGACCTTCAAGATCATTAAGTTCACCAGTTAACCCAGCACCACTGAGCCATGTCCCTAAGCATCATATCTACACATCTTTTAAATACCTCCAGGGATGATGACACAACTACTGCCATGGGCAGCTGGTGCTTGACAACCCTTTTAGTGAAGAAATTTTTCCTAATATTCAACCTAAACCTCTGCTGGCACAAGTTGAAGCCATTTTCTCTAGTCCTTTTTTCTTGTAACTTGAGCACTCATGCAACTGGCTTGGTCTCTGACTGCCCCAAGAAAGCTCAACCAGCTCCAGCTGGCAGCAAAGTTTCCCATTTCACTTGGCTCCTCGTGCCCTTCCTGAGGAACAAAATACTTCTTGCAACGTCATTTCCTGGATACCACATGTTTTCAAAGTTGGCTGATGCAGAATACCAAAGGGAAAGGTTTCTTTAATTTTCTTATGGCCCAGTCTTCATAAAAGGGTTGTTCATTGTTTTCATCATATGGCGTACACACATTGAAGTCACAGAAGTCCAGAAGTAGTCAGAGGAAATATATCATGTAGCAGAGAAGAGCCAAATTCTTTTGACATACATGTGACTTACTCCAGTTTTGCCAATATCCTGGCAAAAATTGCCTTCATTATAGCACTGATCTCAAGGCTTCTTACTGGAGGTGTTTGAAGGCTGTTTAAACCAGTGTGGAAATTAAAGGACATTGTACATTGGCTGGTCAATAGGCACTCTTAAGTCTTATAAGACATTACAGATCAGGGCTGGTCTTATAAGTAAGATTTAGTCATTTCTGGCAAGTGTGAGTACTTTTGTCTGAACATTCAAAGCTTACCATTCTAATACTCATACAGCAGTTTTGGTAGCAGCTCATTGTATGTATCTGCATTAGTTTAAATGTGAAACAAAAGGCATGATGAAAGTCTCCTAACTTTTTATAGAAGATAATAACCTTACATTATGTCTAGCAATGCCAGACTAATTGTTTCTGAAATTATTAATAGCAAATATTTAATAACAAATAAATAACTTGATTTATCCTGAAGATTTCTCATGTGTATTTCCAGGAAATCAAGAAGTAGTTTAAGTCCATAGCCATCAGTTACACCTAATATTTTTTCATATATTTTAGTTTATTTTCTTTAAATTTAATTTAAATTTTTTTCGGTTGCTAGTTTTAAGAATTCCACTTTTAGTGTATATTAGTATATCTTTGATTAGCAAATGAATGGGAATGGGAAAGGATAGAACTATGAGTAATTTTGCACCAGTATTTTAATAAGGAGTTGCTTATAAGACTTACGTAGAATTTTTTATAAGGCAAAGTCATTATTGGAAATCATTCAATGAAAGTAATTAAAAAGGAAACAGCCATCACTTTCAAAAGGATGCCAGTAAATTCAGTAACAGCAACCAAGTTGCTGCACAGCTTAGTCCTGTGTATCCAACAGGGTGAAGAACTTTCCAGCTTATTGATTCCTACTGATGTAGGGCTTGGAAATCAGTCTGTGTCTGGAATAATTAGTGGGGATGTTCATCAGTGGACAGGAATATCATGGGGTCCCTGATGCTATAAACAATTACACTGCTATGCCAGTTCAAAGGCTTTTACACATTGGCAGCCTAAATGCTTTTGACATGTGACGCTGTTTTTTCTAAGAACATTGTTGTTTTATAAATAGTAGGCAGATTAGATTAGTTGTATGTGCACAGTGGCATGACTGACCTGTCCACACTGCCAGGGAATGGATTTACAAATGGATTACAATTGCAAAGAAGTAACTCTTTGTTAGTTGGGTACCATCACAGTGGTAAAAAGTCTCCACATTTTGGTAAAAAGTCTCAGGTTCCTTGACATTTTATTCAGACTTTGTTCACTAGACTATTGGGGTCCTAGAATCAAAAGTAAACCGATGCATTTTTTAATTCCCTTTTCTGAAAACCTGTTCAAGGTTTTCAAGAGGACAAGAAACACAGTAAATGGACCATGGCTCTTGACAGGATTTGAATGAAAGTGCAAAGATGACATAGGGGGAATTGGAGATATATGTCCCTAAGCTTAAAGCACAATAAATTAATCATGGATGAGATAAAAACTAGTAACATACAGAAACAGTTTAGATCTGACATGATTTCCTCACTCTTACAAGTCATCTGGAGTCAGTTTGTAGTGTAGCTACTTTGGGCATAATTGAGTCCTAAATTTTGGTAAATCTCTGTTGTTCTGTGGAAGGCTACTGTCTGTTCACTGTGCTCTAAATTCCCCAAAGTGTAACAGCCAGTTTCTGGCATCCAGTTTTAGTGGATGCTCTTGGTCTGCTGCACATCATTATTAGGAATGTGGTTTATCAATTCAAAAATTATAAAAACGAATATAGTTTTAGCATAGTTATGGCTCGATGAGAAATTTAATAGTGCTTATAGTATCTCTTTATTGTTATTAATTTAATATGAAGACGTTATGGTAAGCTAGTGCTAGAATTCTGTCAAATGAGGAGTTTGAGACCTCTTTGATCGTTTACACTATTCCCCACTTTCCCTTCTTGCCATAAAAAGGCTTGTGAGTTGAAATAAGTACTTTAAATGTAACTTGAATAGGAATAGGTCTGAAGTTCAGAACTGCTAATCAATAAATAATAGCTCCTAGTCATCAAAAGTGTAGCTTTCTTCTCACTGTGAAAGACAATTCCAAGTAATTGCTCTGAAACCCTATACTTTTTCATTTCTTATTAAGGAATCAGCTGAAAAAGTATCCAATATTTACAAAATGGTAAGATTTTCTCATCCAAATCCTAACGTCTCCTGAAATCTTTCCCTTAGAAGAAATTTGAGCTGCAACTGTTTAAACTTGACCTGACTTTTCTGTTGCGTTTTGTGGTCACACCTTTTTAAAAATTCCATTTCAGAGTAAAGAGGCGGAAGAAAGAGAACACAGGATTTGGAATCAGACAAAGTTCCTTGCCTGCTGTTGGAGATTCTACCACGACAGTGAGTGAAGATGTGGGAGACCACCAAAAAGCCCTGCAGCAACAAGGCTAACAGGAGAGGCAAATATTGTTCATAAAGACGTACCATAAAGTTTCATTGAAGAAGTGCATGTCAGGTGTATATAAGAATACTGTATGCATTGTTTCTATGTATTCCTGATTTTTTATAAGAACCAAAGGAAATATGTTAGAGTCAGGGTGCACCTATTCAGAAGTTATGTTGGCCATTGACGTTCCTTTCCAATTGTTCTAACTGTTATCTTCTAAAGCAAAAGGTGGACTTCAGTTAAATTGTCCCATATTTTACCTTTGGGAAAAAAGACTTTAGAATATGCATGGTATATGGGTGAGGTTCACATTCTGTCCTGGGAAGACATGAAGTCTGGAATGGAAGTCAGTGGTTTGTTTCTTGCTTTGTTTGCGTGTTTTACTTTCATGCAGCAGTGGAAAAAATTTCTGTATCACAAGACCACCAGTTTTACCAGGGTGATATGTGTATTACACTTTTATTTCGTTAAAAAAAAAAAAAAAGAAGAAGATAAAAATATTTTATTTTGAATATCCAAATATTATCACATACAAATTTGATTAAATAAATATCCATTCCTTATGTTTCTTATACTCCCCATATAATAAAATTAATGCATCTCAAATTTGCCTTACTGTCTACATATCACATTTTTATTTACAATTTACTTTATTAATTATCCATGTAAAAAATTTCAAATGTCACGTAGGAAGTAACATAAATATGTTAAGATAAACTGGAAAAGCAGATTTTGAAAATCTTAGAAAATTCACAGTTTATAAAAACATCAGCAATTTTCAGCCATCAAGTGAGACATAAATTATAATTTTGTTTGCCATGTGGAATTGATAATGAATATGTGCAGATTCTGTTTCACAAGGACTGCTCTAATTGCTCAGCAGTATGTTTGTTTAATTCCTTATATCCCAATAAACTGAAAACTTATCTGTGGGCTCTAGTTGTATTTAAAGCTGTGTCCTTTCTAAGAGGAAATTGTGAGATCTCTTGATTTCTTTTGTAACCTAGGACCATATAAAAAGTGAAAAGTATTAAAGATTATTTATTACACAGGAATCACATTTTTCCCAGTAATTCTCTGAGCTGCAGATGCTTGGAAGCTGGGAACAAAATGTTCTTATGACCCTCTCTGAGCTTTAGGCTGCTGCTGGAGATGGGATGCTAGAGCAGAAGTACCTGTGTTTTGACTACTTTTATACATTCTTACCCCTCTTTCATGTTTGTAATGCTGAACTAATTCCAGCCATTACCCCTCAGGACACACTAAGGGATATGCAGTGACAGAATTCTGTCTTTGTTGACAATACCTGATTCACAAGTTTATGAACCAGGTACAGAGATATTGTGTGACAATTTATTTTGAAATGGAGTTTAAACATGTAAAACTTACAAGAATTGGCTGTAAAATAAGATTCATAATTATTTTTTTCATATTTCAAACTTATTCCCTTTATTAGCTCACTGGTTCAAGGTTTTATATGAGACAAAAGATCTCTGATCTTGTTCCATGCATTGTGAAATGACACACTGACATTCTCTAAAACTCCATCTACTTTTCTTGTGCCAGCATCTTCACAACACCACGGTGTGTGAAATGGCTGCATTGAAAATGTTTATGTGCACAATAGAAATGGAAAGTGCATAATTATTGATTTTCAAACAGCCAAATGTACTTCTATGTACACCGAAGCACTTGAAAATATGGCAACACAACAGCCTACTGATAGAAGCTTGTATCATTTAGATAAGGTTTAGAGATAAAACCTTTCTCTTTTTTCCCTCTGACAAGCCATTTTAGCGATAAAGTACGATTGCAGCACTGGCCAAAATACCTATAAGCTCCAGAGTCTCTTTTCAGCCCACAGTAATAAATGTGGCTAAAAATCAAGTCAAATGATATTATGAATTACTGGGGAAGTTGGGTTTCTGTCTTTCCTGTCTCTACTTCTAAATCTATAGGAAAAACAAATAACGTTTAATTGGTGCTGAAGAACATTTCTGTGCTAACAGCTTGGTGGTGTAACATGGATATTGAGGGAAATCTAACCAGAATCTAGTTTCTGCTGCTCTGTCTAACTCTACCATAAACCCTTTCATATGTGTTCACTGTATTATACTACCCAGCAGATGGGATGCACCTGGTTGGTCTAAAAAGTCATGGTGACAATAAAATATCATCACGGGATGCTAGTTTTAAAATTTATGTTTCAGAATGTCAGTGCAGTATCTTTTCTTTCTCATGAGGTAATTTTAGTTTCTTTTGGGGTAATTAATATTGACACTTATCCCACACATAGCTTTCTGATCACTTATTGATGATATTTTACTTTCAGGTGCCTTCTGAATAGAACTTTTTAAGTTTTCTTTCTTGCATCTTATAGATCACATAAGATGACCTTAATTTTTTCATAATTTCTCCCTATTCCCTGAGACAGAGAAAACTGAGGTGCTTCCATTATCTAAATAAAATATTTATTTCATCTTTATATACACAGAGAAGTTCAGAGGCCTCTCTGAAGAAGTAAACCCATAAATTAGTCACTTGAAAGTGAGTCAAAATAAGATGATGCATGATTACCCTGGCTGCGGTTGAGAATGTTTGAGAATGCTAATTTATGACCTTTCCATAATAATACTAGAATGCTTCCTGATCTTAAATATACACCTATGATATTTGCTATATACCAATATTCCCACCCATTTCTCTTCACATTTTACATGTGGGAGGTGAAGATACACAGATTTGTGCAGGTGTGATTTGCTCAAGGTCAGCAAGAGTAATTGTGGGAAAGCCATGAAAACTAAACTTAAATCTGGTTGCAAACAACTCAGCTGCTCTTCTTCATCTTTTAAGATGTGGTGCCTAAAACAGTGGATTGCCACTAGAAAAAATAGTCTTTTCTATTTTCTTTTTTAAGATAATAAATAGCATAAATCTTTAATGTAGATCAATTTTACAAACTGATTGTAAACACAGTGATAGAAAGACAAAGAAATAATTTTCACAATGCTCAATTAAACCTTGTTTGATGCCATAAACGTGTATTATTTAATATTGTTACATGTGCAGAAAGATAGGAAAGAATTATTTGTGTGGTCTTGTGGTCCCCTACTAGTTGATATGGAAATAGTGGGTAACACTGTGTTTGGAATAAAATAGGATAAAATAGCTCATCTGGAAGAGACCTACAATGACCATCTACACCAACTGCCTGACCACTTCAGAGCTGACCAAAAGCTGAAGCGTGTTGTTAAGGGTATTGTCTAAATGCCTCTTAAACACTGTTAGTCTTGGGACATTGATCACCTCTCTAGGAAGCCTGTTCCAGTGCTTGACCACACTGCCAGAAAAGAAATGCTTCCTAATGTCCAGTCTAAACCTCCCTTGGCACAATTTGGAACCATTGCTAAGCATGGTGGACACTGGGGAGAAGGGTTCAGCACTTCCCTCTTGACTTTTCCTGCTCAGGAAGCTGCAGAGAGCAATCAGGCTGCTCCTCAACCTCTTTTTCTTGAAATAAGACTAGCCTAAAATCCCTAGCTGCTCCTCCAAGGACATTCTCTCCAGCCTTTTCACCTGCTTTTTTCTTCCTTCTCTAGATTCATTCAAGGACCTTTATATCATTCTTGGATTGTGGGGTGCAGAATTGCACGAATTGTCCAAGGTGAGGCCACATCAACACTGAACAGAGCAGGACAATCACTTCATATGACTGGCTGGTTACACCGTTTTAGGCATCCCAGGATGGCATTTACCCTCAGGACTTGGAATGGTCTGCCCAGGGAGGTAGTGGAGTCACCATCCCTGGGTGTTTAAAAAAAGACTGGATGTGGCACTTGGTGCCATGGTCTAGTTGAGGTGTTAGGGCATGGGTTGGACTTGATAATCTTGAAGGTCTCTTCCAACCTAGTCATTCTGTGAATTCTGTGACTTCCAGGGCACTCTGCTGACTCACACTGAGCCTGCTGCACACCAGGATCCCCAGGTTTCTTCCTGCAAGATTGCTCTCCGGCCATTCCTCTCCCAGTTTATTACTGTGCCCAAAATTACTCCACCCTAGGAGAAGAATATGGTATATGTTCTTGTTAAATTTCATCATTAATCATTACCTAATGTTCCAGTCTATCTAGATCCCTCTGCAAGGCATCCTGTGCCTGAAGAGAGTCAACAGCAACTCCCAGCTTGGTATCAATAGCAAACCTGCTAATGGTGTATTCAGTTCCTGCATCCAGATAGTTAATAAATATATTGATATACTATTGATAAATATACTGAACAGAACTGGCCCTAAAATGGAACCCTGAGGTACACTACTGGTGGTCAGTGCTAGACAGATGTAGCCCCATTCAGTACAACCCTTTAAGCCCTGTCCTTCTGCCAGTTCTTCACCCAGCACACCCTAAAAACACACACCCCACAGTTGGACAACTTTTCCAGAAGGATGCTGTGACACACTGTATTAACAGCCTTAGCAAAAACCAAGAAAAACTACAGCTAACACCTTCCCTTCACACATTGGCAGATGACTTTATCATAGAAATATATCAAATTAGTTATATTGGACTTTCCCTTTGTGAGCCCATGCTGTCTGCATCATGTTGATTTCCTTCTTCCTGAATTAAGAGCTGATTTTCTGAGGGATATCTCAATCTCCCTCGACAGTACTTTGAAACACTTTTCAAAATACAGGCCAAAATAATGTGCACTTATTCCACTGTTGACTTGATTAACAGTAGAGAATAACTAAGTAGGGCCTATGACCAGTCCAGAGTTATGTATCCAGTAGGGTGGGAGCTATCAGAATTTCATTAAGAACTGGTGACTTTTTCCTACTGAAATCTCTACCCTTGTATTCCCCAATCCACCTGTCTCCATGACTTCCTTAACTGAAAAGTTTTCTCAGAATAACCGGAGTATATTTTCCCCATTTGAAAGGGAAAGAAACTTTAAATACTGAAATTAAAATATGCCAGTAAGCAATTATTTCTCAGAAACCATGAAGATTCTTGGATGCCTTTTGCCATTACAGGCCTTTTATCACGTGGCTTCAGGAAGAAGACAGGGAATTTTAGTCAATTAAAATAAAAAAGGTCTATTCATAATTTTGTACAGTCTAAATCAAAATGACCTGAAATCCAACACTAATTTCAAATATTCTGAATATATTCAACACATATAACTATGTAAGATGGCAAATGTGATGCAATTGCCTCCTTTAATCATGAATAGAATATTTTTCATGCAATGCCATTTCAGGAATCTATTGATTATAATTAGAAAAGGGCCATGAATGACTGCTTATGCCAAAATTGGATCAATTATTTCTTAAGACTATTCACATTTGAAAGGACGAAAATATAGATAAGAACAGGACAAAGAAAACCCTATTATTTACCATTTAAACTTTGGGGTTTATCTTTGTAAGAGAGTTTAAAGTGAAATTTTAGCATACCATCAATCAGTGAACACATCAGAAGATAAAAGTGGATTTGCCAATCATCTTAACAAAATGCTGTGGTAAACATACAATAGACTCTATTTCTGTTAACAAATAATGCTTTTCTTCCAGTCAGATAATCAATAAAAACACAAGTGGATTTAAAAGCCAGCATATTACCATGCTTCTCATTACACATTGCACGGCTTTATTGGCATCCACAAATAGATTTTAAGAAGCACAGTTTTGACAATTTTGAAAGAGCAGCATATTTCTGGTGACTCTTAGTTTTTTCTTAATGGTCATTGACTAGAGTTCAAAGAAATCATGCACCTCTCTCTTAGAAAAAACAAAACAAAACAAACATGACCAAAATTCCCTGTGTGGAGTAATTAGTAACATGGCCATTTTCTAAGAAAACAATTCAGAATAAGGAAAAATATTAAGCTCTTAGGTGTTTGCACTTAGAAGTAAAAAAAAGAAGCACCATTTTAATGTACTTTCATGTAAATCTTTTTTAGACATCTATTTTGAAAAATCCCCCTTTACAAGCAACAAAGAAATTAATCCAATTTTTTTAACATAAGAATATAAACTTATATGATTAATCTCATATTTTTTTCTTTCCTTACTGTGTATCATTATTCCTATTATATATTGTCAGGTGTCTTGTTAAAAATCATATTAGGAATAGAAAATTTAAATGCCTATACTACATCTAATGGAAAAATAATTTGTTTTCCAAATTAAATGCCCTACGAAGGCTTGCAGGTAATTACATATAAACAGTCATCAATCATATTCTCTTTTTGCAGTGTTGTGGGCTAGCCATGGCTGGCTGCCAGGTGCTCACCAAGATGCTCCTCCACAGGACAGAGGGAGAAAATAAGATTAAAGAACTTTAGAATCAAACTAAGTACATGGTGATTTCTTACCAGTTAATTTCATAAGCAAAACAGATTTGACTTGGTGGAATTCAGCTTATTGCTAATTAATAACATCATAAGATGGTGAGAAATAAAAAACTAAACTAAAAGTACTTTCCCCTTCCTCTTCTTCCCAGGTTCAGCTTCAGTCCTTCACCCCTGATTTCTGCACCTCTTTCCCTCAAGTGGCACAGGAGGATGGAGATGGGGCATGCATCAGCCCACAATGGCTCCTCCCTGTCATTCCTTCCTTCTCACACTGTTCCCCTGCTGTGACATGCAGTCCCTTCCATGGATGCAGTCCTTCATGAGCTGTTCCAATGAGGCTCCTTTCCATGGGGCACAGTCCTGCAGGAACCGACTGCTCCAGAATGAATTCTGAGCTGCAGCTCCTGCCAGAAAATCTGCTCCTGCATGGTTTCTCCACGTGCTGCACCTTTCTCCTGACTTGCCCTCCTGCTTCAGCATGGGGTCCTCCATGGACTGCACAGAGATCTCTGCTCCACCATGGAGGTCCATGGGCAGCAGCAGGACAGCCTGCCTCACCACACTCCTCTCCAAGGGGCTGCAGGGCAGCTTTGTTCTAGTGCCTGGAGCAATGTCCTGGTTTCAGTTGATAACCAGGTGGAAACACTAATCTAGTGTAGTGGTTTTGGTTTGCCAATTTGAAATTTTCCTGCTGTGGGATAGGATTAGGAGGAAGGCAAAACAGGCTCAGCTTCAAATTGTACAAAAAGCATCACCACAAGCATGTTCTCCCTTCCTTCTTCTGTGACATGGATGTCTCCAGAGCTGTTGATTTCACTTTTTCTCATTCTTCTTTGTCACAATTGCTGAGCACCATTTTTACTCATTCTTAAATATATCACTGAGGAGCTAGCACCGGTGGGCACAACTTTGGCCAATGCCAGGATCTTTTAGGAGCGGTCTGCAACTGGCTTTGTCTGACATGGGATCAGTTTCTGTTTTCTTCTCACAGAAGCCACCTCTATAGCCCCCTCCCTGTTAACAAAACCTTGCCACAAAGCCACAATAGAAGGGGTTTTATTCTATTAGTAAAACACTTCCTTCTGGAGTAATTGAAACAGTGGAAAGAGCATAACTTAGTGTAAATTTACACTTTTGTCTTATTTAAACAGATTTAATCTACCATTATTCTGTTGTTGTGATCTCTTATAAACCAGTGTACCAGGACTACATGAATTATTCAGTACAACCCTAGCTATGTAGCAGTATAGTGAACTGTTCCAAGGAGGTCAAATTTTATATTCTTCTCTATGGTGATGAGCTGTTTCCAATGCTGTCATTCATTATACTAATTACTGTAAAAGAAAGAGTACAAGTTCTGTTCTCTTAATAAAAATACAGCCACTCATATGAGTTCATAGAATCATAGACCAGTTTGGGTTGGAAGATGCCTTAAAAATCACCTGCTTCCAGCCCCCTTGACATTGCCTGCCAAGTCTTACACTAGACTAGGGTGCTCAGAGCCCCATCCAACCTGGCCTTGACCATTTCCAGAGATGGAGCATCCAAAACTCCTCTGGACAGCATGTTCCAGTACCTTGCCAACCTCACAGCAAGGAACTTCTTTTTAATATCCAAATTAAGCCTAATAACTTTCAGTTTTAAACCAATTACCCCTGTTCTATCACTACATGTCTTTGCTAACCATCCCTCTTCAGATTTTGTCTAGGCTTCCCTCATGTCCTGAAAGGTCACAATAAGGTCACACTAGAGCCTCCTCTTCTATAGGTCAAAAAATCTGAATTCTAGTCATCTTTGTGAGTCTTGAGCTACCATGTATAGGATGATAGACAAAGAAAGAACACCACAAGTTATGGACGGATGGCTTCTGTGACCACCAATGACCACTGAATGCCCTGCAAATATTCCTCTGTGCATACCTGGAGCATGGACTGTAGATAAGATAAAGAGGTACTATTGTCCAGGTGTTACCTCAGACCTAGGAGGAGGTTAATATAGCTGGAAAATGAACACAAAGAATGAGGAATTTACGGGCTATGAGGAAAGGCAGCTCATCAGGTGTGCTGAAGTCATCTCCGACTGGCCAAAATGTAATTCTGCCAGGGGCACACTGTGATCACCATCTCCCAGCCCAATGACCCAAGAAAACATTGACTCAAAAGAAGATAAAGACTGAGCATGAGGAGTAATTAGCATTAGAGAAAGGTGTAACCAATGAACTTTAATTCCTTTGTTTGCTGAAATGCGTAAAGAGTGAAAAGTTTTGAATGACATCAGGACCCTCACCACTAAGAAGCTCAGAGTGAAGAAGGACAAACAGGATGTCACTGAATCCATGGATGGTGACTGTCTCCTGCTTGATCTCTCTCTCCACTCTCTTTTCTATTTCTTTCTATCTCTCTATGTCACATTTACTGTTGAATAGAATCCATATTATTGATTGTGGCATATGGTCTCCTTTGCGCCTTAATTCAGGCAGAGACATCTCAGTAGTCAGATCTTGACTGTCTTTTTAACAGACACGGTTTTTTTGTATATTCTGGGTTAAATTAAAAAAAAATTTCAAACGTATGAGAAAATGAAGGAGTGTTTTTGGAATATAACCAGGACTTCAATGAGAATGAGGACTAGACATGTAACTTGGCAAATTCAAGATAGCTCAGAGCTAAAAATCACCATGATGTTCAATGATAATGGAGTAAACATTTAATTTTTATTAATTCAACTCATTTAAATTCTCACAGTTTCATCAATCTGCATTCCAGCCTATGTGAGAGGGAAAATAGAAAATATTATCTATATGTTCAATGAGAGTCTTTTAATGCATTCAGGGAAAGAGAGAACCTTGCAAGCTGGATTGGAAGACTATTTAAAATTTGGTTTAAAATATCTTTCATTAAGAAATATAAACAGAAACTATAAATGTGACTGCTCTGTAATTATTTATATATTAAACTACTGCTCATGGAACAGAAAATACATTCTTAAAGAGACTTCATTTTCATAGTACTTTTTAATAGCAGGTGACCCTAGAATTTTCAGGGCAAAAACCCCAAAGATTCTCGGGTACAACACTGGCACAAAAGTAATAATAAAGTATAATTTATTTATGATTTTTTTCCCATTCTATCATTTGTTCACATTTTTTGTACATATGGAAGCACGAAATTCACATTTCAGTTCTGTCAACTCTCTCAGCAAGACGTAGTTTAATCCTTCAAAACTTAGCATTGTAGTTTGCCTTTGTGTCCACACAGGTGATAAAAAAGACAGATTCCGTTTTCTATGTATTTTTTTTTTCTTAGAAGCTTGAAAACTTTATGTGTCTTTATTGTATTACTAAGTATTTCTTTACAAACTGATCTGAGTCATGTAGAAACAATTTCTTTTCTGTTTAAAGTCAGTTGTGTTTAAATTCAGGATGGTAGAGAAAAAAAAATCAGCTCCTGGCTAAGTCAGTTGCATTTTCTTATAGATCTACAAGAAGGAGTTTCTAAACCTGAGCATTGGGTAAAGGTCACACGAAAAGGGCTGACTAAAGATTACTATCACTACTTTGTGAAAAAAAGCTTTTACTGTTACTGATATCCCCCTCTTGAAGCTGCTCCTAAAGGGAAAAAAAATTGCTTCATTTTGCTTTAGAACTAATGCACAATATAACGCAAAGTCCTCCTTAATTGCCATTTCTTCAGGCTTGACTTCCCATAATAAAACACTTCACCCATAGGAAAAGATATATTTGGCTGCTGAAGATTTAACCATTTTCTTTAGATGGAGCCCTGTGGGACAGAGGCAAGGACTTTTTTTTTTACTCCTAATTTTCACACAGTAAAAGAAGATGATAGAGCCCCAAAAACAGTATTTTCTTGTTATTTTTTTTTTTTTTTTTATTTTTACAGCACAATTTTCTGAAGCACTGTTTAAATTGTATATTTGTTTGATCTGGCCAAAATTGACCCTATAATATTTTCAAATGATAGGTTCTTCTGCAGGTTAGTTTACAATCAAGGTCTTGATAAAGTAATCATATCAGCTATTAGCTTAAGCATATCAAACTAATACAGTTTATTGATTTGGTGGGTGTATAATGTATGTACAGCACGATCATACATTAGGAAACATTTTGCGAACATAAAAAAAAATTCTAACCGGAAAAATTGGGGAGGTTTAATAAGAAAAATATCCTGCTAATTGCACTTTTTATTCAATCTTGGAAACATATAATGCAAAAATTTTGTGACCAGGAGGAGCTGATTTAAGGGCTTTTTTGCTGAATGGGAATATCTTAGAGTGTATTTCACTGTTTGCTTTGCTTTCTTAGAATAGAAGTTCCATATTCTCTTTTCTAAACTTTTAGATTTAGGACTATTATTTTCTGAACTTACCACTGAAAGTTATTCTTGTAATAAATTTATATTGAATTTTAAAAGCAGATGTTGTTTCATGAAAGTAGAAAAGACCATAAGAAAGAGATACAGGAATGCAAACTTCTTCCTATGCACATCAAAGGCACTTGACCAAAAGCATGACACTATAATGGAAGAGAAGCACTAAAGACAGAAAAATCTGGTAACTCATGGGTTGAAGGACTGTAGCAGTTCAGGCCAGAATAACAGGGTTTTGTTGTAATGAGGAAGAATGAATCAAAGGCTTGCTAGAGCTATACATATTTTTGCAATGTACATCATCTCCAGCAACCAGCATGTCCCATGATTGATTCAATCTCAGATTGAATGCTTTTAGCATAATTTAAGGCACTGATATCAAGAGACTTGATGAACTACCTTCGGATAGTTGAATGCATCTGAATTAAAATATAAGAAAATATGCCTGTTATGTTCACAAAACTCATCTTCCTCTGCTCTTATGCATATAAAAATTCCAACAATGAGAAATGTGGAAAAAAGCTTTTAGAACAGCACTATGTGTGTGTGTGAGAGCGTGTTTGCGTGTGTGTAGAAGCGCATAACTTAAAATACAAGTTTTTTCTTTACTGCATACTTATCTTTAGGCTTGACTTCGGTTAGCAAAACAGGTTAAACTACTATAGACTGAGTTACAAAGTTTTACAGAGCAATTTAAAGATATTCAAATATACAGAAAGCCATCACAAGGTTTCAGAAGTATTTTGCTGTAAATAGAGGAAGTAATAACGAAATGCACTGGAGGATACATAATAAAGCTACATAGAATTCTGGTTATTCAGAAAAATAGAATTCAAATTTGAACACTTGCAGCCAAGGGCTACTAAGTAGAATGTGGGTATATTTGACTAGAAGAACCGTCTCCTTTTATTTTACTGTGGAAAGCTGAGAAGGACTCAGTAATACACTAGATGTGGGCAACAGCAGCAATATAGGCCATGCAACAGTGACAGCATCACACCAGAGGACCATCAATTGACTATGAAAGTCTTGTCTTCAAAATTAAAACCAGGTGTCTGCTCTTTCTTGTGGGGTCATGGTATGTTACATGTGAGTGACACAATGATTTAATCAAATTTTTTGAAAGTTTCCATCAAAATTTAAGTATTGTGTATTAAATGGTGTTAAAACAGGGATGAAAATGTGGACTGCAAGACCTTCTGGAGTCTAATGTGTGAACTTAGTCTGATGTATTAGGAAAGATAGAAAGTGATTGAATGACTGCAGTAATCCATCAACCCAGCTGCATGCTGTAACATTGTGTTCCTGCTGCAATAATGTAATGCAAGCATGGATCACGCTGTTCCAAGATTCCTGTTCTACAAGATGTTTAAGAAATATTGTAGCTAAACTGTAGAAATGATGATAATATTAAATTATATCCAAGTGAGGGGAAAGTGTGGTACTATAGTCCTATTAAGCACAAGGATCCTTCATCTACTCTCTGAAATTCTGCACCCTTTGGGATATTAGGAGTAAATTGTTTACCTGGGATTGTAGAGTGAATGGAAAAGGTTTCCTGACATGTTTGAAATGCCCCTGAATCTCTGATGAGGATTAATCACCAGATGCAGCAAACAGCTGGCTCTGCCCCTGCCAGCTCAGCCTGCAGCTGAGCAAGTTGAGCAGAGCTGGCAGTGGTGTGCTGTATGAACCCTGCTCCCTGGCAGTGGAGGGAGCTCGGGGGAAATACTTCCATCCCATGGGGACAGAAGAGGCTTGCTGCCTCACAGTGGGAGAAAGGACTTCATGAGGCTGAAGAGGCCTTGCTCAACTGTTAAAGAGGTCAATGGCCTTCTGTTTAACCTCATAAGTTGCATAATAATCTAATTTGCTATGGTATATGGTAGTGCTTCTGTGCTTTGAAATAACCCATGGTTTCAGACTTAAGTAAATACAGAACACATTCACTCTCTTGACAAATGTTGTCATAATACTTAAATACTTTGTATTCAAATATGTTTTTAAGTGACACCAGAGACCTGAATTCTGCCCCTCCAATAACAGGGCTGATGACAGAAAAGACTTGCATTAATAGTTTTGTCTTCTGTGTCTTCATTCCAGGGCAGTAAAGTTGCCATCAACTTTATCTTACCCAACAGCAAATTGGCATTTTACTTCTCAGACAACAGCAGGAGAATTGATCTCTATGTGGGAGAAACCACTAAAACATTTGGTGCTCTCTGGGAGTTGTTCAACATATGCTCATCCATTGAAATGTTCTGCATGTTTCCTACATAATCGGGTCTGGACCTCAGCCATCCACAAAGTAGATGACAGCCATAAGCACCAGGCCATGAGCTATATTCTCTGTATGGCCTTTTCTCAGCACACCTTCTGTTCCCTCCACCTCCTCGAAAAAATAACTTGTTTTCTAAACTTAAAGGTTTTGATTAAATGAAATTTCCCCTTTTTTGCCAAATCTGGTAATTGTTCACATCATCTTCATTTTAAAATAAGAAAGAAGCAGTGTGCTCTTTAGCAGTGTTCCTTTCTTAATTGGCAAACAGGAATTTATCACAATGGAATAAATTACATTATAGCATAACTTTTTAAAGCACCATTAATTTAAATATATATCCTGCCTTTTTTGACAGAAGCGCCAGTGGTCTATTCAAAATCTAAATCAACTTTCAGACTTTTATTGATTCAACTATTATCCTTTTCATCCAGGCCTCTAAAATAATGCATTCACTTTAAGATAGAGAAGTGCAGCCTGATCATATATCTTTTCCAATCTCCAAAACGTTACAAAAATACCCAGAAAAAGTAATTTTTTCCCAAATGATCTTTACATGGTAGCATTATTGTAACTATGGTCATTCTTTAATTTCAGTTTATGGATCTGCAACATGTAGCTACTAACAGTCACATTAAAAGCAGAAGTACACAGTAGTGAGGCTGCAAAAGATCCATGAAACCATAGATGATTTTATTTTCACAAATCAATTAAAAACTTAAAAGAGAAGCTTTATTAGCATTTGAGAAGCCAACAGATCTCTCCTCTGTGAAGAAGGAGATCATTCATTGGTCCCTGGGGCTAAGTGCATAGGGTGTCAAGACCTTTTCACTGGCTCTGAGATCAAAATGACATAGCCTAGCTCACATGGACATATCCGTGCTCTCTCGTCCCCCAAAATCATGGCAGCATCCAAACTGCCAGTGTGGCATGGTCCTCCTCATGTGCTATTTGTGCCAACCTCTGTTTGGGCCCAGAGCCACCTGACAGCAGCCAAGGCTGTAAAGGGCCATGCCAGCGACTGAGAAAGCAGCCATAACAGACTGCAGCCATGGCACAATCATAGACCATAATTGTGGGGCCATCTCAAAGCTAGCCCTGTTTTATCCTTTTGTACAGACAGATCTGTGAAACCCGTGAGATAGTAACAGAAAGGTGCCTAACATATGTAGAATATTAATGGGATAAAAGCGAATAGAAAGATTATAGTGTGCTTTGAAATAATTTCTTTTGTGCTCTTGTTTCTATGAGAACTATGAATTTTAAAATCCTAGACCATTTTTCATGCATTCTGAGCATTATGCTTTTATTAGCTGTTGACACTCCATTTTAAGGAAGCCTCATCACTCCAGAATCATGGTAAGTCTCACAGAGGTACAATTGGAGTACAATCCCCACATGGGTTACCATTTCCTGCAACAAGATTCCTGGGTATCACCAGCCCTGCTTAAATTTCCAGCTGTAAGTTCCCTTTCCTACCTATTAGCAGCTTGGGGATTTTTATGTCTTTTTTGCAGATTGACACAACAGGAGTAAATTCCCCCTCACAAAGGTACAAATACTAATCTCAACTCATCATTAAAAGCCTATTTTAATCTTTGAAACCAGAGGAAATTTGGAGAGGAGAATGGGACTCAGAGAAGCAAAAAGTATAGATTAGCATAAATAACATATAGTAGAGGTGCAACAGAGTGAGTGAGAATATGTCTCAAGCCCAAATCAATACCAGCAAACGAGCCACATAATAGATTTTTTACTCTCTGCTCTGTAGTTAAAGTTTTGAACTGACTTTAGGTTCATAAAGTTATTCCTTGTGGAAATAATAAATTATTAGTCAGATTTTACCTTTATTAATGTGTTTACAGAAAGTGCAAATAATCACTGAAGAAGCCTGCCCACATTTTAATGTTTTCATTCATAGCAAATAGAGTTGCCAAGTCTATGTCTTGTAAAGCTTAACAACTTGGACCCAGCTGGTATATCAAAGCCAGCTATGGCCTATCAGCTTTTGGAACACAACCAAGAAAATACAAAGAATTGCAGTGTAAGGAAAACATTGCTTACTTTTTTAAAAAATATATGGGTGGTTATTTTTTTTTCCACAACAGCAATCCAGATGGGAACTTCAAGTGCCAGTCAAAACCTGAGTGCTAAAACAGCCTCTGTGATTTACTCAAAGTTCACCAAAAGAGAAGGGAAGTATTTTTTGTTCCAGATACATGAACAATAGAAAATCATTGTAGCGACTTTTTTTCTTAGAGTTTTCTTTGGACTCAGTTTAGCTCTTATTGTGTCATTACAATACCTGAAAATGTCTATACGTAGTTAGCCGTAAGATTTTTCTAAAAACATTATTGTTTTGTGTCAGTGTTTACAATGTTCTAAAATCTTTTTATATTTGTACTCTTTTTTTCATTTCAGGATCACTTCTTTGACATTAAAAGAATACAGTTTTAAATACTTTAATGATATTGCCGAGCTGATTATGTATGATGAGCAAACTGAGAGAAACTTTTCAATCAGTCCCAGACAATAGTGATAATTAGACATTTCTGTTGACTTATACATAAAACATTGCAGGATTATGATCTCCTGTGTAAGTGTGGAATCATCGAGATCCAGTTTGAGCTTCAGACAAGTTTTGTTTTTGAAAGTAGTGCTAAAGGTATCAAATTGACAGTAAAAATACTAAGAGAACTTTATTTTCTCCTGTTATTCCTCAATGCATAACTTGGGAAAAAAAAACCCTCAGATGGAATTTTTGTTCTTTTGAGGATTATTCATTATAAATTATGAAATCATCTTTTTCTCTCTCTGCATTTATGAAATTCTTTACTGCTTTATTTTATTGAATTATCCATAGAATTACGTTAAAAACCTGAATATTTGGCTTTAGTTTCTCTTAGTATTAAAAAATTCCTTATAGTACTCTGTCTTCATTATGAAAACAATACTTCTATCACATATAGGATAATTTAGACTCCTAAATATCACAGCAGGTTTCTTTCAAATGAGTTGTAAATCACTCTATGGAAATAGGGATCTTTGTAAATGTACCACTGTTATTTTCTTTTAATATCTTCTTCATGCTTCTATTTCTTAATTATGTCTATAATAAATCAAAAAACCTTCAGTTTATATTACCTAAAATTGTTATGTTTATTTCAAATGTAAATGCATTTATTTATTTCATACTACATGGTGGAGTTGTATTTATTACTCAGAACTATTCACTTTTTATTACTCATAAGAATGAAAAATTGTGCAAGTACATGTCCTTTAGATGTCAAAATTATATGCATCATAAATATTTGGGCAGTTTTCATGTATAAAAATTACCTACTTTCCTGAGTACAGTACCTCTAAGTTTCTAAGCATGTCATGACACATAATTAGCCTGAACATGGTTTTCACAGAATCATAGAAGCATAGAACAGCTTGGGCTGGAAGGGACCTTAAAGATCCTCCAGCTCCAACCCCCTCGCCACAGGCAGGGACACCTTCCAAAAGACTGTGCTTCTCAAAACCCCGTTTAACCTGGCCTTGAACACTTCCAGGGATGGGGCATGCACACCTTCTCTGGGCAAAATTTCCAGGGTCTCAGTGGCTCACAGCAAGGAATGTCTTCCTAAGAGCCAGTCTAAACCCATCCTCTGTCGTTTGCAGCCATTCCCATCATTTAAGGCCATTAGTGCTCTGCAGGTTTGGACAGCCTGTGGGGTGTTTATTGCAGTCACAGGGTGAGCATGCAGATATAACAGGCTGCACAGCAGCTTGCACTTACACACGTCCTCAGGGGCTGTTAGTCAAAATGCAGCATCTCTCTAAATATATCAGGCCAAGGGCAACTTGCACAGGATTTTGTGGCCAGTGAGATGGCATCACTTGCAGCCAGAGGCTTACACTACCCCCCACATCTGTATTCAGTTTCCTTCTAGTCAGGGTCAGGGCAACACCTCAGGGCTACCTGAGCAACTCTGGCCAAGCCTCTGCTGGCAGCATGCTGAAAACTGCAATATAGAAGTGCCAGTAATCCTACACTGTTGTCTGTTTTATTTAATGATAAAACCATAAATCAGGGAGAACGACAGTATTATATCCTTTTCACCCTCTATCAGAGTTCAGTGTTCCCCTGATAGGAAATAATTCTCTCCAGAGAGAAAGGGCTGATCCTAGATTGATTTCTGAAATACTCTCAAGCTTCTAGGATTTAAGAGGAGATGGAAAATTGATTTGTATTTCATGTGCTACGTTCATTTGTGGAACACGTCTTCAACTGCAGTAATATAGTATTGCTCAATTACAGTAATCTGTATGAAGTCTGATTTGCATTAGGGTTTTGTAATACAATTCTCTTTTAATTCCCAAGGCCTTAGGAGACAATATCGATATTCCTCACTTTACTTTTGGCATGAACATGAAAAATGCTTGAAACCTGTTTGTTGAGTCAGAACTTTATTCTTCCCTCTCTGCCCTGTAAATGAACTCTTTTCTGAATATCCCAATGAAGAGGGATAGCATAGCATTTTCAAGGCAGGAAGCAGGAGATATTGCTCTGTTCCAGTGTCTCTGCTACATGAATTAAATATGATTTAACAGCTGGCAAGGTTTAACTGTTAAAAATGTCAGTTCCTGACAGAAACAAAATAATGAGGATTTCTTTTAGAAAGTATTGAGGTGAACCCTGTAATTCGTGAAGAACCTTTTAGAATGCTTAAAGCAAGTATCCACAATATATATTTGCCAGTTGATTCTACTCCCTCAGTAAGCCCCAGTTATTGTTTCTTAAGAAGAAATTGTACTGATTGTGAAGACTGCTTCAGTCCCTTGAAACTATTAAAATGATCAAATAAATTTCAATTATAAACCTGACCTTCATTAAACATGCAATGCCAGATCTCTTCCATGACATTTGTTTAATTAAGTCATAGCCTTGTTTATTTCTGTTATGACTACATAGAAATACAAAATTAGTTTTGGTTAGGCCAAGGAAGCTGAATGAGCTGAATGCTACAGTTCTAAAACTTATTTTAAAACAGGAGGTTAGAAGATAAAAAATCAGACCTTGCTCAGTGTCAGGAGGGTATGAATTCACATACAGATTCCCATTTATGACAATTGACTTTGTGCAGCACGAAATAGATGTCTGAGTACAAAAATGATGACATATTGCTTTCATAAAGTCTCTTAAAATTGACAGAGGCTCTGCAGGTAATTCTCCTAGGATTTTCAGACTTTTATTGACATAAACAAATGGGAACATTTTCCATCCTCTACCTTTATTTCAATGGCTTTAAAAATGCAGTAAATTGTGGTGTTTGTTTTTTTGTTTGGTTGGGTTTTTTTTCTAGCACACAATAAATATCTCCTTGATTGAGAAGTATCGTTTTTTCAGAAATTATTATTTTTTGTTCCTTTCCATCAAAGAACAAAGGAGCAAAGATTGTACTATTTTTGTATTTCTCCTAAAAATACTACATAAAAATATTTGTTCCACTTTTGATCTTAAAATGTCAACACAGAGATACCAAGCAAACTTCCATCATCTCTCCTTAGTAAAAATCTTAGTTATTACTTGAGTTACTAAAAATTATTTTGAGCTTTCCTAGGGAAATTATGAGATGAGTAGTAACTGAATAATGATGAAACACCATATGAATTGGTTCTTTAGAAATATTCCATAGAATCAAAGTGGTTTAAGTTGAAGGGACCTTAAAGATCATATAGTTCTAATATTCTTGCCATGAGCAGGGAGACTTTTCTCTAGACCAGAATGCTCAAAGCCCCATCCAGCCTGGCTTTGAACACTCACAGGGGATGGCACATCCACAGCTCCTCTGGGCAACATGTTCCAGTGCCTCACCACCCTCACAGTCAAAAGTTTGATCTGACTATCTAATCTAAACCTACTCTCAGTTTGAATCCATTCCACTTGTTCTGTCTCTACATGCTCTTGTAAAAAGTCTTTCTGTCTTTCTTGTAGGCTCACTTCAGGTACAGGAAGGTCAAAATTAGGCCATCCCAAAGCCTTCTCTTTTCCAGGTTAAACAAACACAATTCTCTCAGCTTTTCCTTGTACAAGGGCTGCTCCAGCTCTCTAATCATCTTGGTGTCCCTTCTCTAGACTTGCTCCAATAGGTTGATGAGCTTCCCATGCTGGGGATCCCAGAGCTGGGTGCAGCACTGCAGGTGGGGTCCCACCAGAGCAGAGCAGAGGGGCAGAATCCCCTCCCTCCCCTGCTGCCCATGCTGCCTTGGGTGCAGCCCAGGACACATTTGATTTTTTGGGCAGGGAGTCTTATTAAACCCTGGGAGATTCCCATTGTCCCACTTCTTAAGCTCGTCCAGATCCGCCTGCATGGCATCCCATCCTTCAGATGTGTCAACTGCACCCTCAGCTTGGGGTCATCTGCAAGCTTGGTGAAGGTGCATTTGATCTCTTTGTCTATGTCATTAATGAAGAGATGAAAAAACATTTGTCCCACACGGACCCCTGAGGGACACCACTTGTCACTGACATCCATCATGACTCTGACACTGACCACCACCCTCTGGATGTGACCACCCAACCACTTTCTTTTCTAACAGTCCATACATCAAATCTATTTCTCTCCAATTTAGAGAAAAAGATATTGTGGGAGATATGTGAAAGTTTTCACAGAAACCCAGATAAGCAACATCTTCAAGATTTCTTTTGTATGATCATGTCCAATAACAATTATTTAAGAAAATGGGGAGATTACACTAGCATTATTGATATTCCAAGCAACATTTCTAAAGAAAGTAGTTTTGAAAGAAATTCCTGAAGCTGGTGAATTTAAGTACCCTCTGACTGTACCATTGGACAGATGTCCATACAAGAAATCCTGACACCAACCCTTTGCATAAGAAAAGTCACAGGGACCTGTGGCCCAGCCAGGGGATTGAACACTGAGAGGCACAGCAGGAGCCAAGGCCCTCCAGACTTTCATGCACTTGGACTGCAAGATGATAAAAACCTAGGGGCTCCTTTTTTAGGATCCCTCCTTGGAGGCACCCAGACTGAGCTGTTACTCTATTGTTGCACCATGATCAAATTATTTTAAGGATCAAGACATCTGAGATTCTGCTATGGGAAACCTGGGGTCGAGCTGGTAAGTAAACCTGGTCTGGCTGTGTGAGCGTGTGTGCATAGGGAGTTGAGTGGGGTTGGCTCAGTGGAGCTGGCCACTGAAAAGGGGCCTCAGTCCCAGTTCTGGCAGTGAGAATGTGACTGCCAGTGTGGCTCCTGGACAGTCACACAGGAAAGTTTCCTTAACAATCCTCTAGAAAGTTGCCACTGGCCTGTTGGGTATTTAATGCCAAGGAGTCTGAATTCTATGTTAATCATGCCAGCTACTTGGAATAGTGAAAATTTACATGCATTTTTGCAGGAACAAAGGGAATGCACTGCCAAACCAGTGAGTCTCTGCCAGAATATAAGCCTGAATTGTGCTTCAATTTCATCAAGCCATCAGTTTGTCTCCTAGATGCTGTAAGGTAGGACATTAGATTGCTATTGCTATTCCTTGCTTTAAAGAATGATCAATAACAAGCATGATGGATAGTGCTAGGCAGAGAAAGAGTGGTCCTGGTTATATGAAGGATGCCAATTATTTTTTCCCTGTGAGGCAAACTTTCATTTCACAAAAGTGCTAATACAAACCAACTCTTTCTCTCAATCAGCACTTATTTGAAGACCTCTGTACTCTGACTTGCAGCTCTAAAAAGTATAGCATAGAAACTTTCCAGTTACATCACTGTCAGGAACATAATGTTTCTGGCTTCAAAACTGTTCGCAACCATGCTGTCTTGAAGAAGGATGCTCTCACATGTCTTTAGCCATTATCTCAGCTCACTCTTCTGAAAGAAATTTCCTTGGTTTTATTTCTGCTAGCTATTTCTCTGCTGTCTACTCTCTCTTTCCTCTAGCTCAACCTATGGACTGAGTACAGTTCCCTAATCTTCAACTTGCTTGTCTAAAAATTGCCTATTGTCTATCTATGTGTTGCTGCTGAGATGTAGATCAGAATACTGTGCATCATTATTTATTAAATTATGTGGTTACCTCATCTTGCCATCAAAAAAGGAAATATGCCTGTCACAACTCTCTCCCAAATATTTTGCATCATCATGACATGTGAGATTAAAGGACAATAAAATTGTTTTTTCTTCTTTTGTGTCAGAATGAATCTAATATACTGTTAGGAAAAGCTGTCTCCATCACAGGAAAGCTTTCAATGGTTCACTGCCCTAACATTATTCAACATGCATTGAATGCTGAGATGAAGAGATAAAGTGACAAATATACGTGAAAAATGTTGTGGTTTTACCTGAAACACAGCATCTTCTTATACTCTCTCTCCATGCTTTCCAAATCCAAAATTGTGTAGGAGAGAACAGGGTCAACATTGAACTTAAAAAAAAAAACCAAAAAAACAAAAAAATAAAAAACAAGTAAGAAAAGAAGTAAACATTTGAAAGATAAGTATTTTAGACCTGCTTTTGATAATTTAGAATTATTTCTTTATCATATTCTTATTACAGATACATGTTTATAAAAATACTCATATGGATATATATCTCTTCAATATCAAACTAAAAAAAAAAGAAATTAACTAAAAAGCTTGCAAACCTGAAACATATTGTTTAAAAGTTAACATTTAACAATTAAGTTGGCTTACTTCAGCATGTCAGAATCGTATCTTTAAAGGTTTCTGCAGCTGACATGATTTTTGACTGTGCTATTCAGGTTAAATTATCAGTGGAATTCAGATTAAGAGATCACTGAATTTCAATGTTTGCAGGTGTATTTTTTTTCTTATATAATCCTACCTCCAGTATAGCTTAGAAAAATAAAAGTTGTGAAGAGATATTTCAGCATAGGAATTTTTTTTTTCAAGTGTATTAATGTTGTAATTGCATTGTTGGCTATTTCAAAGCCCCAGAACTGGAGGTTAATCATTAAAGTGCCCTATTTTTTATGGTCTCTATTTCATGTAGCTTACTCTGGCCAGCAGCACAGACAAGATATGATGAGAGAAGATATGATGAGAAATTAAACCCCTCACATTCAACATTTTTATCCTCTAATCTTTCTTGCAATCTACTGCTATCCTCACTTTCACATGATGTCCTTACACGTTTGCTTTCTGAAATTATTAGTGATTATTTCTCTCATCATTATGCATATGGCTATGACTTTTCATTTCACAGAATGAGAAAAAGTCATTGAAGCCTAAAACCTTGAAGTCTGAATGTCCTTATCATTTCCAACTGCTAATACTTCAGCTGAAAAAGAATATTTTAAACCCTGACATCACCATGTGAATTTTATACTAAGGCCTTTGGGGGAAGAATCACTGGCAAGTGAATACAGGTTCTGCTGCTCCTTTTTGAAACATGTAGTAATGCCTTGTTTGGGTCTGTCATTTTCTCTTGGAAAGTATCAAGCAACAGGAAAGTAAAGTGCCATGTTGACAGCAAAATACTTGACAGTTTTGACCTGCAGTAGACACAACATCAACAAACAGCAACAACAGGATCTAGTTAATGGCATTTCATGGGTGCTAGGATGTACAGACAAGCATTTGGTTCTCCTGATTTCTATCCCTTTCCTTCTCTCGGTGAGCTCAGACAATGTTTCTTATTCAGAAGAGGAAATCCTTGTACAATAAGAAGCTCATAATCTGAGACTCTGCAGACATAAAGTGTGAGAAGTCCCTGTAGAGTGTGGCGTAGGACAACAATTCGTGCAAAGAAAAATTAATTGTGATATTTTATAGCTCCTGGCAGTGAAATCATGATTGCTGTTTTGAAAAGTGGATAGAGAAAAGCAAAGCAAGTCTGACCTAAAATATAGGATGTTAATGATGTCAATGGCATAAACCACAGTGTTTCTCCACAGTTTTCTATAACTGGTTCCTTTAGTGTTTGCTAAAGAGTCCAAGGAGATTTTATGGGCTTAGCTATTTGTTCTGCTGCTGAAATAAGCAAATAGGTGAGGGGAGAATCTCTCAGAGACTGAGACTCCTTGAATTCCTGCAGTCTAGATGCCAGGAAACTTTATACTGAATCATACAATCTAATTGATGATCAATATTGTTGATTGTATTCTCAAACAGCAGATTTCTACTATGATAATTTTGTTTAAATGTCAGGAAAATCTTATCAGAAGTCAACACAATTATTCCTTTTCTGGAACCCATCATTATATCATGTGTAACAGGTTTGACATCATAGCAGTAGATACTACATTATATTTTTGTCTGAGAGGAGTGGAGTCTGCTTTACAATTAGAATATCTAGACTGTATAGTGAAGGTTCACTTTAACATACCATTTAATATGCTTTAAACATGTTATAAGTAAAGAATAAGAAAAGTCTCATTTCTATGATACACTTTGGTCCACACCATAACCAAATTAATAAGCCTAAGCCAAAATTCCATTATTTCCAAATGTCATGAAAATATAGTTTTCCTCAGATAAAAACTTAAATGTGAGCATGAATAAAATAACTGCAATTTTTGGCACATTCCTAATGTTAATAATCTTTGTTATAGCACCTAGGACTTCCAGCTTATCTCTTTCTTTTAAGGGTCTCAGAGCTCATTACTAGTTTAAGAACTCAGGCATCTTTATAATGTGGGCAAATGTTATCTTCATTTTGCAATAGGAATAGTGACAGAAAATTATCTCCCAAGAAGGTCACTGAAATCTGTTCCAGGCTCTTTTATCCCCTTCCTATTCTACATTTCTGCATACTTTAACTATCTCAGCACTATTGCTTCAAAATTGGAAATGTTTCAGCCAGTAAGAATCCAGGAATGCTGTTAGAGTTTTGACTGATTCACCCTTGCAGCTTAGTATGTATACTTATTTCCTGGTCAGTTGTTTTCTTGCACTTATATTTGCATAATAATAGAACAGTTCTATCTTAGTAATTTTTCATAACATGCAAATTCCCATGCTCTGACATGCAGGCAGCGATTATTAGTCAGCCAAAGTACAGGGATTTACATTAATCAAAGAATTGCTCTTTCTCAGTTACTTTATTGCAATTATCTAAATCTCATAGTTCAGATTATGAAGAAAAACCTTTAAGAAAACTGAGATAAAGTGAACAGAAGTTTTGAAGTCACCATTTTTTTATTAATAGTGGCTTTGTGGACCATGCACTCTCATCATAAAGATTACACAGGTGAGAAAACTCCTAATAGGTAGAGTACAAAAATCTGGGTGAGGGCACAATTTTATAAATACCTATGTGATAAAATGTATTGCATAAATCTGTAAGTCACCTTATTCTGTAATGTAAAGCAAGCATTTTCCCCCCAAATCTAGTTTGTTGATGACTATACCCTATGCAAATACTTGACACTTAAAACATAGGAAGATCAAATGTTCTCAGCAAAGCACAGACACTTAAAAATATCCTAATAATTATGCCATTAGAAAAATAAGAAACATAGGGTCAAATTTCTCAGTATTATGGATTATCAATACTCTTTTGACTCTGAGAGAAAGATGGTCTAAAGAAAATTGTCCAAGACATGTAAATTACTTAGAAGCTCAGCTGTAGAGAGCTCCATCCTACTTTGTGTAGACACATTTTCAACCCTTGGTTTATTTCTTCTGGAGAAGATTTAAGAATAAAACATCTTAGGTGATTCATCCTCCTCTTCAGGAGCAATCAGGGTGATATAATTGAGATAAAATATTTCACATAAAATAACAGGCACAATTTTTCTTCATAAGACAAATCCTCTTCTTCACCTTGTCTTCAATATGCAACAGTCCAGTGGCTGGGACACTCCTGGGGAATTGAGATACCCTTGCCAGTGGAAGATTACAGCCAGTTTATATCACAAGTTGATTTGGCCGTTACACTGCCAATTTTTTTTGAGGGGTAGCTCTTACTTTAGACATAGAATCATATAGAATGGTTAGGATTGGAAGGAGTCTTAAAGTTCATCTAGTTCCAGCCCTGGTGCCATGGGAAGAGATACCATTCACCAGAGCAGGTTGCTCATGTTTCTCATCCAAACTGGCCTTGAACACTTGACAGGGTTGGAACATCCACAGCTTCTCTGGGCAACTTATTCTAGTGCCTCACCACCCTCCAAGTACAGAACTTCTACCTCATATTTAGTCTAAACCTGTCCTCTTTCAGTTTAAAACCATTACCCCTTGTCCTGTCACCACTATCTAGCCATATAAAAAGTCCCTCTCCCCACTTTTCATAAGCCCCTTTAAGGTACTGAACTGCTTCAAGGAGGTCCCAAACTCCAGACTGAACAGCCCTAGCTCCCTCAGCCTGTCTCCATAACACAGGTGTTCCAGCCCCCTGATCATCTTCACAGCCTCCTCTGGACCTGCTGTAACAGGACCATGTCTTTATTGTTAAGTGTCCCAGAGCTGGATGCAGCTCTCTCGTGAAAGCAGAGTGGAGGGGCAGAATCCCTTGACCTGCTGGCCACCCTGCTTTTGATGTAACCTAGGAAGTGTTTGGATTTCTGGGCCATGAGTGCACACTGTTGACTCATGTCCATGTCTTCATCCATGAGAACTCCTAAGTGCTTCTCCACAGGACTGGTCCCAATGAGTTCTTCCAGTCTGGGATTACCCCAGTCCAGGAGCAGCACCTTGCACTTGGACTTGTTGAACTCCATGAGGTTTGTGTGGCCTGACTTCTCAAGACAATAAGAGTCACACACACATACACACACACACAAATACACACCCTCCTTCTCTAAGTCCTTGGGCCTTATGTCCCTCCATCTAAGCACTGAGTGTGCCCATGCTGTCCGTCATTGAGTCCATCACCCTCTTACACTACACAGCTGCATTTTAAGGGCCAGAGGCTGTATTCTGGTTACATCCAAAGTTAGAGAGGAGGGCATGAGATAACTGAGCAGGAGGATGAAAATAGCATGGAGTGGAAAGTTAGAAGACTCCAGCATCCCAGCTGTCCTGTGATTTTGTACATGGGATGAGTGGTGTAAGCCTATTATATTACTCTATGCTACAGCCCTCCTTATGATAACCACAAAGAACCAGGCCTTTCAGACTTAAAAATCAGAATTAGTAAATGTATGGAGCTATAGAGACCTATATTTTGAATGGCTCATGCATGTGTTTATTCTTTGTTGGTGGAACACTAAAACTCAAATATAAGCGCATATAGAAATATAGTAAGATTTTGTTCTGAAATTGAAGGCTCTGAAAATACAACAGCACAATTACAAAAAGAATACACCCTATAAAGAAACATATCCTCAATCTCAAATTTACAGAGGTAGAGTCACAACAGTCTCTGGAAATCAACTGAGAAGTGCCCAAAGTAGTAGAACATATTATGTCAAGAGGTGGAGTACTTAAATAATTTCCTGCTTTTTAAATCCAGAATGTTAGTTTGGCATCTCATATACCTACATACATACATACATACATACATCATACATATATATATATATATTTATATACATATATATGTGTGTGTGTGTATGTATGCATATATATTCATATGTAGAACATACATATATATGCATTTATGTATGTGTGTCTGTGTGCGTGTATAATAGGTATTTAAGAAAGAAAAAAGAAAGTACCAGTAAGCTGTTACCTGCTGAAAGAAATCCTGATCTACCAGTATCTTGAACACAGGGAGGCCCTTCTTTCCAACTTCTATGGACATCTTTCAAAAATAAATTTTCAGAGCAGAATTCCTAAATATGGCTCAGGCTGACATGACACATAGTTCAGCCTGCAGTAGAACCTCTTTCTTCAGAATAGGCAGAGGAAAAGTATGAAGTCTGCTGTAAGGTAAAACTTACATCCCTAAAGATATTTGTAAGTCTCTCAAGTTTGGTAGCTACGGATATGTAGTTTTAAACCCTCTGTTTTAAAGTATCTGAAATCCATTTTCAGCTTTTGTGTGTCTTGCTGCTTTTTATCCTCCCCAGGATCTCAATTAAGATTTTCTTCAAAAGCTTTCCTAAATTAGATTCTTATTACTAAGAAGAAAAGTAGTATCTCTGTTTACCCTTACAAATGGGAAAATGTTTGACTGAATTTGTAGTCACAGTGCTTTGGTAAAGAATGAAAGACAATTAAATCTAACTTTGGAATCTGATAAATAATTCACTGCCAGAGCTAAGAGATGCACTGATGCCGTTTAGGTTTTGCCTTTATTTCTTTTATATGTTGTCTGTTTTCTTCACACGTATATTTGTAGATCTGTAGTCTATTGTATTAGTGACCAGATTTCCCAGTACTTTTCCATAGCGTTTCTCTAAGGAGAAAGACAAAACAAATTCCAGAGCCCCAAGCCCTGGGGGTACAAGGCTCCAGGGCTATCTTGGTTTTACCTGGGAACCAAGGCTGAGAACAACTCTTGGAGATTCATTCTCATGGACAAAGTACAGCTAGTGCTGAAGGGGGGCTCCAGAGAAAGGGCTTGACCTTTCACCACTTGTCCTTCTAATTGGTGTTTTTTATCAATTATGCTAAATTCCTAAAACCTATAAAATGTACTCACCCCTGGGGGGATGGTGGGCTTTTGTGGACATTTTTCCATAACTGCTCCTGAAGGTCTTCAAATAAAGATCTCCCTTTTACATTACCTCCTTTCTAAAGTTATCTCGAGTTTCATTTCCAGATTGGGAAAAAGGCAACAGCACAATGGTTTTTCTCGTAAGAAATCCAGAAAGATTTGTTGTCTTCTGAAGCTGAACAGGCCTAGAGTAAAAGTGAGCCCCTGAAAAGAACTATTGCTTTTAACGTTAGCCAGTTTCTCACAGTCAAGCTTTTGCCAAGAGCTTGTGTTGGCTTTTTCTTCATGGGATCCTGAAATATTCCCTGTGTATTCTTTTGAGGTCTTTGAACAAAACCTTATGAGATTTTCCGTATAAAACTTGGGTTGATTTTCAGACTCAAAGAATATAGCAATCAGTGACACAATTACTGATTGAGGCTGAGTCTGTGGTAGATGTATAGTTTTTATGTCTTCAGATAATACTGAGGTTTGTGTGCAACTATATCATTATTCCAAAAGAAATAGAAACCTCAGGGGGTACAAATTCAACCTAAATAAAACAAAAAAACATAAACCTAATAAAATCCTTTCCCACATGAAGGAAAAGAAAAATAATGCTGCCATTATATTAGACAGCAAAATCACAGGTTTTTACAAATATCTGTGAAAGAAATAACAGGCTAGCATTTAATGAAAATCTGCCTTGTGATTTAGTGAAAAAACCATGCTGTTGTTGTTAAAGTTGCAATTGTAGTGAACTATATTGTTTGCTAAATAGAATTAGGATGTAAAGAGACAGATTGCTAGGAGAGACATAAAAGTGAATTTTGGGGATAATAATGCTTTCATCAGGGAAATAATCCTAAATGTTTCTAGGTCTATGAAGGTTTTTCTTTTCTTTGCTGCATGTTTTATAGAAGCATTAACACACACAAATAAAATAAAAAAAAAAAAATAAAAAAAAAAATAAAAAAATAAAAAAAAAAAAAGAAAAAGAAGAAGGAAAAAAAGGGATAATGATTTGTAGAAACTATGGCTTTTATTTCAGCTTTCTTGCCTAATGGCAAATATTTGAAGTCTCATGATGCTACCCAAAGATTCATGTTCCCTTGTTTTCACATATTAAAGGATTAGTCTGGAGTAAATAAGAAACATTCTGAAATATGTAGCAATTATGAAGATTATATGGGTTTGATAGTTTGTCTTTCTGGACTTTTTAGACACACAAATCAGAATGAGATTACTGTTATTTGAAAAAAAGTTTGTCTATAAAAACATACATTTAAATTATCATCATTTAACACTGCCCATGGACTTCATAACTTAATCTGGTATCACTTAAGGTGGAGACTGCCCACTATTTTCAAAGGAGACAGGGCATAAAAGAGATGGAAAGCAGTGAGCTGGGCTTTTAGTTTGCTAAAACAGAATGGGATTAGCAGCAGCAAAACTGTTAATGCATTATTACATAAGAATTTAAATATTGTATGTGGGCCAAATTGCTTATAAAATAGTATTATATTAATTAAAATGATGTACAGAATGGTCTTCTTTCAGACTTTGATAGATATATTGTCCTGGTTTGTTAGGTAACTACACATATGTCTTTTGACCTGCAGAACTGACAGTCTACTCAAAATTGCTTTGTGTTTGGTGTAGCATTTCTTGATAATTAAAGAACACCAGTGCTATTCCTCTCTCTGTTTAGCTAGATCTTTTTCTGCTAGAGATGATATTGGACTTGAAGTCATTTTGATAACTTTCCAGGGAGACAGATTTTATTAAAAGTATGCCATAGATATTTTCACATCCTGCAGCTGCTCAGAATGCTGCCCTCTATCCTATTATCCAAATTAATGAATTAACTGAGAGTTTTGGGTTCAAACTTGTAAATGGATCTCACTGTTGATTTTGATTTATATGTTTTTTATTTGTGCTTTCAATGAGATATGTTTTGATTTTCATTTTTGTTTTAACTTTTTCTTTTTTTCTTAATGTCATTTCAAGGCCCATGGATTTCAGGCAGGACATATTTTATGTCTGATTTCTAAAGCTATTTAAAGATTTCTTTGTGGTTTCTCATAAATTATCTTGCTTTGGCCTGTATTTTTGCTTGTTAACCATTGCATGTTGTAGTTGACAATACCTCTTCCACAAGATTTTTCCTGGTTTTGATGTGATCCATATTCTGTTGGGTTATGTTTCCCAAGCCAGGGACCATTAGCCTAGTTATGTGGATGTTAGCAGAGACATTCTCATTAGCTTCCATAAAAGCAGCCAAAGCAGAAAATTTTTACAGAATCAGCAAATTGCTGTTTATAATCTCCAACAATGCTCTAGCTCCCTAAATCAGCAGAATCACTTCAGCTTGTTTCACAGGGAGTCTGGCCAGTGTGCATGTAATCAGAAAGGTTTTTTCCAGAACCCAGCACTATTTAGACCAGCCTCAAGGATATAACAAACTCATTAGGCTTGTTAACAGCACCTGTGATAGGATCTTTGATATAATTTCTAATTAAAAGCTCCTCCTTGAATAGGACAATCCACAATGAATTAGAAATAAATTTCAATTGATCATATACAAGGTTTGCCAATGGTGAAGAACTTAAAGGAGGAGGGGGAAAATTGTATTAAAATGAATTCATCTTACATAAAAAAAGAACAAAACAGTTAGACATATTTATAACACTGAAGATAGGTTTCAGATGCTTTCACTTGCTCTGAGAAATGTCTCCTTATACAATGAAACATAGTGATGTCACAATCAATCTGACAGATGGGGGACAAAAAGAAAAGTTGAATTTTTCTTTCCAAGACAGCAAATTTTAACTCACTATGCACATTGATGCATACAAAAATCACATAATTTAGAAAACATTCTCTCCATGAAATATGCTTCAGCATGCAACATTCTAGTTAGAAAAGAAAAAAAAAAAAAGAGATAGGGAAAAAACCCCCAATGTTCTTCTCATAGAATATGATGATTTTGCAGTGTTTGTACTTAATATTCTTACTTTATTCTCTATTATTGCTTTTATACATTATTGCCTTGTATATAAAAGATAGATATTACCAATTCCTTTCATCAAGTATCCACTCCTTTATCCACTCCATACTTCTTTTCCTATCCTTAATTGATTGCTGTGTTTAAATTTTACATAAATTTTTATCCTTCCAAACTACATTATTTTATAGAATATAAATCTTCTGTAAGAAAAGAAAGAGCACAGCACAAGAGAAAAAAAATGTGTATTTATTTGCCTTATCAATTTTGAACATACATTAGTTAAGCATTCACACATTATTTATCTTCTTTTCTTTCTCTACAGCGTGGAACCAAAGGACAGTGTTTCAGAAAGGCAGTGCTCAAGTTCAAAGAAATAATGTTTAAGGTCATTATTGCAGCACTGAAGCATTTGCTTTCTCTTTGTTCATCAAACTGATAGTTTTGATGACAGATAAGAGCTGTTGTTTCTTCCAACTTCTTTCTCAAAATAATGTTTGGGGTTTTTTTTTTTCCTTTTAAGCAATTGTCTTTCATGTTTACTTAATTTAATTGTGCAAACTGTAGAATTGGATAGGAAAGCAGATGTGACCTAAGGTTGTAATAATTCACAAAAATTTTCAAAGGCGTAGTGAGGAGAAACCATTTGATAAACATCATCGATGTAGCTGTCATTTGACAAACAAATGTCATTATAACAGATGCCTCTGTATATTCCTGGTTAGTTTGCTTCTGTTAAAGTAAGAATATAATATAAACAGAATATTAAGGGGTTTTTTTCTATAATTTATGCCATTGAAACTTAAAATTATTGCAATGATCTTCAACAAACTAGTCTATTTCAGAAAGCCAGAAATTCTGTCTCCGATCTGAAATAATGCAGAAGTCCTAATATTGAACTTGGAAGAAAACAAAATAAGCCTGCAAAAAAAGTGGAAAAAATATTAGAAACTAATTTTTAAACATTAAGGACAATTTCTCATATACAGACATGAAAATAAGAAATATGGTTCATAGGAAAGAATTAGAACTCAAAATCTTTCTGAACATAATCATTACATATAAAAATTCCAAATTCCAAAGCTGCAGCATACTGAAACAGCAGGGGTTTTTACACTTAATAGTGCAATTCAAAAATCTAAATGCTTTAATTCAGCCTGCATTGATCTGATTCCAAGGTCACTGAGAGGTCTGAAAGTGTTGAGGATGGCTGCATTTATGAGAGAGCAGATTAGACAGATGACTCTAAGCCTTTCCAGAAGCAAGGATCTGGCATCAGAGTAGTTCTCGTAAAAAAATATCTAACCACACACACCAAAACCAGGGACATGCACACACACACATGTTCAAGCACACATGTGCACACAGTGTCAGCTACGACTGTGACATACAAAATGGATTTTGGGGAATAATTCCTGTGATTCTCATTTCTACTTTTTATGACTCACTTAAGCATCTTTCTCCTCATTTCAGAAAAAGTAATCTGTGATTTTAGTAATGATATCTGGTTGGAACCAGGGGCACCTAGTTCACACTTTTTCTGCCATGGGCAATCTGGAAGACATTCACACAAAGTGACTCTCCACTGGCACAATGAATGGCCACTAGACTATTTGCTGCCCTTAATATTTTGCTCTCCTAGCTGACTACCTGGTCCGCCAGGTAGGACCTGTTCTACACATAACTGATGCTTCATATATTTCTTCTTATGCTGACTGATCAGGTAAGATGGCTAAGATAACTGGCTATCCAGCTCCAATGGTGGATCCCTTCCCAAATGTTTTGAGTAGCCCAATATCTCTTGGTTTCTAATAACTAAGTTTCGTTTGATTGCCTAGCTTGCTACTGGATTTCATTTTTTGGTAGTGAACTCACTGTTTAGCCTTTTGACTTGATTTCTGACACTGTGCTGAACCGACATTAACCTTTCTACCATTTTTCTCCCCTCGTATGTTCTTTAATTCACTATCTTCTTAGTGTCTCCTTCCTTTCCTTATACCCTCTGGCAGGCTACCACATTCTTGTCACTTTGACTGCCCTGCAATAGATGGTGTGTACTCTCACAGCTCTCAAGCCACTGATAACTACCATATTTCTTTTTTTCATGTGGCAGGAAGCCAGACTTAAACATAAACCAAATAAATAGCATGAAGTATTAGAAAAACTGCAAGCTCTAATATTTTTTCTTTCTTGCTTTCAGCTCCACCCTAATATATAGAGAAAGATTGTTACACTAGTACTTAAGAAAAATGATGCAATCATTAAACCCTCAATGCTCACTTTAAAGTGATAACTTCTCCAAGTCCAGTGTCATTAATTTTGCAAAGGAATATAATTTTGTTTCATTAATATTGACATTTTGTCCCTGTGGTCAGAGGACAGACTCTCCTGAAAGACTTTTATTCCCTTTTATCCTTTTAATCCTGGTCATCTGTAATCTTATTCTAGCCTAGAAAACAATAGGGAAGATTTTTTTCTTCCATATGTAGATGTTAAATTTTAAAGTGAGAGCTAAAATACTCATGACTGGAGAAAAATAATATTGTATATAGCATTACCATATGGCTCATGTTGTTTCTTCCCACCTAATGATCCACATTTGATTTTTCAGATTTTTAAACTTTATGATAAAGATATTGTATTCTTATGTAAATTATATTCGAGATTTCTTGAGCAATATTCAGTGTAAGTAAAATATAGCCTCAGGAATGAAGTGTTTTAGTACCTTTGTTACCTGCTCTGAAAGCCACTTGCCATCCTGGAATATCAGAACCTTTCATCCGAACTAGAATGAATCATTTCACTGTAGAAAGGTTATTTTTGATATAAACACAAGGGGGCACATCATGGTTTAACTGCAAGTAATTTGCTTCCTTAATTTCAAGTACCCAAAGTAATTGCTGTTTCAGAATATTTCTAAGACCTTTTTATATTATATACATACCATTATAGTAACTAGAGCAAGAACAGGGAGAGGGGCAAAGATACTACTGATGGTTCTTGGTACAGGAATATGGCTAGAAAGATAGTGCAGAGGAGATAAGAATTTTTTTTTTTTTTTTGGCAGTCATAGATTCATGAAAATCCTTAAGGTATGGGCTGACTAAATGAAGGTCAGCTGGAATTTTGGGATGAATATGTTTTCGCTTCTTCTTCATACTAAGATCCCCAAGATGAAATGACATAATTAAGCAATTTTTACAATCGCTATTAAAATTTAAATTAAAACATGAAAATTCAAAATAAGGGAAGAAGGAATAGAAAGTTTTGAATAACTTAACTAGTAGAAACTTCAACAAATACTTAAGAAAGCCCCTGCTGTCACTTACAAGATTTTCCTAACTGCTGTGTGCTCTCCATCAATTTCTCCTTGTGCTGCAAAACTTCCAACTCCTTGCATTAGATCTTCCTGTCTCAGAATCTGCTGTCTGAACGACTGAGTTTACTCAGTTTCCTCCAGGAAAGAATAAAAGGATAAAGCTCCTCCTTTTTAGGGAGTTTCACTGAAACAAGTTTCTCCCATTTTAAAGGAATGTAGAGTACATGTTCCATCATCCTGATTGATCCTTCCAACTCAGCATACTCTATGAAATACAGAGCTACCGTCCACCAGAGATTATAAAAGTACAATGCTGTACCTTAAAACACTTGAAAAGCTGTTTCAAAATCTGGTATGCCATGACCTGTGCATTATAGAACTGCTGTTTATTTCCTTGTGCTTACCTCATTTACCACTTGGGTAAGTTAAATTCATACAGAAAAATCTGCATGTATTTTTCCTAATCATCCATATTTTAGAATTAGATTCTTTTTCTTCTTTCTTACAGTAAGTAATCTCAATAAGTGTTGATGGGTTGTTTATTTTTAAAGCACTATATATGCATATATATATATATGTAACTATGTATAAACATATATAAATAAATATACACAAATATATTCCAGTAATCTGCCTTTGTATCCCCTAGCACCAGTACCTTTTTGAACTCCCAACCCCGTGCTGAGCACTGACTGAACATCCTGCAGTTCATCTCAGTGCTACTGTGCAGTGTCAGAACACTTGGCTGCAAATCAAACAACATTTTCTTTTTTTCCTTTAAGTTGTCAAAGAAAGTTTTAAAAGGCTGAAGGTGACATTTTGGCCTTGAGGCTTACTTCACATTGTTGAGATACAGAATTTTCTTCCTCACGCCCTGAAGAAAAATTTCTGAATGGCAAGAACAAAAATAACATTTCCATGTATACTGATCTCTATACAGGAACAGACTGGCTTGATTCACAGTGGGCACCAATATTGCCTACAGCCAATTGTATGTTTTGATTTCATTGAGAATGAGTCCAGGTACTGTGCTCATTATATGATTTAGAAGTCTTTTTCTACTAGTTTAGAACTTCCTTAATGTTTTTCATTTGAAACGACAGCAGGCAAAGCCCCTTATTCTAGTGAAATACTGTCAGGTATATAAGTTTGGCTGCAGTTGTATTCCTCTCCTCCCCTCCTCTCTCTTCCCCTCCCCTCCCCTCCCCTCCCCTCTCATCCTATTTGTTAGCACTCAAAAAGTACTTGTTACTCCAAGGCAGGAAATTTTAAATTTAAGTGGGAACTGAAGGAAGGGAAACACTGAAAGAGAAATCAAGGAGATCTATAGCCCCTTACAACACATTTTGAACTGACATAAGGTCCCAAGGGGCTCAGATTTTTTTCAGCAGCAAAAAGAATTCATTATTTTGTTCAGTCAGGTAGTGCAACTAACTCTAACAAAAACAACAGATTCTAAAGAGCTGATGTAAATGCAAATAGACAAATTCCCTTGATCTACTTCCTCTTTATGTACTGTCTTGACAGAACTGCTGAGCTTTCACTTCTAGGACAAAGTTGAAGTTTACCTTTCCTATCCAGTGTTTTGTATGGTTTACACAGTGCCTTGAAGAAATCAGGGTTGGGGGTTTTCTTCCCCTTTGAATTACTCCATTTTATACAGCATGCTTCTTTGTGTCAATATTTTCACTGTTGTGGTGTGATAAAATGCTGGTCCAGAAAGATTTAATACATGCATTTATATAAATACATTTCTACATTTTTTAGTTTATAAATCACGGATGAAAAATTGTTTGCAAAGAATTAACAAGAAGAACTATGCTGTGGTATGAAAACAAATCTTAAAGAGCCAATCAACTCTGAATACCTATTTAGTAGGTATCTGCAAATTGGTTTTCAGCCTGAATTCCAATAGGATTTAGGATGAATAGGCAGGAAATTTTTTTTCCTACAAGGTTACATTGCTTCATTTGGAATGTCTTCTTGATTTGTGGTATTAGAAGACAACACCCAACAAAACAGGTTAGTGTTGCTGCTTTTTACTTCATCAATTTTTTCCTGATAGACTTAAGATGTTCTTGTCTGAACTATGAAAGTACAGAAGAATGCAATTTAGGTTCTAGTTCTGCCATCTCTGGACAGCATGAAATACATGTCATGACAACACTAATGACAGTAATAGCAGCAGTCCCTACATCAACAGTCCCTGTTCAAAACTCTTTAAGACACTACCTTTACTCACAAGAAAAAAAATTGTTCTGACTCCTCGTTCAAATGTTGAACAAGATATCAGCTGCAGATGACTAGCTGTATATTTTTGTCTTTGGCAGTGTCAGGCTCCTTCAAATATATCTTAAGTCTGTGTACTGTAAATCTGACTGCTTTAATTTCCCTTAAATCTGGAACAGCACAGCTCCACATTAAGTAAATGAAGACGTGAATTGGACTCTCTTTTCAGAAACATTAAATTTTTTCTCCCCTCCAGCATCTTATGAACAACAGAGTGATTAAAGTTATGAGTAGACAGGTTGTAATGTATTTTTTTCACAATAAATATCCCACAGCATGAAAGCACAAAACAATAAGCTCTCCTCTTTACTTTTCCCAAAAAAAGCTTTCTTGCCTTCCCTTTAGCCCACTTATTTGCATCTTTATACTGAAGTGAGCAGATTGCTCATTGCAATATCTGTCTACATTCTCTGTCATCATTTATATTCAGTGTCTTTCTTCCTGCTTGCTACCCAGAAATTTACATTCCAATTTACTTGTTCTTGTATCCCAAGCTTAGTCTGGAAATGTCAAACTTTGCTAGCCTAGGGTATACTGGTCTGCAGTTCAGTATCCTAATACTCCCAAAAAGTCTTGGCACTACTCTTTCCTGCTGATTTCCTTGACCCTATTTCTGCCAGTCTAACTTTGGACATGTAGCAGGATATTACCATTACCTTAGCCTAAGGAGCACATGGATGTTGCATCACAGTATCATTATTATAAATAAATGGATCCACATTTATTTAGGACTGAAGTCAGTTTTGACTCCTAGTATACATATGTAGTTATCTGTTCACATGCATATTTTAAGCCTTTTAAAAATATGTATAATTTTTATTTTTCAATACATAGAAAGCGATTGTTTTCTGAAACACTTTTTTCCTATATAAATGTCCTTGAATATATATTCAGCAGTGAAAAAGATAAAAGTACTT
>JAOTQP010001286.1:94801584-94847104 GCA_026413545.1 Cichladusa arquata | reverse complement strand
GCATAGAATTTATAATGAAATGCCACATAAAATCACATAGTAAAACACTGGAAATAAAATAATTGGAGCTTTTAAAAAGTTTTCAGCAAAACATATTTTCATTGAAAAATGCTGTTTTGTTGAATAGTTTTTCAAAAGTTATGGGTTTTGATTTCTCTGGATTTTTTTTTTTTTTTTTGTATCTGAATGAGACCAACAAAATTGATCCATGCTTTCTTTGCATTATTTTTGTTTCAGTTTTTTCCACCTTGTAATTGAGAGCAAATGGCTGAAATCTGGATTCGAATTTCAGAGCTTGGCTCCATCGTAGATGAAGACAAGCTTTATATTGGATGTCCCAGAGATAATAATTTTCTCCAGGTTAGAGGCTTGGGTGTCTCCTTGACTTCAAAGAGACCTCCAAACTCCAGAAAGATTGACCACTGTAAACAAGACACAATTGCTCTTTTCCAATGAGCTCACAGGAAATTGGCAGTGTTGTGCTTTCTTATCAATATAATGCAAGTGTTTGCTCCATGCACCAGACTGTGATAAGGATAAATTAAATATTGCAGAGCTGAATACAATAGAGGATTCTAAATTTAGTTATTCTTTTTTGAGTTGTTGTTAGAAGGCTGCGCTTGAGAAACAATACTGGATTGTAAGCATTCCCTCAGGACAGTGCTGGCAAACTACTATCAGACCTGGAAACACAACACCCACTATTCCAAACACCTCTATAAGTGTGACTCAGACACAGTCCCTGCTGATGCTAATGTCACTGTCTTCCCCAATCTTCCAGCTGATCCCTGCTGGGAAATATGAATGAAAATTTATCACAACTTCATTATAAACTGTGCAGGCTCAGAAATACTAATTTCCTGGTACAGTGTTCACTAAAGGAATGTCACAGACAACAATGTGTATAGCTCGTAGTGCTAAACACTCTGCTTAAAATGATTGACCTAGAAAGGAGGTCGATAAATGAGCAGCAATCAGTAGAGCAATGGTCGAGTTGAAAATGGGAATAATTATTTCATAAAATTAGTAGATGGATACTCAGTTCTCAGATTCATAACCTTTCTAAGGTTAAGTTGTGTCTATATGTCCAAAATATTAAGGTAATTTCCTTTTTTTTTTCTCTTGTTTGATTATAATTATTGTAGTATCGCTCACCTTCATACCAAGCGGCTCAGTGGAGCTAGAAATGTTTCACAGTAGCGTTCTTAGCAAAAATCCATTTACACAGTTCAAGAAAAAATCTCATTTTCCATCAAAACTTTTAAAACATCCAACTCCCTTTTCTAATCTTTCCCAAGCCCAGCTCCCTCAGCTGCGCCTCATAGGATTTACCCTCTAGACCCTCCACCAGTTTTGCTGCCCTCCTCTAGGCTTTCTACAGCATTGCCATTTCTGAATTGAGTGGCCCAAAACCGAGCACAGGATATGAGGTGTGGCCTCAGCAGTGCTGGCATCAGAGGAACTATCACTTCCCTAGTTCTGCTGACCACACCACTGCTGTTCCAAGGCAGGATACCATTGGCTTTCTGGGCCACTTGGGCACTGCTGGCTCGTGCTCAGCCACGGCCAACCAGCACTCCCAGGTACTTTTCTGCTTGGTCACTTTCCATACCTAGCTACAGACCAGTTAGTCTAGATAAATTATTTATTCTAGGTTTTAACCATAATAGTATCATACCTAAAATTTGCCAAAATAGAGTAAACTCTAAGATTTCTTAAAAAACCCCAAACTTATGTTTTTAAGCACTAGAGATTAGAAAGATGTCTTCTTTCTTCTATCCTCATAAAGTTGTTTTTGTTTCCTTTATGTAGGCAAGAATTAGGAAGTAAGTAAATCAAATTGATGATCATTGAAATTATTCTTTTCCTTACTAGAATTAAAATTCTAATTAATCCATTTTAGATCTGATTTCCAATGGCAACACAGATTTCAAATTTGGCACAATGTTGATATTAACTGATTTATTCAGAATAGGTGAAGAAGTCCCATTGTTCTAGTACCACACACTATAAATGTATTTAACCTCAGCTGCTGCTCTTCCAGTAATAAATTACAGAAAAAATTATATTATTAACTCTGTTAAAGAGTGGTCATTTAACTTTTTATAAAGAAAGTCATAGGATTTTTCTCAGGTTTTCAACTCTAATTTTCCATATGTCCTTTTAGTGGAGTTTGGTTTAGAACTAATAATTGAATTTGTCTTAAGGTATTAATCACTGACATTGCATCAGTGATGGGAAAATTAGCATTCTTTCTCAATACTACATTCATCCCATTGTTAACAGTCTTTCTGATCTAAATGCTGCTCACTCCAGCCATGTGACAATATATTAAAATGCTGGAAGCTCAATTTGCACTGTTGCTAACATTGGGATAGACAAACTATGACTGAAAAATAGTTATTAAATCAGAAAAACAGATAAACCCATAGTTTTAAAATTAGTGGCATCTCACCATAAATCTAATCCTATTGTAAAAATTCATTCACATCCTCTCCAATTCTCAATAGTGTTGTGTTTCTTTGAACATTTCCTGATATAAAGGTTTCTTTCTTCACAGATGCAACTGTAGATCATTTATTGTTTAAGAAGCAGCCACACAGGAGGCAAGTACTTCAAATGCTGCTGTATGGACAGCATAAGCCTTTATTCAACAAGCAGTCAAGTAGCTGCAGGTAAGAAGTGGCAACACTGTGTACAGTAAGTTGAAAGATAAATACCGTATATGTTTATATTGTTCATTCATCAGATTATTTACTCCTTACACCAAATCCTACAGATAAAGGACTAGCAGTCTCTGTCTCCACTTATTTGCTCACATAAAACATCCTGCAGGGTACAGAAATAGGGTTTGGATGATAGAGAATTATTTCCCTGTTCCTTTAACAATGCACATCTTGCCCAGCCCTTCTGAGAAAAACTCTCATTTTCTTCTAAAGTCAAAAGATTAAGATTTTGTTTCTGCTTTTTCCTTTCCAGAATAAATAGTTTTAATGCAGCAGTTAATCAAACAGTTGCAATAATGTTCATTTTACAGCCCAGCTTGTAGGAAAATATAAATTACTGAAGAAAGAACACTTGATCTCTGTACTTTCACACATCCTGGTTCCAAATAGAAAGAATATACATATATACATACATACCTGCATGCATAGATGGAAAAGCAAATGATACCACAGATGTTTTGATCAGTGTCTGATATGGGGGAATTAAAGATGACTGTCAAGATACCACAAATGCTGGAGAAAAAAAAAGTGAAAATTAATTCAGCCTGATGGGCTCAGTAGCCTAATGCACATTTCATGCCTCAGTCTTTTTATGCCACCTCAGTTTATACTACTGCAGTGACCACAACATGATCTTTACCACTGCTGAATGTCTGTCTGTGCTGTTATCCCCTCACAAGAGATTTGAACTTCCTTTTTTTTTCCTCACTAAAAGGAGTATCCTTAAATAAAGTAACATTCTTTGCACTTAATTGATTGCCATCTGAACATTTTCCTTCATCCTTCAAATGTCATCTCTCTTTATCTGTAATGGAAAATCAGAACTTTTCTATTAGCAAGTAAATACTGAAATTCATGTTATTTTCAGACTTCTGATTATTCTGTTTTAAAACAAACAAACAAAAAAGAATTATCGTGCCAGGCATGTTGGAGCATTTTTAATGACTGTACTTAATGAAATATGCCTCTTTTCAACACATGCATATTAGTTCCTGATTGAAAATTTATACATGGTAATCTTTACATTATGATAGTTATCATTCAAATAGATATGCAGGTATTTGGGTTTTTCTATAAGAATTTTTTTATTTGTGTAATAATAAAATCTAAATGATAGATTTGAACATAGGAGGGCCTGATGGTCTAATGAATCCATTTATCCATATCACAGTGCATTTGTATCAGTTATTATATGTTACATAAAGATCATATAAGGTCCAAAACAGACAAACTTATCAGGAAATTATTGTGCTATATTTTCATCAGACCAAAAATAATTTGACCCAAATTATACTTTATTTAAATATTTAGTTTAGCAGAAATTAACTATTTTGTGCTGAATATGCAGTTTAGGATAGCTACTTAAACATCTGGCTATGAATAACACAGAGTGATACTTTAAAACATGCTTCTTAGTATTCATAAAATTTTGCTCCTACCATCCAGAGCCAACCCGTCATTATTATACTTGCCATTAACAGACTATTTCAGCTTGTTTATTTTGGTGGATAATGACTTTTAAGGATATGTATTCATCCTATTGTATGAGAATCATTCTTGTAATTCTTAATAACATTCTTGGGAGTTACTCATACAAATCCTTACTGAATTAAGAATAAAGGCCAGCAAAAATGAAAAGAACATTGAAGGCAATGAGAACAATTGTTATAGATGATTAAAAGTCAGATTTTGGTGCTCAGTGACCAATTAGCTAATTTAACAGTGTCTCAATATGCACATATAAAATAGTTGTGATTTTCATTGGCATTTCATCTTGTATACAAGACTATAGGATGTTAAAAACATAATTAAAATAGATTTAGAATAATGCATGAAAGCTATCACCTAAAGGTCACTAAGAAAGTTTATTTGTTATTTATACTTTAGACATTTCCTATTTTCTTTTTTCTGGAAAAATATTCCCTCATAATTCTGCATTTTTCTCTCCAAAATATGAAGAGAAATCAAGTGACCTTTTAGCTACAGTAAATGTCATTATGACCTGTGATGTGAACAAGAAGGAATTGGAAGTTTATTGATTAAATCCTATAAATGTCTAGCAGATGTCCAATGCAAATAAGAGAGGAGTGGAATTTCAGAGCTCTTCACAGTGACCTGACTTTTACTCCTGTCAAAAAGACACACACATGACCAGCCCAGAGTAATTAGCAGACACAGCATCTCACTTGTCTTAAAAATGACCTTCAATTTTATTAAACATTTATACTCTTACAGGTATATTAGCAAGAAATAAGTCTCCATATATAATATCCACAACAGTGCTACACCACAACTCTTCCAGTTTAAGGTGCATGTTCTTTGCACTTGTATTTTGACATCACCAATTGATAAATAAAAATGCTACATGATTCATTACCTCAAGGAAGAAAAAGGAAAAAAAGAACAGACTGGGATTTATTACCCTGTCTAAGAATCTGTGTACTCAGTGGAAAACAGCTGGACTTTGAAAAAAAATGACTGCTCCTCTGCTGTGTATGCAATCTTTGTGTATGGTATAAGTTTGTGAAATGATGCCAATCACTAGCAAAATAAGCATTTGTTTGGAATTAAAATATATTTGGATGAGAAAGAGAGGAGCTGGAAATTTTCTTTAATATTTTCAGACAGGCATATATCATTTTGAGCCATGAATTGCCTGTAAAAAGTAATTTCATTCCATCAAGATCATTACATATATTTTTCACTTAATTGTTGCTAAATGCTAATTGGCCTATGGAGAAAATCCATTATAATTTGTCAAGGACAGAAATTAAATTTATGTATTAACACTATTAAATCCAGAAAGAGAAAGTTATTAATGTTTTATCATAATTAAAACATTATTTCAGTGCTTTAAAATTCAGTATGCTACCTTTTATATCAGTGATATTACAGACTGTGTAACATCATCTTGTTTCCCATTTGCTATACAATCTGAGATGAAGATTGACTATGAAAGGTACAGGATGCCACAGGCTTTATGTGGTTATAAATCTAATTAATGTCAAAATGGTTAAAGTGTTGGATAATGACTTGGGAATATTAATGAATAACTCTCTTGAAATATTAACAGTATACAACTAGATTATCATTTTGGTCCTAACATTGATATAGAGAACTGTAGTGAAAGCACATAGCCACATAACATCAGTTATAATACTTCCCTTAATCTTAAAACCAATTGCTTGGGGAAAAAAAGGAAAGTGCTGTTTATGTGCAGTAGGTAACATCATCTGAAATACAAAAGGGAAGCTACTGAACTCATAAAAAATGCAGTTAAGGGAGAAGATAAATAAGAATGGCAGGTTTGACTGATTAATTTGTAGATTTGGGCCTTACTAAAATTATCTTGCATTGACAACCATCCCTAGGTGTGCTATTTTCAATATGCTTTGTAGCTGGTGCTCCAGATAGACACCTAATCAGACAATGCTTTCTCCATTTCTTTCTGGGGTTAGAGTAACTCAGCAAAGCATCTACTCAGACTGATTAGATAAAAGAAAGAACTTCATCCCTTAGCTTGGCTGGGAACTAGTTTTCAGAATTACAAGGAATGAATAACTGAATTTAATGAGTAGGACAAAAAATTAGAATGCTGCTGTCAGAACATCTTCTAGAGAGCAGTCCAGGGCTCATCAGACTTTAAGACTAAGATGTCTTGGTAGGGTAAAACAAAGCTGAAAATAAGAAGATGAGATAATGATACTGAATCCTATATTTTCTAATATTGCTCTTCATTTTATGTTCTCTTTCATGGCAAGAAGAAGAAGAAGAAGAAAGGCCACCTCGATGAAAATAATTTAAAAGAGTAGGGAAAGGATAAACAGAGCAAGAGGAAGAAATGCAACATAGGAAGTGTGACATGATTGTGGAATAATAACAGAGAATGGAAAAATTTTATTTGAGTGTGTGGACATTAATTTGAATGTAATTGTATGGTATGGAAATGACAGGATTATGTGATATGTCAGCTTCGTTGGAAGTTGTGGGAGCAAGCTTATTTAGTGAAGGCAATGTAGATACCTAGCATGCACATGACTGAAAAGTTCAAAGGTATCCAATCAAGAAGAAACCAAAGCTGTGAATCTGAATCCAGCTTGCACCAACTCAGCTGTGATGGCAGAGCTCACCCCTGCTGCTACCTTCAAAACAGGGGAGCCCAGGTGAATGAGACTGGGCAGGACCCCTGCCTCAGGCAGACATCACAAGAGATCAAGATCTACTTCAGGCTGAGAAACAGAGAGGAAATTCCAGTCGTGTGTCGTTCTGGCAATGAAGTGGGTGATGAAACTCAGCTATACTCTCCTTTAATTCACAAAAATGAGACAAACCCACAGCTTATGTATTAATGACTGCCAAAAGGACAAGGGTAGATAGATGATGATATTGAGACAAAGGAGCACTGTTCCCACCACTTGTTACTCAGTTTAGAGACCTTTGATAACACTGATTCTCTCCATTGTCTTAAGGAGGTGTCAGTAAAACTCTAAATTTTGTTACTTGAGGCAAATATTTTTTGCATCTTAATAATTCAATTTTGCTTTTCCTTTCTTAAAAATAAAACCAGAAAATATCCCATGAAAAGAGGTGTCAAATAGACAGTGCAAGACTGAATGTGAGTGAATAGAAATTTAAATTAAATTCCTCTAAATTTCTTTTCTGGAGAAGAGAAGGGTGTGTGATTCTGCCCCTCTACTCTGTTCTTGTGAGATCCCATCTGGAGTACTGGGTACAGGTCTGGTGTCCCCAACATAAGAAGGACACAGAACTGTTGGAGCAACTTCAGAGGGTCACAAAGTCGATAAAAGAACTGCAGCACCTTCCCTGGGAGCATGGGCTGAGAAAGTTGGGGCTGTTCAGCCTGGAGAAGAGAAGGTTATGTGGAGACCTCATAGCAACCATCCACTATCTGAAAGGGTTTACATGTAAGCCAGAGAGCAACTGTTCATCAGGAACTATGGTGCTAGGACAAGGAGAAATGCGTACAAATTGAGAGTGGGGAAATTTAGGTAAGATATTCGAAAGAAATTCTTTTCTGTGAGGGTGATGAGACACTGGAAAAGCTTGCCCAGAAAAGTTGTAGGATCTCCATGATGGTCAATGATCAATGCCAGGTTCAATGGGACATTGAGAAACTGGTCTAATGGGAGATATCCCTGTCCTTTGATGTTCTTTAAGGTCTCTTCCAACCAAATGATTCTATCCTTCAATGAAAGTAAGAGGCTAACAATGTAAATCTTACATAGAAATGAAAATTATTTTGTTAATTAATTGATAAGTATTGAAGGGGAAGAGGAAAATTGAAGAGTTTTAGAGACTGGTTTGATACTAATGAAATAAATATCCAATTAAAACAGAAATTAACAAAATGAAAAGAGTTTGCAATTTTTTTAAAGTATATTAAAAAATATTTTGTTTGAGTTGTTTGGGAGGTTTTATTTACCTTTTGTATTTTATTTGAGTTCAACTGAAAGGCTTAGCGATACAGAAGAAACCACTTAATCAAAATACTGTGGCCTGAAGACCAAAGAAGTGAAACTGAATGTGTAAGTATACAACACTGGAAAAAAAGCAAAGATAAAGGAATGTTCCTGGACAAAACACCGGACACTTAATAAAATGAAGCTGTCTGAGCAGTTATGATTTTAATGGGAAAAGAAATCACTTAAAAGAGGTGTTACATAGAATAGAAAAGATGATACACATCAATGAAAAATTAAAAGGTCCTCCCTTCAAATCTATATTACTAGAGTGAGAATACTACCTTTAGGAAAGGACCTAAATCTGATAGTCCTAATCAAACTACAAGAAGAAAAGTGGATCCGATTCACAAGAGGATGTTTCACAAAACAGCATTTTCGCAGACTCTGAGAGTACCTTGTTCATGATGTCAAATTGTAAAATACTCTTGAAAGGAGGGGGTGGAAATGAATGTTGTTAACAAATTACATTCATATTCAATTGCTGTTCATCTAAGTCACCTTTAAGTAAGTGTGGCAGTTAATGATGTTGGGAAAACACCAAATACAAATCAAACACAAATGCAAGTACATTATGATTTGTGCACACAAAATAGATGATTCCTTAGAATGAACAATAATGAATAAATATAATGCTTTTGGAACCTCTTTTCACATAGATATTTTCCACGTTATTCTGTTTCTTTTTCCTGTCTCCTGAACTTTATTCCTAAAGGTACTCAGTATGTCTGAATCTTTCCATTTGCTTCTTCTTCCCAAGAGGGTATTTTATTACTTTCATTCCAGCTCTGAGCAGAGTAGTACCTTTTGAAATCTAACCTCTTTATGGGTGTATAAACAGCATAACATGCAGTGTTATGAAGCAATGGAGGGGGCATCCATCACTTTGAAATCTGAGTTTACAATTCAGAGCCCAGAGTGTACAACTCTATCAGCAAGATTGGAGCATTTCCTCCATGCAAATATTGCAGGTGCTTCACTAACCCCATGTAGATGCTCAGCAGATCAAATTCCTCATTTTCAGGGTTTAATCCTAACCTAACTCCTTTCTATGGCAATTATTTTCCTTATCACAACTCACAATTACTGTGAAAACATTCTGAAATTGTTTTCTGTGCTAAAAAATAAGCAAGACTGCTCAATTGTTTTGAATAAAAAAAAATATTTTTTGAGGAAATCTTGCCACCATTTGTAAAAACATTCCAATGCATAAATTTTCCAAATTAATTGAATTAATTTGAAATGGAACTCTTCTAAGTGCATTGTGAAGATATGATATGCTTGTTTTATCTTGTTAAGCAGTGAGTTTTACTTTTCAATGTCATTTATATTACTCATTGAAATGAAAGTCAACTGGAGTATAGTTTAAAAAGTCTGTCAAGCATTTGGCCAGTCTTCCATGAAGAATCAGATTTTTCTTCTGAGCAATAAAGGTTATTAATATACAACTTGGGTGTGCTTATTAGTCAAGGAGTCATGAAAGTTTTAGATTCTCATTAGAAAGATAGTCCAGTCCAGAAATATCTATACCTTGACTGCCCTTTCTCCTTCACTAACAGAACTGAGATCTTTTCCTAGTTAAACAGCAGCTAGAACTCAGGTCAGGCTATATGTTTCATCCTGGCCCACTAATATTTATTTCTGAGTTCTTATGCAGTGTTCTCTATTGCTGTGAAAATATTAGTTTCTCCAGCATAGTTTCTGAAACTTTATTTCTTTAGCAGTTTGCCTCATCACTATACACACATGTGAAAAACATAGAAACACACAATGTATACCACAATATTTTTATGTTTCCTTAGAAACTTGTATCTTCAAAATATGTCAGTATTAAATACTGCAATGAAACTGTCTTCTTCTGTTGAACACTTTTCATTATTCACATGTATGGTTTAACATGACATAAATTCTTGAACATTCATTGCACGTCTTAGTCCAGCATGCTTCTTCAGATATGGTGAAAATATTTGCCACATCCTGTTTGCACAACTATTAAAGGGAACCATTGACTTTTACTAGCAGTTCATTTGATTTCTTGTAAAAGAGTGTAAGTTCCAAAAACATTTGTCATTGTTATTTCAATGAAAAAATATTCAAAATGTGACTACTCTTTATTCTTTTTGGTTCTTGTGACTCCTTGTCCATACAGATGTCTTTCTCCTAAGAAGACATGCTAGACTGAAAGCTCCCTACATGATGGACATGTAGGTAGTCATGGCTTTGCTCATGCATGTCTCATGCCACAGCTCCACTGGACTCTCAGAATCAAGTGTTGCAGTCATTTGCATGCACAGTCCCATCTTTGTTCCAATGGCTTACATCTGTCTGGAGTGCATGTACCTTGTGAACATAACTATGATTACTTGATCAGGCATTATAGAACGGGTGGAAATTCTTTTTCACTATAAGCATTATTCCTCCTAAGAGCTGATGCCATTGTATCATTCACACCTGACTTGTCTTTCAAGGCACCCTGGATTATTATTTATCATTTTTTTCCCTTGTACTAAGGATATTCTGGCCCTGTATGACACAGCAGTGTCTGGCCCTGTATTGTCAGCAGTGTGTGGTAATGCTGTGTTAGTTGCTACACAGAGATAACACCTCTTGTTTCCTGTCTTTCTTACTGACAGACTACATGCACCCAGTTGGAATAACAACAGTTGAATGAACAGCAGCTTGCTTTCCCTGAAAGCAATGAGAGAGTCCTTTGCCTACCTTGAGGGTCATGAGAGAGATTGAAAACATGCTACAAATATCTTCCCTTTCACTGGAAATTTCTGCATCCTCCATCTGTGTAAGTATTGAATATTTTTAGATCTTCCTGCTGTACTTTCAGCATAAGGACATAAGTATTCTCGTTCCTTAAAATTTCTCCTTTACATTGTCATTCAATCTGTCTTTGTCCTGTGGTCCAAATTCCTTCAGTTCTACTCTAGTTCGTTGTGCTGAATCATTAATATGTAATTGTCATTCCCTTTTATGGAGAAATCAACTGCCCTCTTTAATGTGGATGCATGACACCTGAGTTAAGTCTTTGGGTTTCAATTAAAAATTTAATTTAAAATTTTTAATTTATCTTTAATAGCAGGATTTTTTTCACTATCCACAAAGTTAATGAGTTCCCAAATCTAGTGAAAACATTTTTCTGATTCTTAGTATCAGACAAAAAAACTTTATATTGTTTCATTTTCTAAGGATGAAGTATTTATCTAATAATTTCATTAGTTGTGCCCATATTTCAGATGCAATTGCTGTCAGTATTTTCACAGGCATGTCATTTCTTATGTGTCAGACACGGTAGGGATTCATGAGACTCTATTCTGAGTTAATTTGAAGGCCCAATCTTAAGTCTTTGTAGCATGAACATGTATGACCCTCTTCTATGTCTATGTACCAGCTGACTTATATTCATTAATATACACAAATACATTTTTATCTGGAAGTCCAGAATTTTGTTCTGTTTCTAAAATTCTCTGATACCCTTTTCCCTGCAATATTTGCTTATTAATCAAGATCTCTTGTTCTGAGTGTCCTTAAACTAGTAACCTCCATTGTATTTAATTAATTTATTTCTAAAAAATAAGTAAAGATGAGATGTTCATGAGAATTTGTGATTTTTGTCAAGGCAGCCACCTATTCAAATGCTAAATGCTAAAAGACCTAACTTCACAGCCCTAGCCCTATTCTCTGGAGCATAACCAAATACATCCTTTCATAATTTCTATTTCTTTATCCAATTGTTTTCATTTTAATAAAATCATTAAAGCAGGCTGGATTTGGCAGCAATGGAGGGGGATGGGAAGAAAGAAAACAGTATCTGAAGTGTTTATACCTGAGGAATCTAGGGTATCTTAATGAGCAGAAAGAATTAAATGGGAGTCAGAAACCATGGCAAGATGTGTGTATTTGAGGGGAGGATGTTTCATAAACATAAAAATTCACATTTCATAAACATAAACATTCCTCCCTCTGCTCTGATCTGAGCAAAAGAATTTTACAGCCCTCTCCTCAGGCTTTCCCTTCCTTCACATAATATCCTGTGGTGACCCAGCCTCTCCTCCCCATGTGTTTGTTCACCTTTTTGCAAGTGTGTTTGTATTTCCTCACACAGACTGGCTTTTCCAATTATTCATTGCTAACTATTGTGACTGCAAATGCTAGGTTTTAAGATGCAGTAAAGTATTATGCATAAGAATATGGATTTCTGTAAAAGTAGATTTTGAAAATGGGATAAGGGAATTTTTGAGAAGAAAGTGATGACCAAAACACACAAAATAAAATGTCAGATTTCTAATTCCTCCTTCTCAGTTGGACAATAACCCTTTTTTCCCTTGAAAGTTGTAGTGTGAAGTCTGAATGCAAACCTAACCATGATTTTCTTTGCTGTACACTAAATCACAGGAAATGTGAAAGATAGGGAACCAGCAGGAAGATCATTTGTTGGGCAGATTATGTTAGAGGTAAGTCAATTCTAACTGTGTTGTCTATTATTGCAACTAGTGTATAAATAGAGCTGTGTGACCTGAGTGTACGTCTGATTTTGTTACTGCAGAGGAACAGTACAGACAGAATGCCTGTAAGAAAATGAAATTTATATCTCAGTTGGAAAAGACAAGAAGTAGATCCCATCTTGTTGCCCTTGCTACAGGTAATGCGATTAAAAAAAAAACCAACCTGCTGTCTCCTCAGCCAGTGGCCACATTCCTTCAGCAAATTTTTCTGAGAGTGTTGAAAAGCACTACCAGAAGCACTGGTGAGAATGGCAGTTAAGTTTCAATAGAAATAATTGTTAGTTGGAAAAGTTGGGGAAAGGAAAAAAAAAAAAAAAAAACTGTGAACATATATAGAAGTTGATAAAATTAAAACTTCAAAGCTTTTGATAGGACATTGGCTTCACCTAGAGATATTAATTGCAGTAACTGAGTTTCTAAAAAGATCTAGATTCTTTCTTCTCCAGCATATAAACATGTACTTGCCAATTCATTAGGTAGAAGTCCAGATACTGCCTGCTTGAAGTGCAAGCCATTTTGAATTAAAGACAAATTACTTCCATTGACATAAAGGAAAAGTAGGTCAGATCATAGATAAAATTAGGACTAAAATCCCAGAAAATTCTATTCACTGTAAAGATTGCAGCTATAATTTCCACTGCTAAAATATATTTATATTTGCTATTTGACTCTTGTTTATTAGATTGCTGAATTTCCTAGAAAATTCTGTTTTCTACAAGAAATAAATCTTACGGCTACATTCTTTGGGATTAAAAACATTTTTAAAGTATAAAATATTCAGAAGAAGTCGAACACGTAGGCCATTTTTTTTCAAAACTGAAACTTTTGCATTAGAGTCAGACTTACAGTGGTGAATGGAAATATTAATCCCTTCAGTAGAGTTCCCAGTTTAGGACAGTGAACTGGTCTGTTCATTAAAGATCAGCTACATAACTTCTGACAATTCAAGTCTAGTTAGATGCTTCAAATCAGACATGAATTAACCAAGGTGATAAAAATAGCTATTTTTAGCAATTGGACACAGACTCATGAATTTAAAATGAAGTTTCTGTTTTGCAACACCCTAATTTCTTTATTACATTCTCTGTCCCTGCATCTGACACGTTTATGAAAAACAGTATTTACAGAAACATTGGAAAAAATCAAAGATAGCCTCCTCAGTGTCTCTACTATAATCATGCTATATTTTAAAGTGTGTAATAATGATAGAAAAAATAGTGCTTCAAACATAAATACCAGATTAGAAGCCACTGTTGAACGAGCAGAGATTCCTGATGGAAAAATTAAGCAGTGTTTCTGGGATTAGATTAGATTTGAACTGTATAATGATGAAGATGAATAAAATATTTTAAAATTAACATACTTTAAAGTGCAGGCTTTTTTATCTGGTTGGGTTTTTTCTTTGTAATATATACATGCAAGCTGAGGTAAGTAATTTTTTTTATGTACCCATCTGGAACCAAAGCCCTTAATGATTCAAGAGCAAAGCAGATTTGATGCACTATTGATTTTCTACCTCAGCAATAGAAAAACAATTGCTCTATGCAAAGATCTGTTTTTCTGGGTTTCTGCCATCAGTCTTTTTAATGTTTATGTAATGTAGCATTTACATAGAAAAAGAATTTCACACAAGGTTGAAAAGGAAAAAAATATATTCTTTCATGGGAACTTTAGGCAAGTCTTCCTATTGCAAAATAACTTTTGAAAGGTATTTAATGCATTTTCCAGTAGTAAGTATCTGCAGTTCTCTGGAGTACATAAATGCATACAGCCTCACTTCCCTGCTCGCAGACCACATGCTGGTCCTGCAGGCAGATACCTGCAGTGATGCTCTGAGTTTCCTTTCCTAGAAGCCTTGAATATAAGGAGTTTGCCTTAAGCCTTCCTGGATCAAACTGTGGGTTGTGTGAGAGGCATCAGCCAGACAGCAGTTTGGAAAATCATTCCCAATGCCCCTAAGGAAATATAAGCTGTGTAAAGGCAGCTCCTGGTTGCAATGCACCTGAGCCCAGAATGAGTTTGTCTCTGTTCTGGAATTCCTCTGGTCTGCAGATAGTTTGGAGCTCCTCAGAAGTGAACAAATCACAGAAGCAGCTACAGTGTAACCTTCCTGTGATATATTGTGCTATAAGGGCTATTTTACAGCACCATTCACAAGTCACTAAAAAGTCCAAGACAAAGCAGTAATTTAAGTGTTTATAGGTGCAGACAACAGAACATTTAAGGCAACAATCCCATCAGTTCATAAATCATTAAAGGTGAAACTGCCTCCAGTTCATTACAAAGTCCAAGAGTAGAAATAGTATATGACATCTATACCAAAACCTGAAGCATTTATGCATGCTGAAAATAATAACTACCTTTCTTCAAAAGGTCTGTTGCAAAACCCCCTAGAAGATATGTCATTGCATTCCACTGTCAGGTCTAATACTACCTCATTTATTATGGATTGCAAACAGGAATGTGTTCCTTTACACGGCTGATCAAAATTCAACCTGAACATTTTCTAAAATGAGTATTTTATGGAAATATTAATAGGATTCAACTGACTTTTGGAGCCCTGGGGTGATGGAGACAATGAAAGCCTGAAAGAGTTAATGTAAACCTGAAACCCTTAATGTCTCAAACAGTGGCAGAAGAGAATGTTACCATGCCAACAAGATAAGATGCCATTAGAAAAGAATGAGGCAGGATGGTGCTTTTCTGGGACCAACTTCCTTATCATGGGTAATTATACTAAAAACAAGCTTGAGACAGCAGGGCATTTGACTCAATTTTCAGGAGAGGAACTGAGATCATGAGACCGCCCCCCGCCCCTCCAAGTCCCTTCTAAAAACTTTGAGAATAAGAAGATGCACCTACATGAGGACAAGTCTGTAAATAGCACAGCTGAGAAGGGCTGTGGATGTACCCACCACTCAGAGGAACTGGACCAGGGATGGCTCTGGAAGCCTGAGTGGTGACCTGGATATTTATTCTACTTCTGTTTTCCTATCTTTCCTTCTTTCTTTCTTCCTCTTCCTAAAATTTAGTTTGTTTCTGCCAGGGGCAGTTCAGAAATCCCTGTTACCGTGTGCTGTTCAGGAGGTTTACTCCACAGGCTGTTCAGAAATGTTTAAATTGTTGCTGCCACAGGCAGTTTGATGCATCAAAAGGTTTAAACCATTGTGCCATGAATAAAAACTTTAAAATGATTGTTTGATATTGTTTGGCCTTAATTTAGCTCAAGGAGATCTGGAATGTCAGCTGCTTCTGAGTAGGCAGTCCGGGATAGCCCTCATGTTAACAAGGTAGTGTTTGGTAATAGGCTGGACTTGACGATCTCAAAGGTCTTTTCCAACCTAGATGATTCCATGATTCTGTGATCACAATTCTGATTAATTCCTTCAGCAGTAGTGCCATCTACATGAAGAGTCTTCCCAATTTATAGTCTAAAATTATAACAAAATGACTTTTTCGTACTCTTTTTCTTCTTTTTATATTTTCTCAGATTACACTTCTACTATTCATATTTTTCTTTGCCCAGCCTCATCTCTACCTCTGCTCTCCAATCTCATTTAGCTCTCTCTCTGCTCCATACCTTCTGTCTGACAATACAAGACCATTTGGTAACCTCTTCTTATCAGGGTTTCAACCATTTGGCCTATAATCCTTCTCCAGAAGTTCTTTCTCTACAGTACCAGGCAAAATCAAAACATCAGTACATGTGTTCCTATGAAAAAGTATTCTTATGAAATTTTTTCCCCTTTAATCTTATATTTCTTTCAAAAACAATGAATGTCATTGAGAGCTCTTCTGTTGACTTCCATGTGCTTGGGTTTCAACATACATGAGTCCAATGAATAAAATATGTGTCTTATACATTCAAAATGAAGAAACTCATAGTAACAAATAAGATTAGGGAGAGGCAAATTATGCAAAGCAGCATTATTCTACTGATTTCAGTGGAACTATACTGATTTATACACTTTGAAAATGGCCTCCTAGAAATAAATTTAAGTAACTTACATCAAAGATCGATGCCACCCATTGCACCCACCTCATGGGCCACATGGCTCTGAGGAAGAAATGGTGATCAGTAGAATAATATAAGAGCCAGTATACTGAGGAACTAAATAATTGGTTCTTTCAAACCAATTTTATAATTTCATGTTTACCGCACCACTTGGACAGTTCACAGTAGATTCTGAACCACAGAATTAGAAAATAGCAGCTGCTAAATCTATCCTCTGTTCCATATTCACATGTATTTCATTTTCTCTTCTTCCAGTTAATTCTGTTTTACAGAACTGTGAATGTGTCCTAAAAGTGCCTCATTCGAAGATCTGGCTCAAAGGACTAAGATAATAAATATAACCAGAAAAGGATTAAACTGATGTCATGAACTGGAAAGAATACTAAAGTTTCTAGCTGTACTCTGGTTTTTCCTAGTATCATTGGCTTCTTTGTAAACCTTATTTGAAGACTGATTTTCCTATTTTATTTAAAGAATGATCCTCATATTCTGGATGATGTTTATGATATTGATAGATTGTATTCACTGTCAGAAAACATAGCTTTGGAAAGCACAGAAACGGTCAAATAATGAAAGAAGTGTGAAGTATGTTTGTGCAAAGTGTGCCAGAGGCAGAGTGACAGATTGATTGCAAAGACAAAGTGTTACTGCTAAGTGTTCATTTTTTCTAATTTAATAAAAAAGTAAAGAACATTTTGTTATTTTTAAACTGTTAAGCTTCAGTCAGATTCCAAGAGTAAACAATTCTAATTTCTCACCTAAAAGAAGTTGAGTAGGATTATGTCAAGAAGAGCAAAAACTGTGAATGAACCATAAGAATTGTCTGTCAAAGTCTGCAGTTCACAGTTTAGGTGTTATAAGAGGTTACTGATAGGTTTCTTAGTATGAAACAATCTGACTTCTTTTCTCCCTGTATTTTTGAGACATGTCAGTTTTGTAGAGTTCTCCAAGGTTTCAGCAATGTTTTGGCAAGACTGTGGTGGTTTATATCTTTATAAGTGAGGCCACAGTAAACCAAAATAATCAGCTGAAATGTCCTTGAGCCTTAACACACAAACAGAAAGTTATCTACAGATCAACTATAATGAATCTGAATTTGATGCATAGTAATTTGTTGGAAAAGGCAATGACATCCACTTGTAAAAAAAGCAAGAACTGTACCCATTAGGCATAAGGTAATCAGGAATCACTCTCAGCTGAGTGTGAGCAATAAAGAAATAGAAATGCATTTATGCAGTATAAACTATGATAAACTTTTTAAATCCTGCATGCACAATTTCTCCCATCCTCTTCTGCTTTTCTTTCATTTCAGGAGTAGAAGCAAGAAAGAAAATTTGGTTCATGCATGTTCTCTTCCTCAATAGGGAACAACAGCTATAAAGAGGCTTCAGCCTTTTGTGATGAAGTTTAGGGTTTAAAAAATTAAGTTAGTTTTTTAATTCATTGTCAAATCCAAAACAAATATAGAAAATACAGAACTTGTTACAGAACACCTCAAGCATGAAAAAAGATGTCCATAGTATATTTGTGCAATTCTAACAGATTTACACAAAGTGGTTAGTCATCAGAATATCTGATGCTACATCTTCACAAAACAAATCTAAGTTTGAAATTTTCCTGTTGCTGAGTTTTTTCTGAGTCAGTCAGGTTTGTTTGATTGTGACTATACACTGCCTTGAAATGCATATGACAGATACATATTTGTCATAGCAGAAAAGCCATACATTGATCTCTGGTAAAAATCTGACTCAAAACTTTTAATGCAAATTTGTGCAGTCTGAACAGCTTTGTTTGTTTGGTGTTATGAAGTCAAACCTGCATGCCTGCATTTTTTAGCAGCCATTAATTGCTGTCTCACACTGTTCTCTCTGCCTTCCACTTCATTAATCACAGGACAGTGGTAGGCCAGGGGCTGTGTGATGGGAACATCTAAACTATAAGGAGTAAATTTTCTGCTTCTGCTCAAAATTATGCAGAAAGCTGCCCTTCCAACATTTTTCTTTTTTTTTTTTTTTTTTTTATAAAAAGTGTTGTTTGAAAACTTCCTGTGGAAATGGATCTTTCTCAAAGTCATAGTGAAAGGCACTATATTATGTCCAATATCTACCCACCTTGGCTGTGGATAACCTGTGCTGGGACAGAAACACCCTAGAATGGGGTGAGCCCTGGGGTGGGGCTCAAGTATAAAAAGCAGCAAAAACAATGGGAGCTGAACCTGGAGAAATGAAGGGGATGGAGGGATGGAGGGATGAAAGAGGCTTCCTAAATATTTATTGAAGAGATTGTCTTTTTTATACTTGAATCAATAAAGAAACATTGCATTAATTGTCAGTAGATTAAATTAAGTACACTTACCAATGTTAAGGATATTTTGCCCAAAGCAATATGTTAACATGACCAGTTTTCCCTGGTGTTTTAAGATGTATTGTGGTCATAGATGTTTTGATTTAAGTTATTCTGACTCAGTTTCTCTCTCAGTAATTTGAGAGTTCATTTTGCTCACTATGTGGCTATAACTAGAACCATAATCTATTCTATCTGAACTGAGGAACAAGATGCTAAGGACAAATGATAACAGAATAATTCATTTTCCATCTCTGCTTTCCCTGCAGGAATGTTTTGCATAATGAAAACAGCATTCTAAATTAAAATGGTTGCTTTTTGCCGATCAAGATTCTTGTCGTATTCAGGAGACTTTCTAAATATATTCAATGTTTTTTTAATGCTATAAATTTATTTTCATTTTCATTTAATGCTAAATTTCTGGTAGAAATTGAATTCCTTGAGTCAGAAAAGAAGAAAAAATGCTGAGTTCCTGCTTTCCTTGGTCAAACTTCTGATTAAACATTCTGTGCAAAGTGTGTAAAGAAGCATTGGATTTTCAGCACTTAATTACTTTAACCAGTTGCCATCTGTTCTTTGAATTCTGACCTTTCTTTCCAAGTTGTGGCTACATGGAGTGTCTGCAGTCAAGCCAATTAGATCTTGGATGTTTCACGCTGACATTACAAGAGATTTAATGTCCACCTGCAGAACCCTGGTTGATAAATTTAATAGTGATGACACAGTGGCCTTCTGCAACCTTCATCCAGCAACAAAATAATAGTTTATTACACTTGGCATTCTTCGTTTAAAATGTGGCACAACAAGCAGTGGCAAAATCACATTTTGATTTGTTTCCTCAGCCCATGACATTAATCATATACTGTCAAAATCTTTTCATGCTAGTTCCTCACAAAGATGATGCAGGTTAACTCTAAAAAGCAACCCCATAAAATTACCCTTTTCTGGCCTAAGAGGAATAGTCACAGGCTGAAATTGCTTTAAGCCACCTATTCTCCCATAAAATTCTCAGACGGTCAAGGTTGAACTTTGCAGGAAGTCTGCCACTCTGACAGAGCCTGTCATCTGCTTATGAAAATGAAGGACTGTCTAAAGAGTTCTCACACTGCAAGCAGGAATACATATGAAATACCAACATATTTCTATATTATTATTATTATATTTATTATTATTATTATCTATTAACATATGATTGTCCATCAACATACAATAGCAATACAATAATATTCAATATTATTTACTTCTAAATGGTACAAAACACATTCAAGTCTATCTCAGCATTTAATGGGGACCAACAACTTCTGTTAACCTACAAAATGTCATAATTTGTGAATGTAATATTATTGTTGACAGATACATTTCTAGAGGACTTATTACATAAAAGTTTCTTTACAAAGAAGCTCCTGGAAAAACATATAGCTTCAGTACTTGTCTGAAAACTTAAGAAAGAAAAACTCTTCCTTGAGGAAGATTTTGAAGCTGATTATAAGTACAAAGGCGAGTTGTGAAGCCTATCAATGCCAGAGTCAGCCCTTGTATTGATTTTAATGGTCTTTGAGTCAGGTCCTAAGTGTGAGATTTTGATTACCCGTTAGAGTGCCCATATTTTAAAACTGAACTTCTTGTTTTGAGCCACTAACTTGAAGACAGAAAATAAATGCTACATGAAGAAGCACAAATCCCTATCACTGTATGGGAACACATTACTTCGGTTCTCCCTGTGCTTACAGTGCTGAGCCAGATGGCAGTATATGTAAAGCACTGTGTTGCAGTTTCAGAAGCAATTTTGCAGAGTTTCAAGGAGTCTAATCTCTTAATAGAACTGCAGATTATCTGTGTGCTCTTAATAGGAATCTTTTGTTCCTCTCTCTGCTTCCTTGACGCTGAAAAGTGCAATAAAACCAACTCCATTTCCACTGAACAGAATTCACTCTATTTCAATGCTAGGTGGTGACGAAAATTTTAATGAGCCACTTTGCTCATTATGTTTATTTGGCAGCATCAAACAGAAAACTCATACATCACACAGAAAAAAGTCTGGCGGTTATGTCATCTTGCTGAATTTATCCTGCTAAATTGAACATTTTCAGAACTCTGAATAAAGAACTAGGTGTTCTTTCATCTTAAAAATTGAGATGAAATACTGAATTTCTTCTATAAGGGGTCTGAAATGCTTCAACCATTTCACAATAACATCTGAATAAAGAAAGCTAAACTGAATTAAATAGCATAAAATGTCTTTCTCAAAAGTAAACACATTACTTCAAACTGTCATACAGAAAATAACTATTTTTTAAACAGATCTGTGATGCATATATATAAATATTCATTTTTTCATTTGAAATAATTAGTCACAATAATGTACTTCTTTCCAATGAAGACTAAAAATCACAGCAATAGAAAATGTATCATTCTTTAATTTACTAGAGCATAACTACCACCTCTGTGATCCTTCTTCACTACCATTTAACCATGTCTGTGGCAAGACAATCTGGAGGCCAGGCGTGATGTCCTTTTGATGCTTTCAACCATTAATTTCTGCACAGTTTTTTTCAATCAAATTTGGGCTAAGAGCAGTATTCTCTGTTTTGTGACTTTTTTGTCCCTTGTGACAATTAAACTTAGTTTTATATTTTTATTCTACGAACATAGTTATCATATATGTGTGCAAACACACTATCATATCTTATTCAGACCTTCTACTGTCCAGTTTAAGCAAACAGAAGTACTATGTATTTAAGCGAACAGCAAACAGAAGTACTTTTTTTTTTTTTTTTTTTTTTTGTGACCCTTACATATACTTATTTCAAGTCCTTTTTCTCACCAGGCTGGCATTTCAAGACTTCTTCTAACAGCATGGCTGCTATGGGCTGTCCATGTGGTCAACTCAAGTTCTTTATCTGCCATTTTTGGGCTGCGGTCATCTCTTCCCCAGTCGGAGGCTGAGACCAGCTCTTCTTTTCTCTCAATTTCTCTAGCAAGGGAGTGTTTCCACCTACTACTTGTGGTAGGTTGTACTCACAACTGTTGCAAAGCTGTAGACTTTGGGTGAATTTTCTCCAGCAAATCTATTACCCCTTTCCCTTCTCTCCTTCCTCTCACTTCCTTCAGTGTTGTCTTTCCCTTCTTCCTCACCACCATGAACTCTATAACTCACCACTACCCTATAACAAAATCTATACCAGACCTCCCTTGTCTTTATCTAGGCACCCCAACTGTCCTTCACCCTACCTGCACTCTTAGCTATTCACCTGTGCCTTCCCGGACTTACTGTCTAATATCACACCCACTTTAAGTCCTAATCCTTCTGTTCAAAGATATGACTTGTATTAATGCCCCCTACATTTGTTTCTGCTGTGTCTTGGTGAGGTTGAGCAGCAAGGTCATCGTGCTTTATAAAGAGCTCTCCAAGCCTTGTTCTCAGCTCTGGATCCTCAGCATCTCTAGATGAGATCAACTTAAATGTCAAATGCAAAGAAACTCTACTGAACTCCTGTACTTAGAATCCATGTATTCAAGCTCAGATCTTTTTCCTATTCCTATTTGTTCTCTTTTGTTGTTTTTACTGCTTCAAATGACTTAAAAACAAAGCAAGCAAACAAACAAGCCAACAAAAAAGCCCCCACCAAAAATCCACCAAAAACCAAAACAACCCTGCCCCCTTCTCCAAAAAAATTACCAAAACACATTTTTAACCAAATTTTTAAGAGAAGATGATGAAGACCTAACTACCTAACAACAATTCAATATATCATCCTACAACAGAAGAGAGAAAATGTGCTGCATGGAAAGAGTTACCCCCTGCTGCTTATTCCTTGTGCCACCACATGTGTTCTGCTCTGTCACTCATGCCATCACTTGTTAGTCTGCTGTGGCACTGGCATTAGTGTGATGCAATCATCAAAAGTGACCAGGTCCCTAAACCTCTGACGTCTATTTTTCCAGACTCTGCCAGCTTGTTTTTGTCTGTTCCCTTGCCATTTTTGGAAGGAATTATTCAAGTTCAATTAGAAGACTACAAAGAAGCATTTGACCTCCATGGATAAGGCCAAATTCGTGCCATGTTTATAAATTTTTTATTACAGTGCTCTTGAATTCATGGTAACACTATGAAGTGAATTGCCTCTAAGCAATTATGGACCCATCAAAACTAATGTTCATGCTATTTTTATCTTTTGCAAACAAGAAATAAGTACCAGGGAGCATGTAGAGCAGACCATTTTTAGGAATAGATTATTACCTCATTAGAAAGCAGTTCCCGCTGTAGAGTATTAGAATGTTCTTGCTCTTCAGATTAGGCAATCACGGAGTTAATTGCTTGCTGGCTAGATGAGCCTTCATTAGTTCTGAAGTCGGCTCATCAGTTACAGTAGTGATGACAGTGGAAATCACTGAAGGAAAAAAATACTACATCATCTTTTAAAAAAATTAAATCAAAGCATCAAAACTCAATCTGTATTCTAGCAGCAGCTATGCAGCTCATGTCAATAAATGATGATATACTGAGCTACACTGGTAATAGTCATAATACCTTAGAATAACAGGAGATACCAAGAAAAAAACAAGGGACCACTGTTCTAAGGAATAAGGTCAAGAAATAAGAAAAACCACTTTGCTGACATTATAAATTACATATTTTGACAGAAAGTGGTTTGATAAACATAAAGGAGATAGAGTTCATGTTGCTGCATTAAAGAGCTCACAGAATGTTATGGTCAGTGAAGACCAGGACAATTATTGATTATATGTACAACAACTGAACCGTTAGTAAAATTCCAAAGGTGTCTCTCAGTCTCAGTCCTAAAACCACAAGTCGACATGGGCATATCTAGCCTATTGCTGTAAGTCATCCATCATTGTTATAGCCAGCCAGAGAAGAACCTGAGTGCTACCCACAGTCACAGCTGAGCTGTGGATTTAAGGCTTGTATACTTTATATACTGTACATAAATGTTATCAGTGACTCCTGGGATCTAGGAAGAAACTGAGCGCTCTACAGGAACAAAGCCCTAAATAATCATTCGTATTCTTTTTTAGTAGAACTTGAAGCAGAAAGCTGATTCACATTTGCTCATTGATTTCATTACAAGGCACAAAAAGAAGCCAGTCAAAAATAGCAGAAATATTTCATTTCACAGCTTTTTGGTTTAACCAGCAAATTAGACAAGAATAGCAAAGCAAATTTCCTTATTTTTAATGTCTGTGATGCTTTCAAATTTTTGAAGAAATTGATTTCACTTCCTTGAATTAAAGATTATTTTTGTCCTTGTGAAAGCAGTTAATGTTGCCAATTATTTCTTTTCAAGCATGCCTGAAATATTTTAATGGGAAAAATTTATCCTGGTGACATTTTTATGAACTGGATTCATGCATTCTTAGTATAAAACTATTCTTTAGTTAGATTAAAGATGCTGAAAAGTTGTTAATATTGCAAGATTAACATTTACTACAGTTTAAGGCATTAAAGCTAACTATATAAGAGAACAGATTAAACAGATAAAGTGAATTCTCTTAAACTTTTCAAATTATCCACACAGCAATAAATTATATGAAGCATTTGTTGAAACAATGGAAATAATTTATAGAGATCTAGATTTTTATACAAAATGACTTAATATACTATTTTAATTTAATGAATTTGGGATATTAAGTAAGAGTCAGGGGATAAATTCTGTTTTAACTCAAAAACTAGAATGGAATTAATCTGAATTTTTTTTTTTTTTTTTTTGAGAAAAGTGACCTGACAAATTTTTCCTCACAAACTCAAAAGCTAGTGTTTAACTAAGCACGGGCAAAAAGTTTGCTATTCATGATCATTGAGGACAACCAATTCCCAGCAATGAAATAGAGCAGCAATATTATTCCATTTGGTCTCAGAAAACTGGAGTAAACTCTCCCAATCTTTACCTTTACAAAGTCTTCCTTGTTCTTAGCCACAGATCAAAGTAGCTAACAGAATGAAAGCTGCCTCCAGAGTGAAGAAATTTACCAGAATTTGTTCAATGCTGAGAGAAAAAAGGATGTTTTTTACAACAGAACTGGGACAAAATTCTACACTTGGTTAATATAGTATGAACTATCTTACAACAGGAGAGTGTTTGTATAGGTTTTCTGGTAACCAGGGTATGAGCTAACAACCTAAATCATCGCAAAGAACATACAATGATAAGAAGTTTCATCACCCATAATTAATTAACAGAATTCCAGCTTGAAATGTCTGGAACAATCTGTAAACTATCTGAAACATCTTCAAAAGCTTAAATGATTAAGCATCATGGATTTAATATTAATACTTCTAAATTGCTAATTGATTTAACTGTGAGCCAAACTTTATCTGTGAATTAAACATTCTAAAGACCAGTCTAAATTATTCAGGTCTTTTCCATGTAACGATAATCATAGAATCATAGAACGGTATGAGCTGAAAGAAATCTTAAAGATCATCTAGCTCTAAGCCCCTGCCAATGGCAGGGACACCTTCCACTAGACCAGGTTGCTCAGTATATTTTGACATTTGGAAAGCACAGAGGAAGAATCTATTCTAGACTTCCTGAAAAAAGGTTGTAGTGAGATGGGGGCTGATTCCTTCTGGCATGTCTCATGTGAAAGGATCAGAGGAAATGGCTCTAATTTACATAAGGAGAGGTTCAGATTCAATATTAGAACCTTTTTTTTCACTGAAAGAGTGGTTAGGCATTGGAATAAGTTAACCAGCATATTGGTGGAGTGGCTATGAGGAGTGGCTGAAGGAGCTGGGGTTGTTCAGCCTAAAGAAAAGGAGGCTCAGGGATGACCTTATCACTCTCTACAGCAGCCTGAAAGGAGGCTCTGGCCAGGTGGGTTTCAACCTCTTCTCCCAGGCAACCAGCAGCAGGTTGGACATAGACTTTAGCAGCACCAGGGGTGGTTCATGTTGGACATCAGGAGGAATTTCTTCACAGAAAGGGTGCTTAGATATTGGAATGGGCTGCCCAGGGAAGTGTGGAGCCACCATCCCTGGGAGTGTTCAAGAAAAGACTGGAAGTGGCACTGAGTGCCATGGTCTAGTTGCTCTGGGGCTGCATTGTCAAAGGTAGGACCTTATGATCTCAGAGACCTTTTTCAGCCTAATTGTTTCTGTCTGGAGCCCCAAGCAAACAGCAGTCTGGGCCTAATTTCTATTGCATATTTCAGAGATGAAATTTTATTATCAGGACTTCTTACATAAATGGTTGCTCCAAAGACACACAGGAAAAGCTTCATAGAATCTTGCTGAAATACAGAATTGTTAAGTTTGCTAATTTGTCTAACCATGGATCTGTAGAAAAATTTAGGTTGAAAGAGACCTCTGAGTCCCTCTATGTGGAATGTGACCAATTTGGACGTTGGATCTAGTTAGAAAGTTAGGTCAGGTTGTTCAGCCTCTCAAGAAACAGAATTTTTAGCCTCTCCAAGGAGATAATAAAACTGTCATTATATTTTCCTGACATTGTCAGTCAGCTTCCTCTCTAGTTCCAGCAAGTTCACTCAGTGAGACTCCTTAAGTTTGAAGGATTTGGATGGTGCTTCAGAAGCATTTATTTCAAGAATGGACCACATTTGTGAAAATTCTTTAGTGCCAAGTTCACATAAAGACTCTTGTCCACAGGTTGGCTGTGAATGTGGAATTTCCAAACCTTGTCAGTGTTAGGCTAACCAAAGCAAGTGGCACCTAGCCAGCTCTGAATGAGAGCAGAGCTGTCTCATGTCTATCTGTAAAACTGACTTTATAGAATGGATATCCCTAGTATGGTGTATCTTATTTGCCTAAGGAGCCTGAAAGAACCATCTGGTCGGTTTTGATCCTCATAGTTATTGTGATGAGAAACTCATTCAGGCAATTCTTCCACAGCTGCAAAAAAAGTGGTGAGACAGACTGTATTTGTGAGAGAGAGAAAAAAAAATCTCAAATGCTGCTAAATATGTTTCAGGATAATAGCATCAATAGCACATCTGATGAGTATTTAGAATAAGTGAGTGCTGAATGCCTTATCAGTGATAACAAAGGTTATCACCATGTGCCACACATCAAACATTGATCCCATTGCAATTAATTTAAGTGAAAAATTGTCTCCATCAGCAAATGCTTTTGCACAACATCAAAGCCTGTTTCTTTGCTGTTCCTCTTCTTTTTAGTCGGAAGCTTCGCCCTGTCCAACTAAGTTAGAAATCTGTTTCTTTTAATTTATTAGTTTCCCATCCTTTGTAATTAACCTCCCAACCTTGGATTCTGAATGGTGAAGAAATTTTAATTGATGTTTTGATAAATTAAGTTTTCTTCACCTTCTGGGATTATTTTTATAGGAATGTAAGTATTGTAATATATATATGATCCAAATCACCTTCAGCCAGTTTTGAACATATTGAGAGACCTTCTACTGATTCTGCTTTTATTATTAAAAAATCACTTGAAGCCCATTTTAATGAAAGTTCATACTCACTGGAATTTTGATTCTATGTCGATGCTGCTGTTAGAAGGTGCTAGTAACAAGGTAAGCTTCAAACACACAAGAACCTTTTGAAACATGATGGCAACTTCGATATCACACACTGGTAGAGTCAGCGTGTCTTTGCAATGACACTGAAGAAAATAAACTCTTATAATGGGAGAGAGGCAAAATTGTGTCAGAAGCTTCTTGAACACAAATAGAAACAATGGGCTGCCTTAGATATTTGTTAAAAATAACAAGTACAAAATGTGCAAAATAGAAACAGTAATTAGAGCACAGGGTAACTGCATTGTGCTCAAAAGAGATCTGGGGCAAACTCTTTGAGCAACAATTATGGGCATAATAAATCAGTATTAGAGGTCATTAGAGGCACTGAACAGTGTGAACACAAAGCATGAATTTCATACACTCTTTTCATTTTCCTCTGCTCAAGTCACACCGTGGAACTGATTAATTGGTTGTGGTCAATGCCAAAGGATTGACTACAGAAGGACTAAGGCAAAAAGTAGAGTAAGCAACTTTGCTGAGCAGAGCACAACCAGGCAGTCCAGTTTGTTTCCAGCTGACTGTGTTATTATATTTATCTTCTTTTTAAATTATGGCAAAAAAATTTATTATTATTATTATAAATGAAAGCCTGGCAGTCTTTTCAAAAGGAAAACACAAAAAATATGACTAGAGGACCATCAGTAGAATTATAAGGCGTTTTCAAATTATAGGTGCCATATATAAAAATACAGCATTTCTGTAATTATTCTGATTAGTTTCATATATAATTTGCAAAAGAAATGCTTTCTTTAAAGAAAAGGTTTTGAATTGATTTTTCAGTATCTAACTGTTCAATACCTATATATGCATTATCTTTTTAATACATCTTTTCATGCACTTTGAATGAAGATTGATTATATTATAGTGTTGTGAACTAACACTCTATTTTTATAACATTCGTTGGAATGAGGAATGTTTCATTTAAGCTTACTTGACTTTGCCTTAATTTGTAAGAAAACATGCACAACCAGTGAAGTATGCGGATTAATACTCTTAACTACAATTTATGAAACTGACACACCATCATCCAAAGCTATAAAATTACAGTTTGGCACATAAATGGATCCACAAGAAATTTTAGCAAGATGATGATGTGATTGTTGGCCAACAAGGACCCACATGCTAACAAGGCCCAAGTGGCTGAATAGGTATGCTGCTGAAAAGCAACTCAGCTTGCTCTTGGAGAGACATGTCAAAGCCTTTGGACAACCAGAGCACTCCACAGTGAGAGCAGTACAGTTCTTGTGGGAGAATTTCAAACTGATTATTTGAAAAATTAAAATTTCCATAGAGAAGAACTGCTTCTTATGGTCTGCAATACTGTGGTTCTTGCATTCATAGCAGATACAGGGAGAGGATCAGGCTAAACAAAGATAAGAAAAGAGGTGAACAAGGTGAATGGGAGGAGTGATTAAAATACCCTACCCAGGCAGATACCCTAACCCACTAACCACCCTACAAAAAGAAAAATAACTGGTGTTTTCTCTGTACTTGCATAGTTCTGTAAACCTTGGAAGCAATATCACTGTGCTCCTTTAGTCCCCTTGTGTAATTTTTTCCCTAGTTTCAGAAGCCCTACATAAGGAGAAAGTTTCAGAAGTCCTACATAAGGAGAAGAGATTATATACACTTGCCTGGTGACTTTATACTTCTCACTAGTGCTCTGCCTGCTACTGAAATATTACCAGACCATTCAATACCTCTATAGCACGTAGAACAAAAGTCACCCATTTCTAGTCTTGCTTGCTGGTATAGCTCACAGGAACCTAAGACAGTGTCTGCTGTTCAGTTAAACCACCTCTTTCCAAATTTATAAATCACAAATAAAAGCCAGTTTTGAAAGATTTACAGTAAGATTTACAGGGCAAACCTAAATAACAGAGCAATAGTTATCCAGATTTATATCAGAGCCTACAAATTGTAGAGCTACTAAAATCCTTCCAGTTCCTGACATCCAAGTTATATGCTTTGCATGAAATTAAACCATCCAACTCATTTTCATAATGGCCCACAGCTTTTCTCTACCTCAAGCTTATATATCTTTAGAAGGCAAAATAGTTGTACACCTCTGCCAAAGCAGTAAAACATTTATTTATTACCAGATGTGAGAGGAAGGTCTTCTGCCTTTAAAAGCAGCTGCATTGGATTAATAAGAGCAACATACTGCAATTTTAATATGATTCAAAAAACCTAGGTAAATCACCTGATGTTGCTTTTGCAAATGCACATTTCCATGGAGATGCAGAAACTGGATTTATTTGGAGCAATATATGACATTAATTCACATACAAACAGAGCTAGGAGGAAATATGTATTTTAAATATTGGATATGAAAAAAGAAAAACACTTAAGGGTGTAGTATTCTCATGGAGAAGTTTCCTTTGTTAAAGGAAAATATTCCCCAGTCATATCATCAATGAGTTATGTCCATAGAGCAGAATACTAGCATCCTTAAATTATTTTCCTGGGTTTAGACACATTGCAATGTTATGTAGGGCTAGCTTGAAAGTCCAGTGTAGTGTAATGTTGGCCAACAGTACACAAAAGAGCAATATTTAAAGTGAAATGAATCTAAGCTCATAAGCACTAGTGGCTGGTGGCTCTTTCTGGTCTACAAAACCAAAAATATTTAACATTTCCAATTATGAAAGAACTGACAAATATAGAATATGTTTGTAATATTCTCGGGTATCATGTAAATATAACATGACCACCCAACTTAGAATTCATTCTCAGTACATTTTCTTTAAGCCATTTTTTAACTGATTGGGAAAAGGTTTTTGTCCTTTTTAGTGTGACGGTATCGTGCCATCCAGAGGCCAACTGAGCTCACTACAATGTTTGGTTCCTAGGGTTACACAAAAGACAGCCATCTTCTGGTCATCATAAGGTTTGGTCCCTCCTTCATCATCACAAACTATATTTTTTGCTATAAGAAGACCTGACTTTGAACTGAAATAACATTTATGTCTTACATTACTCTCAACATCTTCAGAGTTGTCTATATGCAACACTCTTTAGTTGGTGGCAAACAGGAAACTTGAGAGGAAGGACTAATGTGAAGAGTACATTGGCAGGATAAAAGTTAAGCATTAGATAACTAATAAATTAAAGATTTAGCTTCCCAAAATTCCCAGTTCCCTCACCTCTGTTCTGTCCTGCAAATCACAGTCACAGAATCTCATAAAGTGGGAGCACAATGTCCTCTCAGTTTCCAGTGCCAATAGCAGAAAGTTTATGTTTATTTGAAAATCCTTATGAGTTCATTCTCAAACAGAATTCTGCTCACTTATTGAATATTTAACAGTAAAACCAGAACAAAATAAGCACACAAAACCTTTAATGCCAGACTATTTATCTTTGGATCTAATACCAAGACAAAGTAAAGCATATTATTCTGATAAGTTATTTTCTAGCCTACATTATATATTCAATATAATTAGATCAAGTTTTTCCTCTTCTATCTACAAAAAAAAATTAATAATTATTATTAGTTAATAAAAACTTTCTTCTATGTACAGAAAAGATTAATTACACTTTAAAAATTTTTAGAACAACCTTTTTCCATTTTTTCCTCCAAAAAAGTATGTTAACAAGATGTATGTTGCTTTACACTGTGACAAAATCATTGCTTGTGCATTATATAATTATTTTTAATATGAAAAAATAAAAAATGCTTTAAGACAAGGGCGCATTCAAATAATAAATTCTCATTTCGAAGATTAGAGAAAGGAACTCAGGAACTGAAAATAATCAATAATTAAATGACAAAAGGAAAATAAAATTAATTCAACATTTTACTTCTCAGAGTGGCAGTATTTGACCACTTTGTTGATAAACCCTAACAAAGATTAAAAACCTGACCTCTGTGACAAAATTTTCCCAAAATTGGAAAAGTTATCCCCAAAGGTCTTTTTAAGATATGAGAGAAATTGACAGGAAAAATTATGACCATGCACCAATAAACTTCTATTCACAGATTTTCTGGGCATCATCAGGTTGATTCTTTGACTATGGATTAGGAAGTAAGTAATGAGTAGCAATAAAAGCATAGAATAACCTGGTGGGGAGAGACTGAGCCACCAGCAGCGAGCACTGCTGTAGGAGTTTAGGGAATGGGTGAGTCTGAGGAGGACTATCAAGGAGTGAGAAAGAGACTTCAGGTACCACACTCTGCACTCCCTAGGATGGGTCCCTGAGGCTGACAAGATGCATGATATGGAAGATTCCCTGTTGTCCCACTCCCTGGCTGAGCACAGTGAGTGACTCAAGGGATAGGGGCTAACGGTGGCAAGTTCCTTCCCATCATGGGGGCAATGGTGACAAGTTCCTTCCTGCCACAGCACTTGTAGCTCTCCAGTGACCACTCAGGTGCCCTCTTGTTGCAGGTATAAGGCTCTGCAAGTGGAACCAGAGAACTGATGGTTCATTTAGCATGGAGGTGTCACTGAGATTAAGTTGGCCTATGCATTGTGTCAAAACTGCTCCCATAAAGAAAATTGAATGGGCTGCTCTCATAAGAAACTTCCTTCTAAAGAGAACAAAAAGCCCAATATGCAGCCTGAACCCACTGAGGGAAGTCTGCCTGCTCTTTGAGCCCCAATTAAAGTGTGCTCTCAGTCAGTTTGCAGATGATACCAAGTTGGGTAGGAGATTTTTTTTGCTGGAGGAGAGGTCTGCAGAAGGATCTGGACAGGCTGGTTCAATGGGCCAGGGCCAATCATATGAGGGTCAAGAAGAAGTGCTGGGTTCTGCACGTGGGTCATAACAAACCCATGCAGCACTACAGGCTGGGGGCAGAATGTCTGGAAAATGGCCTGGTAGAGAAGGACCTGCGGATGCTGCTTGACAGACAACTGAACAGGAGCCATCAGTGTGCCCAGGCAGCCAAGAAGGCCAATGCCATCTTGGCTTGCATCAGAAACTGGGAGGCCAGCAGGACTGGGGAAATGATCAGCCTCTGTACTTGGCACTGGTGAACCATACCTTGAGTACTGCATTCAGTTTTGGACTCCTGACTACAAGAAAGACATTGAGGTGCTGAATTTTGTCCAGAAAAGAGCAACAAAGGTTGTGAAAGGTCTGCAGCACAAATTTTATGAGAAGTGGCTGAAGATGTTGTTTAGCACGGAGAAAAGGATGGTTGGGAGAGACCTTATTGCTCTCTACAATTACCTGAAAGGAGGCTGTAGAGAGGTCTTTTCTTCCAGGTAACAAGAGATAGAACAAGAAAGAATGGCCTCAAGTTTCACCAGGAGGTTTAGATTGGGTATTAGGAAAAATATCAGAAAGAAAGGGCTATCAAGCACTGAAACCTGCTGTCCAGGGAAGCAGTAGAGTCAGCAGTCCTGGAGGTATTTAAAAGACGTGTAGACCGGGTGCTTAGGGATGTGATTTAGTGGTGGACTTGGCAGTGCTGGGTTAATAGTAGGAATCAATGATCTCGGAGGTCTTTTCCAACTTAATTCCCTAATCATCACAGACTCCAGAAAGGTGCAGAGTATTGATGGCTTGCACAAATCATATCAAAATCAACAGTTCATGACCATTAAATTGCTTAAGCCTTCCTGTTTCTTACTTAAGTGATTCAATGTAGAAAGGTAAGTTTGTTTCCTCAAGACCTCATAAGAAACAACATGTTTTCGAAACAAACTTTGGGGTCTTCTTCATATTTACTGTTTAGATGCATTTGTTGGAAGTATCAGGGCAAAGTCTCAAGAGACTTCACTATCCCAGCTCTCTTCAGACACTCCATTCTCTTCTTCAGAAAAATTTAATGAAAATGTAGCCTAGAGATTAATATGGCTGTTTCTGGTAAAATAATATAAAGATTAAATGTTTACTAACATTTGTCACATAGCACGTGGCTTTCTTATGCTACAAGGAGCAAGCGCCTATATTATTTACTCCACCTTGAAAAAGCTGTGAATACCCCTGTAATCATAAGCAATTAAAGAATTTACAATTTAAAATAATTTACAAAAATTTACAATTTACAAGAATTTACAATTTATTTTCTTTACAAATTTGAAGTTCTCCACTCTAGTATAGCAAGTTTTAAGCAGTGAGGTCAAAGGAGTTTATATCTCTGACTTACTCGCATTAAAATTTTCAAATTATAAATTTTTTAAATGTTAATTTGAGGAGAGAAAATATTTTGTGTGGTTTGGGTAGGTAGCACTAATCTTGCTAGAAAAATCTATGGAGACTGTTACATGATCTGTTATGCTCTAACAAATTCATGAGCAAACAGAGGTAAAAAACCTGAAATTAATAGATTATCATTATTGCAAACTATGTTCAGTCATTGCATTTTTTTTCTCTGCGTTATTCTATGAACTGAAGGACTGTTAAATGAATATACTGCTGAATTAAGCATTAATTATAACTTCATTAAACTGGTCTTCTGTAACTAAGACAAAATTAGAATCCAAAATCTGTTATGATAGATTTATAACAGTGATGATTAATCTCAGTCAATCATGATACATTTCAATTTAAGCACTAGGTAAATACTGAAGCTGTTTCTGTAAAAGGAAAGGAAAAAAAGGAAAAAAGGAAAACCTTTATCCCAGTCATCAAATAGCAAAATTAATACTACAAAATTTCATTGTCCTCTTCTCTTTGAATACAACCAGTGGTTTTATTATAGTTCATTAGTATTCTGACTGTCCCTTGCTGTATTCTTGTCAACTTGCCTGTGTTGGAAAGAGAAAGCTAATATTTAAAAAAAAAAAAAAAAGTTCCATTTTCTAAAGGATCTTTATTCCCTCTAAGTGTCCATGGGGAAAACAAATCCAAAGAGATATTGTTCTGATATTATTTTAATAAAAAAAAGTGGGATTTCCATTTGTAAATACTTTAGAAGGGCAGATGTGTGGTTTTCTGTTTAGCAATCTCTGGGTTATTGTGGTTATTAAATTCAAATCATGCTTACTTCAGCACTCCTTCTGCAGTCTTGCTTCTGTAAAGGTTTATTCACCCACTTAATTGCATACAACCCAAGTAATCATCAATGCAAGTAATCAATACAAAAATAGGTTTTGATGGAATTATACATTATACCATAACATGTAAGGTTATGGTTCTGGCCATCCTCTAGAAAGTTAGAATATAAATGTATCAATGAACAGTAGAACAAAAGCACTCCAGACTTCAAATGAGCATATCTATAAATTTACTATTGACAGTTTCAATCCAGAAATCCAGAATTTGAATTCTCAGGCTGGTGAAATAGCCAAATTCAGAACCTTCTATCTGTAATTCAGAACTTCTCTGAACAAGAAGAAAGCATGGGAAAATTTGAGGCTGAGATGAAAACATGATCACTTTTTAGGCATGGACTACAGTTATCCCTGATAATTGTTATGGACAATAGAGCAATGTGGTGCGCAACATGCAGTACAAAAATTGAATTTGGATGCATTCAACATCAGTTTTTACTTCTTACACAGTACAAATGATGAATCAGTCTTCATTTTTTTAAATGGCCAGTGTTTGGGGGGTGGGGGAGGGGGTGTGTTCTTTATTCATAGCTGTACTGTGGATTACTTTAAGCAATATTAAGAAAACTGGAAGTTGCTTTCTATATGAGAGCTGAGCTGCTTCCAATTATGCACAGAATGTCAGTTTTCCTTAGAAGGGGTAATCAGTCTATAATGTTGCATTGAAATGCTGACTTCACTTGCAATAAGATGCAGTTAATTAACTTGAAGCAGTATGAAGTTCATGTTAAAGAGTCATTTGAACTGAGTGAAAAAGTAAACTCAATTGAAAATCAAAAGGTAAAACTATATTTCTATCCTCTGGTTTGACTTGCTCCAAAGTCTCAGAAAATAACTTCTGAATGCTTTATTACCTTCTTTTGATACCTTTTCCGCCCCTCTTCAGTCCTTTACTTTCTTTAATTTTTTGATAAGGTTAACTTTGTTTAAGACATTTTATTTGTTAATTTGAATCTGCTAGAGTTTATCAGATGGAATCCCTGAATGCCACAGTACCCCAGCTTCTGTCTCATGTTTCCAGGCTCTTCTCTCAGCCAATATTTGCATTTGAAATGTATTTTCTGTGACACACCGGTCTCCCCTTTGGTTGATCTAAATGTTAATTGTAGCATTTTCATCAGGTATCCTCATCTCCTGAGGAAAAAGAAACATGCAAAATGGCATCTCTGAATTTATCTTACCATTGGTAGAAAAATTCATCACATTAAGTAAAGGCAACCATTTTTTTTATTCCTAGAAATTAAAGAAAATATATATCTGGCTTTGTACACTTATGTGAAAATGGACATCTCAACATTTGATGCTTATATTTTTAGAATTCTGTGGAAAATGAAAAAATTCAATACTATTTAGGACAAAAATAAATGTTGAAGAGTTTTAATTTATTTCAGAGCAGAAAAATCCAAATTTTAATCAGATTAATTCATAAGAGATGATCCAGATTTCCCTTTTTCTCATAGAATAATATCTGTCTTCTAAGTATGAGCTGAAAAGGCCAGCCCTAATTTATTCTAACACACCATTTCTATGGGACAAAATTATTCCTTGTCTCATTAGCTTTCACTATTCAGTGAACTTGAACATATTTCAAGATTAATTTGAAGGATGCAATTTGTTTGGAGAAACTTGCAGCCTGGAAATTAGTTCTGTTTCTCCATGTTCCTTCTTCTCAAACTGGAACTTCATTAGAAATGGTGATTTGGTCTAACAAACTATTTCGATTACTCATAGTTCAATTTAAAAGTTTTACAGTCCAAAGGGAAGTTCAGCCACATGTATCATCAGATTATGAACTCTGAAGTGTTTTTTTCCATTGCATTTCTTAGTCTCTCAGTAGAAAATGGAAGGAGCATAAAGCACATATTTTTCTACTTTTTAGCTATAGCTGTGATTCTGATCTACTTAGATGAAAGTTAATATTGCCTCAGATTTTAAAGCAGGAGGAAAGCTAGTGCTAGAGCACAATATCAAAAAGGTATGCATGGTAGAACCATGCAATCATGGAGTGGCTGATTTTGGAGGGGACCTCTGGAGACCCTGTAGTTCGAGCAGGGTCAGCTCTACACAGAATCTCCTGCCTTCAGTATTGCCTCTGGTCTGTCACTGGGCGCTACTGAAAAGGACCTGGCTCTGTCTTCTTTGCACCCTCCCTTCAGCTCTTTATATACATTGCAAACAGCCCTTCAGGTGTGGTTCACCAGCCCCGAGCACAGGGGAAGGATCACTTACCTCGACCTGCTGGCAACACACTTCTTAATGCATCCCAGAATATCATTAGCCTTTTTTTACCACAAGCACATATTGCAGGCTCATGCTTCTGCTGAGCACCAAGAACTCCAGTATCCTTTTCTGGAAAGCTGCTTTGGTCATTCTTCCCCAGCTGCAGGACTGTGTACTCCCCCTGCTGAACTGCACAAGGTTCCAGTCAGCCCATTTCTTCAGCTTGTTGATGACTTTCTGAATGACAGCACAACTTTCTGGTGTATCATGTGCTCCCACCAGTTTTGTGTCATCAGCAAATTTTCAGAGGGTACCCTCTGACCCATATTGACCCCTGGATCACGCCGTTGGCCTTCAACTGGACTTCATGCCACTGATCACCACGGGCTCAGAACATCTGTTCAGCCATTTTTCAGCCCTCTCCACTGGGCTGCTCCTCCAGCCCATGCTTCACCAGCTTTTCTGTGACAATCTGATGGGTGGCAGTGTCAAAAGCCTTCCTGAAGTAAAGGCAGACAATATCCACAATATCATCTACCAAGCTACTCATAGTACGCAATGGGCCAAGGAACATTGAATTTGGTAGCCCCTAATAACTATGATGAAAGAATAGTAGGTTCCTCATGTTTTTCCTTAATGAATGAATAATTATTTCAGTAATAAGTTTACAACAGTGGCAGCAGTGGAGAGGAATAAAGACACCATAAATGCAAAACCAGTATCATGATAAGTAGGCAGCTTCTAAAAATTACCAATTAAGCCCTTCAGAATGATCACTTTAGAATAGCTTCAAAGTAATGAAAACTGAAAGACCATAAATAGTTAAAAGCAAAGCAGACCATATGGGGTTTTTTTTTCTCTAAGCCAAAATTAAATAGATGCGTTAGTTAATTTTTACTCTCTGTAGAATTAGGAGAAGTTCATCATCATCATCATTATCATCAGTCCTATATAGTATTTGATTCTGTCATAACTTTTTCCATTAAACAGATGAAATGCTAATCCCCCTAAAACCTTATTAAATTCTCAAAAGCTCTTATATGGAGTAATAAATTCTAGCCCAAGACCTATACACAGGTTAATACTGTGTGCAATATACATATATATATTAATATATACATATACATATATATATTAATAGATCTCACAGCTAAGTGTAATGCAGTGGTTTCTGAAGGCTGCTATTGAAGCTGAAATACATTAATAATTGCATCTCCAAAACTAAGCCTATATGTTGTATTTTTAGTGTACATACCAGTGGAATTGATACATATGTTGAACTGTCAGGTATGATTTTATGAGATATATTAAATGAGTTAATAGTGCAGTTAATATTACTGTAGAAGTCAGAGACAATATATCAATAGCTTTTATGCAAATACAGCATCTGAAATAATACCAGCACTTAACAGCAAAGCTGTGCTTTAAACCTGGAATATTAATGCTAATATTCAGAATACAATGTAAATCTCTTTTTATTTGAAATGCATTCTCTAGTTCTTAAAATTTCATATTATTAAGCTTCCTCTAAAACAGATAGTTCATAAAATTCAGAAATCTCCAGGGCAATTTATTCTCTGGTGGGTGCTAGTTTCACCATACAAGCCTATTCTCTAAATACAGCAAGATAAATTTAAAAAAAAATATATTAAATGTTAATATCAATATGTCTCATGCGAAAAATCAATAAATAAATTTTATGTTACAGTGTGAGGAAACATGCAATGTCCTCATTTAAGCCAAATTCTCCTTACATTCCTAAGGAGACATTGGATTACATGTTCTTTTGTGACCTGCTTTACTGAGTGATTTCTGCAGATAATTTAAAATTAAAAAGTAATGCAAAGCCTCTGGCAATTATTTTTCCTTGTTTATAGACAAGTAAGTTTGTGATGGCTTTCATGTAATTGGAGGGAGAGAGTTTGTGTGGAAGGTACTGTGAAGCTTCTACTTCATTTATAAAAGAGATAAGATTTCACAAAACTAAAACTGTCCAAATATTGATTAAATCTTCCCAAAGGAGAGAAACCTAAAAGAGTATCTGGAACAATCTTAGAGAAATTATGAAGAGAACTCAGGAAGAATTTAAAATTAGTTTTAAACTAGTCATATGCCTGAGGAGTGGCTTGTAGACAGATTGCAGAGCCACAGAGCTGGACTTAAAATATTTTTACTCACCCAGAAAAGTTGCAAAGCATCTGACAGATCCTGAAATTCAGTTTTGTGTACACATCAGATTGAAGAACCATCAGCAATTTCACTGTCATAGATAAGAGAGAGACAGAAAGAAAAAAATTTAAATTAGTGGGAAGCTTTGGCCATTGAGGAATGTCTTGCTTAGAGTGAGATGAGTAAAGAATGCAGGGAAAAAAAATGTCAGGAGGGAGAAACTACTGTGGAAACTATCTGTCTGAATAAAAAGTGAGGGAAGCCCAGAAAATTTAAGACAAAAGATGTCAAAAACTTCCATTTTTCAGCTCAGATGAAGAAAATAAGACTAAATCAATGGAAAACTTTGCTTTTAATGGAAAGCAAAACATATCAGATTTTCTTTAAACTCAATATCATATTTCTACTGAATGATTTGAGAAATTAATAGGAACAAATATTTCCATGAGGAACTTTGATGTGTGCAATAAACAATATTATGCCTATAAAGAAAAATCTTAGTTAAACAGATCTTGCAGAAACATTCAATATGTGGCTCGGATCCATAAAGCATCTTCTGCAACTCTGGTTCTTCTGATAGAAATATGGAGGTGTCTGGGGAAATAAATCTATCTTGAAATGATAAAAGATTTGGAAAAAAAAACCAGAATCACCAAATTGTTACTCTTGGAAGGGACCTCTGGAGATCACCTAGTGCAACTCACTCTGCCAGGACGGGGTCACCTGGAGCACATTACACAGGAATGCATCCAGGTGGGTTCTGAATGTCTCTGGAGGGGAGACTCCATGATCTCCCCGGGCAGCCCCAACTGGCCCATCCCTTTCATCTTCAGTGTGAAGAAGTTCTTCCTCATGCTGAGATGTAACTTCTTGTGTTTTAGTTTGTGGCCATTTGCTTCTCATCCTGTCACTGGGCACCACTGTAAACAGTCTGGCACCATCCTCTTGGCACCCACCTCTGCGATATTTATATGCATAAATACAAACGCCTCTCAGACTTCTCCAGACTAAACAGGCCCAGCTCCCACAGTCTCTCCTTATAGGAGAGATGCTCCAGACCCCAAATCATCTCTGTGACCTTTCTGAACCCTCTGCAGTAGCTCCTTGTCTCTCTTGAACTGGAAGCCCAGAACTGGACACAGCACTGCAGATGTGGCCTCACCAGGGCTGAGTAGAGGGGTGGGATCACCTCCCTCGACCTGCTGGCCACACTCTTCCCAATGCACCCAGGATCCCTTGGCTCTCCTGGCTGCAAGGACACACTGCTGGCTCATGGCCAGCTTGTCACCCACCAGGACTCCCAGGTCCTTCTCTGCAGAGCTGCTCTCCAGCAGTCAGCCCCCAGCCTGTGCTGGTACTTGGGGTCATTCCTCCCCAGGTGCAGGACCCTGCACTTGCCCTTGTTGAACCTCATTTGGTTTCTCTCCATCCAACTCTCCAGCCTATGAAGGCACCACTGAATGAGCCTTCAGCTGTATCAGTCACTCCCCCAGTTTTGTATCATCATAATCAAACACTCTACCCCTTCATCCTGGTCATTGATAAAAAAGCTGAATAAGGCCAGAGCCAGTATTGATCCCTGGGGATGCCACTGACTGCAGCCTCCAACTGCATTCTACTCCTCTGATCATGACCTCTGAGCTCTGCCATGCAGCCAGGTCTTGATTCACTGTTCATTTAACTCACATTATCTGAGTTTACCAATGAGGATGTTACGTACAGTGTCAAACGCCTTGCTGAAGTCAAGGTAGGCAACATCCACTGCTCTCCCCTCCTCAACCCATCCTGCCATGACATCATAGAAGGCTGTGAGACTGGTCAAGTATGATTTTCCTTTGGTGAAGGGGAAATGTACATTTCCAATTTACCCAAATACTGCTTCTCAGCCAGATACTGATATTGAGATCTTTAAATAGAAATTACCATTTTTGCAATTCATCTACAAAGCAGAACCATTGAATGAAAACAAAGAACTGAATGAAAACTGTCTCCATCATGTGCCCTGCAACAAAATTGGGAGGAGCTGTGGACTCCCTTGAAGGCAGAGATTTCCTCCAGAGAAATCACAACAAATTAGAGGGCTGGACAATCACCAACTGTATGAATTTTGACAAGAGCAAAGTGCCCAATTCTGCACCTGGGATGGAGAAAACTGGATGTATATACAGACTGAAGAACAAGAGGCTGGAGAGCAGCACAGTGGAAAGGGACCCGGGGGTCCTGGTTGATGGCAAGTTGAACAGAGCCAGCAGTGCCCTGGCAGCCAGGAGGGACAACCCTGTCCTGAGGGGCATCAGGCACAGCATCACAGCCAGGCAAGGGAGGGGATTGTCCTGCTCTGCTCTGCAGGGCAACAAAGATGGTGAAGGGTCTTGAGAGGAAGCTGAATGAGGAGTGGCTGAGGGCACTTCGTCTGTTCAGCCTGGAGGAGACTGAGGGGAGACATTGCAGCGTACAATTTCCTCATGAGGGGAAGAGAAGGGGCAGGCACTGATCTCTGCTCTGTGGTGACCAGTGACAGGACCCGAGGGAATGGTCTGAAGTTTAATCAGGGGAGGTTTAGGTCGGATATTAGGGAAAGGTTCCTCACCCTGAGGGTGGTTGGGTCCTGGAAAAGGCTCCTTAGCTCCCAGGGAATTGATCACAGCACCAAGCCTAACAGAGTTCAAGAAGTGTTTGGACAATGGTCTCAGGCACGTGGTGTGACTCCTGGGGGCAGTCCCATGCAGGGCTAGGAGTCGGACTTGATTATCCTTGAGAATGCCTTCCAAGTCAGTTTATTCTGTGATTCTATGATGAAAAAGCGTTGGAACTGATTACTGATTTCAGTGTCTTGGAAGTATCAGTGTCTTGATCTAAAGTAAAATGAGAGGGGGCCGTAGGGCTCTGACATGCAGGGTGTTCTTGTGCCCCTGCATCATGGGAACACAAGAGCAGAAGCATCCTGCTACCTGCACCAGGGAGGTCCCCAGAGATGGGAGCTGCTCTGAGCTTGTACACCATCCCGAGGGAGCATCATGTGGCAGTACACCAGGATGGGTACATGTACAGACCCCAGGCACCAACATCTACTGAGGGTATCACACTGCCAGAATACCCTGCTCTGTGATTGATTGAGATCAGCCTTTGATTCACCATGAAGACTGTCAATAAAACATGTCAATTTTCCAAAGGTGTTTTTTGTACCTGGCTCACTGGGAGAAAGAAATTTCTGGGCACAGACCAGAAAGACAACTGTATCCTAAGCTGCACCAAAAGCAGTGTGATCAGCAGGTTGAGGAGGTGATTCTGCCCCTCTACTCTGCTCTTATAAGTCCTCATCTGGAGTACTGCTTCAGCTCTGAGGTCCTCAGCCAAGAAGGATCTGGACATGTTGGAGAGATTCCAGAAAAGAAGCACTAAGATGATCACAGGTCTGCAGAAGGCTTTGAGGACATCTCATTGCAGCATTTCAGTACCTGATAGGGCAGACCTGAGTGCAACTTCTTGCAAGGGTATGCAAAGGAAACCATTCTATGGTGTAGTAGAATACCAGCTGCTGAAATCCCCTACCAATTAAGCAAACAAAAAGCAATTCAAAGGCAAATGAAAGCCTAAACCAAAATAAGAGGATTATAGTTTCAAGTCAAATTGGGAAGAGTATCACATATGTGATGTGCAGTATCTTAGCCTGTTAGAAAACTGTCAAAAATACCACCCAGCAGAGACAAGACCAAACAAATAACACTTTTTAGTCTTATACAGCAATATTTGGTACCTGTTTATCTGGAACTAAAAGCAACATATCACAGACTGTTCTTAAGGGATGATTTTTCACATCATTTGGCAAGAAATAGGCAAACTCTTGTGTATATCTGTATACCTTAGAGTGTGTGTATGATCATGAGCATCTATGAGTTTGTGTGTGTGTATTCACTTACACATATGTGTTTGACAGAGAGCATGGGTACAACAGCCATGTCAACTACAGCAGCTGCTTTGTAAAGATAAGCAGCTGCTGCTGTCTCAGGACATGAAACACATCTACTGCACCAGAAGGTGCTGATATTCCATTAGCTGTGTCAGACACTTCTCTCAATAGTTAATCTGTGGCTCTGCATCTACCACATAGATGCAGTGTTGTCATAACATAAAGGGTGCAATTACCTGGGCATTAGAGTTTTAAAGTATTTAACCACTTTAAGTGGATAATTATCCATTAATCTGAAGATAACATCTGATTGCCTACTGCTGAATTCTGCGGTAATTATATGTTTATCCATATTATAAAGTAAAATAAACCTTTTAAGATAATAGCTTGTTTCTTAATAAGTTTACAAATGCATCATCCACTATAATTTCTCAGACAAGTTTTTAGTTTTTTTCTTTGTAGAACGCGATCAGCTTGAATGAGCCAAAAATTTAGTATTAATATCAGTTTTAGCACATTGCAGTAGAAAACAATCAAGAGGAAGACACATTTATTCATATTTTGATACACCAGGGATATTGAAAATGGTAGACTATGTAATGGATCTTATGGGAAATCTGCTCCTTGCTTTTCTGCTTGCTCATTTTGTGAACTAGTCTGGAAGTTCCAAGGTCAGTGACAAGTTAATGTTCTATCACAACTATGTTATGTTTTAATAAGAGACATCACAGCTCTGTGTTGTAAGAATACATTTCCTGATTCTCTTTATGAAGCTTTAGCCATTACTGAGACAGAACTTATAAAAATTTATAACTGCAGGAAATTTCAGTAGCACCAGAAAAGATCTCTCATGATTCCCATTTGGCATTTTTACCTGCTTCAGTGTGAGAGAAAGGGTAGCTGGACACAAAATAGATATGACATTGAACAATTCAAAAGTACAATATAAAATATAGGTTATGGAAAATTATTGCTCTTATTTAACACAGCTGCATGAATACACAAGAAATGGCAAAAGTAATTCTAAAAGTTTCCGGGATTTTATTATTTATGCTGCACTCAGGAAAAAGAAGAAACATAAGAGAGAAAAAAAGATGAGACCAAAAAAAATGCTATTAATATTTCTGAATAGCTTTTCTCTTTGAAATTAAGAAAAACTTTAGGGGAAAAGTTCATTCCATTTCTTAAAATATGTATTTTCTTAAAATGGAAAAAAAAATCCTGAAATAAACTTATCTCAAAAGCAGCAATATTGATGCCTACAGACCAAATGTACATAGATCAACAGAATGATTTTGTGTTAGCAATTATATTTCATTATTTTCATGGACGTACTGAACTGTATTTATGAAATCTAAAGCTGACAGCAAGATAAGATGGACTAAAAGAAAAATAAAGAGACTTAATAAAAATGCCAAATGGTCTTGACGTATAGGAAGAAATGACAGTCCTGAGTAGGCACAAGCACGGTGCTTTATGATGAGCAGCTGAATAAAGATGTCATGGGGATTATCAGTAAAAATATGGCTACAGGGATCACAAGCCTCTATGAACCAGTAACATCATGCTGATGCAAAGAAGGACGAGTATGTATATAAGCTCCTTGGAAGCATAAAGAATAATATGGCCACAGAGAAAGGAAAACATTCTTTACATCTGAGGAAGATGATGGAGATTTACCCACATCCTAACATCAGGATTCCAGTTCAAGGAAAGCGGTGCCTGAGAGACCAAAGGAAGTCAAGGTTATATGCTATAGACCTCTGAGCATGCTCTGTAAAACGGGCTTTTCAGTGAACTGGAGATATTTAGTCTGAAAATAATCTAATGGAGATACAACAGTCTTCTCAATCTTCTCATGCATAAAACATTGCTGAAAACACTACTCTCTCAGTAGTCACAGGGCAAGAAATAAGTTTAAATTCCAGCAAGGGAGGCTCCAGATGGATGTGAGGGACAGGAATAATGGAGTATGAAAATGGGTTGTTTAGAGAAGTTATGGACCTTCAACGTAGAAAACTAATTTGAACTGGCTATCCTGGATTCCTGAGGCATTTAGTCATGTATGACATGTGTCTGATCCACCAGATTTGGCTGAAGAGTATAGGTCTCAAAGATATTTTGTTTAGTTGCAGAAGATACCTTATGGGCAAAGGTAAAGACTTCACTAGAATTCCCTCCATTATGGGGAGCTGAACGTTTTGAACTGAGCCTTCTCTAGAACAAAGACACTGTCTGTGAGATCAGATGGGACATGACTGTATACAAAATCTAGTTTCATTTTCACTGATTCTACCATATCATGGATAGACAAAGGATTTTTAAGGCATGTGGAGTTTCAGCTCTGTGTGTGATTCATTTTTGACTGTTTACAGCAGTCCTAGCTGACATTCAGATCAACCTGAACCAAAAAATTAGGCTTAAATTTTATTTTAAAAGTATTTTTTCATACAAATTAACTTTCTGCATGTGCTTGTTCTGTGATGGCCTTTCCCCTTGATTCTGATTCCTTCTCTGTGGGATTAGAAAATCTCAGAAACCACTACTCTAAGGAAAATTAATCCACAAACACCAGAGGTTTATGTCCAAAAAGGAGACAGAGGAGTCCTTTTTGCTTTATTCG
>JAOTQP010001286.1:94787426-94800740 GCA_026413545.1 Cichladusa arquata | reverse complement strand
AGAATTTTGTTTTTCAGCAGCCTGCCTTTAAAAGTAGTACCCCATGTGTGCATCATAACCCATAGCACAGCTCTGGAGGGACTGTGTAAATGGGAGGAAAATACACGGTCCTGTAGGTCCCGGGCGGATGCAGACTGTGACGGTGAAGACACCCCCTAAGCCATAACTAAAAAATGGAACTTTTCTCTCTTAAGTGAACTGAAATGACTATTTGGGTGGATAACTGACTGAAGTGTTCTCTGTATGTTGTTGGTAAAAAATGTGGGATGAAGGGAGGAGGGCATAATCTGGGAATCTTATTCTGAATTGTTTTTGTGTTATTAATAAATTTCTTTTTGTACCTTTTTAAGTTTTGAGCCTGCCTTGTCTCTACTCCTAGGTCCTGTCTCTAAAAGAAATTAAATATATTAAAATTGGCAAAACCCAAGTCACACCATGACACCTTCCCTTCCCTGAAACTTCCCTTCCCTGAAACTTCCCTTCCCTGAAACTTTCCATTCTTGATTTAGTTGTCAGCTATATCTGGCTATATATATAGAAGGCTTCTCATGCTAATGTATACATTTAGTTTTATTTCCAAATCAATAGCCTGAAATCAGAACAGGCTGAATTAGCAGTATTTCGCTCCCAAAATGTAACAGTTAATGACTGCATTACAGAAATTCTGTATTATACCAACTGAATTCTTTATGACTTACTGTTTTATAGAAGAAAAAAAATATATAAAATGTTGAAGACAAAATGGGAAATAACCAAGTTCTTATTTTTTGACTAGTTTTCTTCTGCATAGTATTAAAAATTTTGTTCTCACAGACAAATATTTTCCTTTTTATTTGATACAGGTAAGAATAATCCTGTGCTGTATACATGAGCATGAGAGGCCATTACTTTGACTTTTTGATGGCTGTTGAAAACTTGCCTTAAACAGAAGATGCAGCACCAAAATGCAAAATGTCTATTGGCATCTCAGAAGAGAGCACAACATGTGCTCCAGGTCCCTCAGCCAATAGTCCCAAGGCCCTGAGGTCCCTCTTGATTGTCCAAAGCCTTCTTGATGCTGCCCACTTGGAAAACCAGTAGTGGGTAATAATCAGTGGGCCATAACAGGCTGGGAAATTTCTTGGTGATGTCCCTTACCCAGGCACCAGGAAGGCAACACACCTCCCCATGGGTTGGACCTGGTTGGCATATTGGGACCTCTGTTTGTCTCAGAAGGCAGTCAGCAATGACTACTCCCTTCTTTTTGCCTTAACTGAGGATGTTGTGATACAGGGAGCAGGCTGTTCTGCCATAGGTGACTCTTCCAAACCAAAAGGACATTCAGCCACATTTTCATTGCCCTGGCCCTCAGATTCCAGGGCCTGACACCTACTTTATAACCTCACTTGTGAATGTGAGGTAGGTTGGAAAGGCATGCATCTGGTAACATGAGCAGACACTAGTTTTCATTCCCCTCCTTCTCTCAAGGTCCTCTCCTTCTGCCTGGTGGTGAAAGGGTAGAGGTCTGATCCATTGCTTCTTGTGAAGTGGATAGCAAATGGTTTTCTCTAAGGCATGGTAGAGTGTGGCTCCACCAGTCAATCTCTTCCTCAGAGTCCCTAATCCTTTTTAGTGTTTCTACTTCATCTCTCAGCTCTTTCTAGGAGCTCCTGAACAGATTCCTAGGCTGAACAGATTGTGAACCTGAGCACACCTCACACAGCTGTTGTCCCTGCTGTCCTCAGAGAGCAGCATCAGGCTCTGATACTCTGCAGCCTGAGACACAGTCTTTTCAGCTGCTTCAGATCTGCTTCTGACTCATGACTCCACCACTTTCTGCTTGAGAGCAGGGGAGCTGGGGCACCTCCCTCTGCTCCAGTTTCAAGGTCTTGCTGTGTGGGAAAGCTTACCTTGCTTCTTCAGCATGATTCTTTACTCAAGAGAACTTCTGACTTCAGTCAAGAGTCTTCAGTGAAATGATCTCTTCTGTTTCCCAATCAGGAAAAAACAGAGCCTTTGAGCAGGGAGACAGACTTCCCACAGTGAATGAACTCATCAGCTCTGCAGCCATGGCCACAGAAGTATCTGCTGAAATGCTCATTTCAGCACCAGACCTTTGGAAGTACCAGGTAACCTCAGCTCCACCAACAGGGATGTGTGCTGATGCACAGGTGGGTTATCAGTCCTGAGAAATCTGGACCCACATGTGCAAAATGGTGCCAAAATCTTTCCCTATGCTGTTGGCAAACATAAATATGTGATTGAGGGTTTAAAGCATGCTGCCTTAATTCTTCTACAAAGAGGCAGAGGAACAGAGATGATAGACACGTTCAATTTACTTAAATATAAATAATGCCCATCACTCACATTCTATTGACTCAAAACTTGTTTTGTTTCTAGCAAAAGTTTACAAGCCAAAATATTATGACTAGCACTATCTAAATTACTTAGAGAAGTCTGAAAACCAACTTCTTCCAGTTTAACACTTTAACACTCTTTCTCCCATAAGATTAACATATGCCACTATAAGGCTAGGAAGCGGCGGAAGAATACAGTACCACTACTTTTCTTCTAAGCAGCAAGAAGGAGTGATTTATTGAAAAGCCATGGCATTTATATAAGGGAGATCGTGAAAAACAAAGTAGAAAAGACTCATTGGTCAAAGAAGGCAACACCTTTTTGAAAACATGCTTTCTGCAAAACATCATGAGACACACGGGATGGTGTGTCAACATGTGTCAACACCAGGTGTCTATCTGTGTTTGTTTCTTTTACCTTGCCTTGTTTTGTTTCTGAGAAAGATCCCCAGCCTGGGAAAAATCCAGGCTGGAGCTGAGAGAAGTCAACAGCCTGGGAAAAAAACTAAATTAGGTTTCTCCATGAGCCTTCAGCAGCATCCGCAAATATATACCCATAAGGAGAAAAAAACCCTCAAAACCTTTTGGTGGAAAATAAGAGATAATTTATAATTCTGTATTTATTTCAAAGCACGCCTGCGATTAATGAGAAAAATATTTAATTGTACCGAAATAAGTTTGATTATATTCAGTTTTCTTAATTTAGAAAAAGAAATTTCCAAGCATCCTGCACTATTTGTTCACATCACTATAAGAAACATGAGAAAAATAAGGATTTCTAAATATTGGGTTTCAAGGACATTATACAGCTCCTTGTGCTGTTGTTTCTCTAAAATCCCTATTCTTCCAACATTAAATGACTGCCAGTTGACACCTGAAATACAATATTGCCATTGGGGATACTGATAGGTGAAGCTACCAGCAACATACTGGAGTAACTATTGTAGTTTCAACTGTGACAAAATTTCTGCTATCACCATTACTTTTTTGGCAAAGCATAGAAATCCCTTGCTTGCCAAAGTACTTTCAAGGTCAATGACAGAGCATTTACTGTGGATTCCAGAAGCTGTTTTTATTTTAACAAAATTTACGAGAAAAAATAGCTTAGTTGCTAAGCTTAAAAAATCCACAGACCATCTCAGCAGGTGGAAAAGTACAGAACTAATAGTTTGGAGTGAAAAATACAAATAAAATATATTAAGAAACAATGAAAATTTATAGAAAAAGTATTTATGGCTTCACATGTCATTTGCTCCCTCTACAATTCTCTCTATTCTGTTCAAAAGATATAATTCATAATTTTTTCAAAAATTTAAATGACACCAAATAAAATATCTATTTATAACAGTATGAGAATGAAAGGGACGATTTACTTAGGGCTTAATATACTTTTGGGACCAGGTGTTGAACCTACGAATGCTCTGGAGGCATATGTTAACAATTTTGTAAAGCAGACATTGTGTTTTAGCACTGCTGTTAGATATATAATGGAGTACATGTGCTTCTCAGAAAGTGATTAATAACAATTTCTGACCTTTGAAACAGTATTAATTAGTGCTATTGTTTTTACACACACAAAAAAGAGAATTTGTATAGCCTGTTAGTTTGGAGACTAAGTCTATGAGGATGTATTCAGATAAGACTATGCTTGAAAGGCAACTATACATTTAAATCCTCTTTATGGTCATTTTTTAAAGCAGAACACACCTCACAGAATACTTAGGGGGCCAAGGTAACTGTGTTTCCTAACTCTTCTTTTAGCTGATTCCTGCATCAGAAAATGGTGGCATTTTAAGGGCTTGACTTAATTTTGTATGACCATAACTAACCCTTCTCAGTCTCTTCACTGACATTATCTGTCTTTAGAGAGATCATTTTACTGAAGGACATGCATGCAATTGCAAGAGACAGCCTTTTCTTTAGTGGTGATCAGGGATCAGTGTAAAGTAACTTCTCTCAGTTGTTTTCTGGAAAATTTTTTATAAGCTCTGAAAGGCACAGTACTTTGAGGCTGCAATAGTTTAAGTGTGAGGGCTATTCCCCATTTAGAGAAATATTTCTTATGTTTTTAATGTGTTTATGAAAAACAACATGGTATGACTTCTGTTTATTCAGAGACTAGAGGAGAAGGTAAGCTCTATCAGTTTTCTGAGTCCCCTGCAAGTTTGACTGAGTTTTCTTAATGAAAAAAAAAGGGGCCCTGTGTGATATCTTTAAGTTGTGCTAGCAATGGTGAATGATACAGAATGAGGCTCCCTAAGCATGAAGAGTGCAGAGGTAGGTGCAGACCAAAGAGACTGCCCTGACTGAATGCTGCAAGAAGCTAGAAAGCAAAAAGTACAAATTTCCTAGGGGACTCCAAAAGTAGTTAGTTATTCAGAGATACAACACTAGATTATCACTGATGTTCTAAATCAAGCCAGCTGGGATATACAATGACAAAAATCCCTTCATTTACAAGAAAGACCTCATATGATCAAACAGAATTGTATTTCTATAATGAGACTGGATCTTGTTGGTTCACAGTGTGCTTTATGCTTTTCTAAATTAGGAATTATTTTCTTCAGCTTCTAATAAAAGGCTGAGAATCTTAGTAAAATATCTTGAAATTGAATAGATCTTGCAGGTGAGTATGATGAAATGAAAATATTAATTAATGCATTTTCCAACACAGAGATTGTGAGTAACCTCATACACTTGACTTTCTTACAGGGAATGAGTTACAAATGTTCTTAATGGAGTCTGGTGGCATGAATCGTGCTGTCGGAAGCACCCTTGAAATATATGTGGTGCTCCTTTGCTCTCAGTTGTGGAGGAGGCAGACAGTGCTTGAGGCTTGTCTGTACAAAAGAAAGTACACTTGCTTTTTCATTTTTGAGTACCTTCAGCATTACAGTGGTAGCTCAGTGTACTGTTCCCATTTTACACCACCTTTGTGAGCTGATAAAATTTGAATATGCATTGAGTTTTAATAAAAAGACCAGGCAGGGATGTGAATGAGATGATTTTGGATACTGCCATTGTGACTTTTTAACATCAGGATAATATATTTCCCAATTGTGTAAGAAAGCACTGCCTAAAAGTTTATTCTAAAAGAAGAAAATAACCACTTCCTCTAAAGGAAAATGAAGTTTTATTTTTACAATAAAATACCCCCAAACTCATCACCAACAAAAAAACAAACTGTGTGCAGGACGTGCAAAATGTAGTAAATTTCAGATGTTTCTCCTATAACTTGTTGGTTTGGTTTGTTTTTTTTTTTTTATTTTCTGTACTGCTTATTCATGTAAAGGCAGAATTCATTATATATTTTATTTTGGAATGATGTGAAGAGTCAGTATGTAATATGTTTACAAGACAAGCCATCCAACTTGACAATTCCATCCCTTTTACCACAATTTCCTACTTCATTTCACTCAAAGCAGATTTCTCCCTCCTCCCATTCTTTTTGCTTGTATTTGGCCTCTGAACTGAAAAAAACCCCACCAATTATTTTATTTAAGTCTGTAGTTTACCCATCTATAATTTTCTTCAAGGTTCTTCTAGAAAGTGTCTTGTGGATAATCTTGCTGTCTAAAAGATTTAACTTACTTGTATAATGCACTTGGAATAGACAACACATAAACAGCAAATCACAGCTGTGATATACCAGGTGGTATCAAAGTCCTATTGGTCAAAACAGAACCAGAAAAGAAAATAGAGAGAAAGATTTAATAAAGAAAAGGCATTCTCAGCTTTCCCCTCCAACCACTCACCACTCTCCCTCTCTCCTGGCTCCTCTTTCACAGCAAAAAAATTATTAGCATGTATTCCTTTTAAGCAATTTCCTTCTCCAACTGTTGGCCAGCCTGCCAGTCACAGAGGTTCTCTCATAAGATGCCACTGCTCTTATCCTATAGGCACACACTAAATCCCTTTCTCCAGGACAATTTGTCTACAGCTGAGTTACATGAACAAATTTACAGAAGATGGTCCAATGAGAAAGAGAGAATTACTTTCAATGCCTATCAACTTCTCTCAGAAATACACTTGGCTTTCAAAAGCAGCCTTAGTCAGTACTCCCAGTAAACCTCCTCCTCCACGCAATTTCTTTTTGTTGTTGTGTCTTCATCATCAAATTATGAGCAAAGTCCCATTCCTCTTGTCATAGAGACCTCTGGCATCATGGACTGTGCTTGAAACAAAACCAAATTGCCATTCAAAGAAATGCAGCACCCAAAGTGTCCAGCCAACCCAGTAGACAATGGTATACTTGTTGCATGCTTTTGCTGAAGCCTTTGCAAAACTATTAATATTATTTAAATTTCTGTTTAGTTCTCATTCCATGCTAGTTTGTTGAGAGTCTCTGGTTACCTTGGCACTCACTGCTTGGGTGAATGTCTGGTGATTCTGAACGTGGTAACACATGACAGAGAGCACATCTCAACTGCAGCAGTTCCACGTCTCTTGTCTGCTGTAGACGGACTTCACATTCACTGAATTTTTTTTTTTTTTTTTTTTTTTTTTTTTTTTTTACAAATTTTTAGTGTGGGTCTGTCTGAGAGTGTGGCGACATGGTGCTGATTTTCACTTTTCCTAACATTATATTCTGAATACTTTCTAGACAATATGCCTCTATTGCAGTTTGCATGTCTCTTCTTCCATCTACTTGCTCTTCTCTGTTCTTGTTCTGTTCAGCTCCACCACAATGTATGCCTAGATGGCACTAACAGGAGCTTTCTAGGTCTACTTTCACCATTTCAGATTTAAGTCATTGCAAGATCCCTCCCACCTCTAAATGTTAAAATGTTAAATGTTAAAGGGATGTTGAGAGGGTGTTGCAGTCTCAAAGAGAACAATACAGTTGTATTATCTACATGCAATCATTTTAATTAAAAAGTGACAGTTTACTTTTATTAAGAAAATAAACACCATTATTTTTGTATTACAAATGCTTATTCCTGCAGTTCTTGGCAGGCTGCAATATAAGCTATGCCAGACAAAAATAAGAATGAATCCTTATCCAAGTTGCTCAATTAACTGAACGAATCAATTTAGTGCTATTTCACTTATTATTCTCTTTTTTCTCACCACAACCTCCAAAAAAATTAAGTACCAGTTCTTGCTTTATACAACAGACTGGAAGGGTTGTGATCTTGGATCTGGAAAGTCTGTATTTATTGTGTTTTTGTTGGTTAGGATCTACTCAGTTTACGTATCAAATTTTCTCAGTCTTCCTTAGTACGAAGAGCACATCACGGTCCACTGGGGGTTAAACCTGAAAGACTGCAAAATCTTTGGAACAAAGAGGTTTTTTTGTTGGTTGTTTGGTTGTTGTTTTTTTTTTGTCCCAGCTTGCTATTGATGGAGCTGATTGAAAGTAAAAAATATCAAAATTTTAAAAGACTGGTTGTTTTGAAAATTTTGTTATTTTGGCTAGAGATGGTCATAACTCTTTTTTTACAATTTTTGTGTTGTGAAAAGTGCAGTAGTTATTCTTAAAAGACTTTCACCACCAAAGTGTTATTTCTATATTTAAAATAAATAATCAGAAAATATGGTTATTCTTATCAAACTTCTAATAACATTTTTTGCATTACTCTCTCTGTAGGAAATAATATTGAATTGTCATAGTAAATGGATATTGCATGTAAATACAAGCTTTAAAATCAGACACTCATAATGAACAGAGAGCAGAAATGTCTGCCAAATTTGCATTTTAAAAGTTCTTAAAGTTTGTTATAAAATTTTTATAAATTCATAAAAAGGTGAATTGTTCTGTTCTGACCATTCACCTTGAGAAATGAAAAGTTTCAGGCCTTGAACAGGAAAGTCCATGCTCATTTTTCTGATTTATTGTACTACTGTGTAGCTAATATTGACCTACACTGCTGTGCACTTTGTTCAAGGTTAGTACAATATTAAAGTCAAAACATGGAACATGTAAGAGACACAAAAGAAGTCAAATTAAGAAATCTTCTGTTTTCACATTCCTTCATGTTACTTCAGGGAGTCTTATTCTAGGTTTACACTGACCAACAATATATTTAAATTAGGATTTGAGGTCACTCCTTTCACACTAGTAAGTTCAGTACATGCTAAAAAACTTGCAAAGTAATGCTCAATTGAATTATGCAGTAGGGTAACTAATGTTCATGCTTTGATCTTCTTGAAAGCAGACAGAGGTTAAAGCAAATGCAATCTAGAATGGATGCAGTAGAAAAGGAACAGAAGCTCTTAAAAACTCAACTTTTTCCCCAAATCCCTAGGTCTCAGAAGAAATTTTTCTATTTCTTATGCATGCCTTAATATCCTGTTGACTTCCTTTGCCTATGGATTTTTGGAGGAATAAGAGTGGGCTTTTGTTCTCTCATCACACTTGGGGAAAAAAAACTGGAAACAGAAGTTTTTGGAATGTTTTTTCATGAAAAATATGACTGGAAAAAATTTTAGCAGTAAAACTATAAACAGAAGTGCGGGAAATGCAAAAAATTTAAAACCATAATTAAATTATTTTGCACAAGTATTTGATGCACTGGATCTGAGTTCCTTTTCAAAGGCTTGTTAAAAATGTGAACATAAGCCAATGCTTGTATTCATTTGCTCTGTATCAGCCCCATGTTACTCAGGTTACAGAGTGAAATGTTTGAAAGCCAATGCAAGGTATAACTAACTCCCTGTCATTGCACATAGCCCAAGGACAATCAAAACTCCCTATGAAAATCCGTAGTATGCCAAGTAACTAAAGGCTGTAGTACAAGCACTTTGGAAAAGAGGTGGCTTGAGGACTGTGTAATCAATCTGAATTCTGATGTCTCCAAATCCATCTCTCAGTTCTCTTCCTTCTGCTTTTGCAGTAATAGGGTACTTCCAGGCAGCTTGGTGTGGCTGCTTTATACATTGCTTAGCAGTACTATAAACCTGGTCTGTGAATGTGCCAGCATGAATTTGGCACACAGCCAAAACTTTTTTCCTGAAGAACAGAAGTTAAGAGAAGAGGCATTTCATTTCTTTGTACCTTCAGTCAAATGTGAATGTAATTCCACAAAAAGAGAAAACTCAGTCTTGTCAGCTTCAGAGATTTCCTCCCTTCATGCTCCCCAGTCTGCAGCATATAGCAGAAACGTGGACATTTTGAAAAACTTCAAATAGGAAAGCATCAGACATTTTGAATATATGAGCTCTAACAAGCTACTATTATAATATTCAGGAAAAGATTTTCTGAACCCAGGTCTTGACACAAGAAAGAATATGTCATTCACTATTAAAAATCAACTAACAAGTAAAAAAGCGTTGAAAAGCTGAAAAAAAATAGTGCCAATAGATTAAAAGAAGTCCTGTTTGGTCTCTCTTTCTGAAAGCATCTCTATAAAATAGGCTTATTTCTTATGCAAACATGCAAGGCAAAAAAATCCCATAACCTAAAGGGAAATTTTATGAAGTAAAAATCCTCAGTAGCTTCCTACATAGGACATAAATGAGGGACTGCACATTTTTCAGCATGTAAGTGGAATTATCTTTTTGTAAGTTATACATTAGACCACTCAAAACCCAAATGCATTCACACACACTGGTGATAGCAGAATAGGCCTCCAGCTGCACAGCTTTATTAGAAAGAGATATGTAGAGCACTACAGGGCTTTGTAAATGCTGTGGAACAGAGAGAAAGATTTTCACCTGCTGCTATATGGCCAACCTGTAGTAAGACATGATCCTTAGGAAGGTATTAATACATATAAATATATACACATATATAAATCTACACCTAAGTACATAGGTTGCTTAAAATGCATCAGGAAAACAATGTAAAAGCATTATATAACTGTTAAATAGAAGAGAAAAATTGAAGAAATCATAAAATTAAATGCAATAAAAAGAAGAAAGCCAGCTTATACCATTTCAAACTTTTTTTACAAGATCAGATCAAAACTAGTAAAAGAACTGGTTCATATGCTGGACCTGCTCATTCAGTTCTTTGCAAAACCCAATCTCCTTATGCCTTATAAGAAAACAGGAAAGTGTGAAGAGACTCCTTTCCCTGACACCACATTGTGACTACATCCTAACAAATGTTTGATTTTTTTTGCTGCTCTGAGGACCCCCATTTACGTTTTCTGAATATCTGGCTAGTTACATGTCAATGATATTAAGTATATTTTTAGGAGTATTCAGAGGAGATCATCTGTTACGTTGTTTTAGAGATTTGATCCAATGTGATAGTAACCACTGAATACTTGTTAGGAATTGCCTGATTTAGAAAGCCTAAAATGAAAAATACCTTCAACTAAAACTTATGGTCACTCTCTCCTCAAAAAACAAATGTATCTCCAGGAAGATTTTGAAATGGTGAGTTTTCTTTTTAGCTTCATGTAGCACTGTACATCTTTTTGATGATACATAAGTAGGATTTATATTTTTATGGTTTTCAGTTGGCATTCCTATGTCACAGGATTATGTGTACTTTCTCTATGAAAACCTAATGTCATTGGTTTTGTAGGGGAATGCTAAAGAACAGACTGTGCATTTCTCACTTCTACAGTGACCCAGCTCTATGTGGAGGCATGAAGTTTCCTAGGACTGTCGATGACTTCTTCGTCTCTGGCTGCTTCTATTGGGCTCATCTTCCACCTTTCTTAGTTTAAAAAAAAAAAAAAAAAAAAAAAAAAAAAGCAGTACTTCTAATAGTAGGCAGTAAGTTAAATGATTTTGCTGAATTTCCTTTAAACAGGGTAGGAGTGAAAAAGAGACTTTCTCTTCATTGGCTGGGATGGTGTGATGATTACCAGAGCATGGTGTTGGGATAAAAAAAGGGTGCCAGCCTGCCTTTGTCAATTACATACTGTGGACTTAAGTTGGAAGTTTTGATATTGCAGAGGAGGGAAAACCTAGTTTCAGATGTCTATGATTTTTTATTATTAGAAGGTAATCTTCTGTAAACATATTTATCTACAGAAACTATTCTGAGTACCAGACTCTCTAGTAATAACCAGTAGTGAACTTGTAGGTTAAGTTTAAAATTTAAAAAATCCCAAAACCTTTGCCAAAACATAGTATTTTGGCAAAGGTAGAATATTACTGGTTGTTCTAATTGGAAATGAAATGCAAGACTTATCTGTAATAATAGTAAAGCCATTACAATCAAAGCTGAACTATACTTAATATTTTTGTGCATGTGTGTAGCAAGTAAAATTGATAGCTTAATGTATTAAATAATACTTTTACAAAAGGAATATTAAATAAGATATAAAGGATACACTGAATGAGTTTGAAGGTCTTTCTTCAAGGGTTTCACCAAAATGATAGTTCTGGGGGTTATATGACCCTCTTTTCTGGTCTCCATTAAAGCATGGAAGGTAAACAAGCAACTTTTCTGATTCTAAGGAGAGAGAAAGTTGAATTTTCCACTTAATTTATGCTTAGGTGGCTTTCTACTGTGACTTTCCTTAATAATCTTAATGTGACCAGTCAGGAATGGAATCAGCAAAACTCTGAAGCATTAATTAGGATTTTTTCAATGTCATGTCATCTAGTTGTTAAGGTTATTATCTCACCCACATTTAGGGTTGTTTTACCACCCACCAGGCTCTGAAAACATCACCTACAATCTCATACCCACTATTAATATCTATTTATTGAATTCTGGGAAAAGAGCGAGAGTGATGTAATTCAAAAGCCTTGTTTTAAGTTCCCCTTCTTAATCTTGGCAGATGCCTAACCTTCATCACCATGCTTGTTGTCATTTCAAACAGCCACGGCCTTCGTAGAGAAGGAAAGAAATATGCTATTTGTAGCAAACCTCTTCAGTATGTTTAAAATTAACAAGCTGGGGACTATAAAAGAGTATCAAACTTTAATTAATAAATATTTTCTAGCTAAAAATTCCTTTCAGAAGAGGAGTCATTCCAGAAAGTGCTGGTCTTAGAATACAAATTTCAGATTCATAGGAGGAAGGAAAAAATCAATTTTCAATAAAGACAAAAGCTACTGGAAATTGTGTAACAGTCACCTTTTAAATGAATAATAGTGCCAGTGTCTGATTAAAATAATGTCATACTTTAAAAGTAAAACTTGGATCATCTGTAGTAAAAAAAAAGAAAGAAAAATGCAGGCAGCAAAGAGCAAACATTAAAATCACCTAATGAAAGATGATAGTCAAGTAATAGCATATCTGACAGCCACAAATGGTCAACTCAGAACCTTACATAAAATTATTACAGCTGCCTGAAAATACATTTAGTGCTTCAAACTGGTAGGTTCGTGGAGAGTACTCCTCTAAAATTACTGTCTTTGGAACAAAAGAATGAGTTAGGTGCACAGGTCTGTAGCTAAATTGAAGCTATTAAAAAAACAACAAAAAAACTTGTGGTCAAATAAGTCAGATGCTGATGGATTCCTGGATGATATTTAAACATTCATAAAATGTTTAACTCCATTTTACAGACATATATAAGAGCTTTATTGCACTGTTAGGGCAGGAGAGCAGATAACAGTTCTATTATAAGTTACACTTTGGACCCTACATTTATTTGTGCATGGAACACATCCTAACATGCACATTTAGAGGCAAATGAATGCATGTTAGAGAAGATTTTCTCAGTCAGCCTAAAATGTCACAATTTATTTTTTACAAATGTGATAAGAGAGCAATTTTTCAGAGAAAAATTATCTCATCTGAAAAGCCTTTTTTTGAACTATTTGACCTAGAAAAAAAATTTGTAGATTCCATTTTTTCAAAATAATGTCCATCCATTTTCTATTTTCTCAAGCTGCAGTTTAAGCTGCTCTATACAGGGGGGAAAATACATTAACTACAATAAAATAGTAATAAGTATTAACCATAAAGGATAAAGGACTGGCAATTAGCCATGTACACAATGCCTTAATACTTCTAAAGAGTTACAGAAACTCTGTGATGTTAATATTAAACCATTCTGCAAAGGTATTCAGGTAAGTTTAAGTTGTGAAATAAATCATACACATATGTGATTGAAGATAAATA
>JAOTQP010001286.1:94688199-94780039 GCA_026413545.1 Cichladusa arquata | reverse complement strand
TCTGCTGGCTATTCCCTGCTGGACTATGACTGCAAGGACTGGTTTGCAGACTGAACACAGCTTTCACCCAGCTCAGCTATGGCTGCAGGCTCTGACTCCATCACACCCAGACTGACCTCACAGCGCATCTTCTACTGCAGTAACTCTTCCTTACTTCATTCTTCTTTGTGTCTCTCTGTATCATTCCTTCTTCCTCAGGGCTCCACTACCTCCTCCAGGTCCTCTTTCACCAGGTCCTGTTCCTCCAGAAACCTCCCTGACCACCCAACCCACCTCTTTTTTCACACTGATCTTTATTAGTCACAACTGTGACCCATTAAGGGCAAAGCTGTTCCTCTTCTTTGGTAATTAGCACAATTGTGATTTATCAGAGGTAAGACTGCCTGTAATCTCTTCTACACCTACAACATCTCATCTTCAGGATGTGAAACCCATTCTCTATTTCAGCCACAGCTTGCAATAATCCAAAATGATCAAATACAGAAATACAGAGAGAATAGAAATAGAAACAAAGAGTGACTGGAGTTACTTTCAAAAAGACCACTCAAATCTGGACTACAGGAGAATTTTAGACACTGATATCTTGGTAGAAAATGCATTTCTTATTCTAATTCGCCTCTAATCCAAGCCAATAAAATCTTTGTATTTACAAGCCAGCTAACAACAATAACAAAACTCAGAACTGCTCCATAACCAGAGCACTTTCAGCCTCTAATTCTTTGAAAAGACACCTCTTTTCCAGGTCACAAGAGAGCCTGCAAAGGAAGGTATCTATTGGTACCCTCCAATCTACTCATATACTCCTTTTGCTTTCAAAAACTCACTTGAGTAGGGAATAAAGCACATGCCTTAACTTTTAGGTAGGAATTTAAATAACATAAATGATTTTTTTTTATTTCATGCTTTTCATATTGTTTAACAAAGAAAAATGAATGGTTTATAACCAAGAAAGAGTGGAATCAGGTATTAAATGAACAGGTCAGGCTTCATGCACAAATGACACAGATTGCACGGGACAGGTCTAAATTCAGGCCATACCAGATAAGCTAGAGAAGCAGGACTGTATTGATTGCAAATGTACACATGGTAAAAACATTTTGAGAAATGCAGTGTGGAACTCAGTGGCAGCCTGGAGGGCATCTTCACCTCAGTCACAGCCTTCCAGCACTGTTTCCCATTCTTCACTATATCAGCACTTAGAATAACTACCTGGGAGCTAAGCATGTTTCTTTATTTGTTTGCATGAAAAATGAAAAAGAACCCAAACCCCACCATTTTTTAGCCTGCAGATGAAGTCAGGCCAGATACATACAGTCACACATCTCTTGGCTCCCACTTTTGATATTCTTCTTTCTCTCAGATGCCAGACTAACATTACAAAAGTAGTATCCAGCACCTTCTGCCTCTGAGTCAAGACTCTGCATGTGATAGAGGTCAGCAGCAATTCCCACCTGGCTCTCCACAGGCTCTTCACAGAAGGCTTTTGGATTTTCAAGCCAAGAAAGCCCTTTCCAAAGTCCCTCACAAAAATAATGAGCTGTCCCAGGGAGCCAGGAGTTTAGGTGCCTAAAGCATTCTAAACTAGTTTAATAAATTTTTAACTCAAAACATCAAATGCCTTGAAGCTAAGAATTTCTACTGCAAGCTGGGCAATCAGCAGCTGAAAACAAAGGAGGAAGAGCTGGAAGCAGAGGCCAATACCAAAATGATCATCAATTACCAATATGACACCAGCACAAGCAGAGTTCAGTATAGTTCTGGATATCACGCAAGGTACCTCTAGCAAAGGCAGTACTTACACCGCTGTGTTTAAAGGTAATGACATGAACACCCTGCTGAGACATCACTGAAAGCACACGAACAGGCCTGGCCAGCTTCAAGAATGAGCCAGCTGCAGAACAGACCTGCCAATGGGCCCAGGAAATTAATGTGGGTGCTGTGTCCAGTTCTCAGATCCCAGCACATGTCCACTGACACAGAGGATCGAGTTACAAGATCACCAAGACAGACTGAGGCTGGAGGAAATGCTGAGAAAAATACTTTTGCCCACCCTTAAGAAATGAAGGCTGATGGAAAACCTTACCACTCTACAATCTCATAGGGTACAGAGAAGAGAGAGGCTTTCCACAGAGACATAGCAGCAGGGGATGAGGCACAATGAGCATAACACATGTGATAGTGGACATTTCAATTAAATACGGTAAAATAAACTTTTAACCATGAAGGATGGTCAAACACAGGAACAGAGCATCCTTGGAGAGTGACAAGGTCCTGAGTAACCTTATCTCTCTGGAACTCTTTTGAACAAGGAGCTGGACTTGACAGTCTCCAGAAGTTCTTTCCAAAGTGCTGTTCCATGAACATGTAAGAACATGGCTTATTCAGCCAACAAACCAGAGCCTGAATCTGTGCCCTCTTTGGGACAGCCCCAAACACAACCAAAGCAGAGGAGCCACCTAAGCCAAAGCCTTAAACCAAAGGCTAGAGGAGATAACTGGCCATTTAGGCCATACAATTTCTCTTCACACAAGGCTCTGTTTCTATCCTAACCCCAAAATGAACAAAAGAGGCTCCCAATCAGGCTTCTTTCAACTCCAAGTCAGCTGTACAATCCCTGCTTATTATTTCAAGGCAATTTCACTTTGAGGCATATGCAAAGAGTTCAGCCAGAAGCAAGGAACCATCTAATTCAATTTCCAAGCATAAGCTTCTACAGCTGCAAAAGGGAAAATTAGGCACAAAATGTGGACAAAGTAAAAAAAAAAAAAAAAAAAGAAATGCAAATGATGTATATATGGGGCCAGCAAAAACTGTGTTGTCTCAGGTGCTGCTCTCCCCTCACCCCACTCCCCCAAATACAGCAGCTGCAGATGTATCCTTGTAGCTGTCAGAAAAGATCCCACAAGAAGAATATGGATTGTTTCCACTAGCAGCATAATAATGTGGCTTCAGATTCCTTTTTTCTTATCACTGCCAAGAATCCAGAATAAAGAAGCTAAGAGTTAGAACTCTGAAAGTTTTTAAGGCTATAAATATCACAGAGCTGTCTCGATATTTTTGTTTGTTTACATATTACTCAAAAAACCCTACCCAAATCTGACAGGTCCAGGGGCAGCCAGCCAAGCACCTTTTCCTTGTTTGATCGTGTCAAGTATCACATAACCATGACACTTCTTGGGCTAAAGCACAGAGGGCAAATTATTAATTTCTGCAGAGAAATCCACCTACAGAGAATCCTACTGGCATAAACATCAGCCTTCACAAGACAATAAAAGGGATCTGTGTGCATAGTGCCAGATACTGTAAGAGAAGTTATCCCCTTGATTACAATGTGGGGGCTGATTAGCCCCAAAACCTTCCCCTTCTTAGCACATCCAGAAGCTCAGGGAGGCTCACATTCCTCCTGCTTTCCACCAGCCAGGAAGCCAAGCTGCACAATGGAACAGTGAGACCACCCAGACAACAGCATGGAGAAGAGACAAGGTCCCTCAGCCCCACACTGGGATGGTGTCACCCTCTCAGAAAGGAGCAACTCAAACACAGCTCCTCACACCACACCCAAGGAAGTGCCTGAAGCCCACAGCTTTGCCCTTATCACCATGGAAAAGAAAAAAACACCCCAAAAGGCAAAACAAAAAACACCAACCCAATCAAAGTACCCTGCCCCTTTTAGAAATAATATTGCTGGGCTTTTGTCACAGCACAACAATGTGCTCGCTATATCAAACCAAGGAACAGCTATTGTAGCAGCTAATGAGTGACACTGTCCCCTGCACAGCTTTTCTGTACAACATGTGGTTTTCATTTTGTGTCTCTTGTCAGGATTTCACTCCCTTTCTTTTATTTGACCTCCAGAAGATAATAAAATCATACAAAATCTAAAACTAATGAACCTTAGGTTTCTGGTATCCATTAACATTCACATCCACAAGGCTGATGATTCAACAAAATACAAAATAAGCAAAACCAGGCCAATTTTAAGTTGTCTGGCCTGTATTTGTTAAATTCTAACACAGTCTCTATAAACATATGTCTTCTGGTTGGTATTTCAGGAAGAAATCCTTAGAAGAATAATATTTTGATTAGTAACATGTGTTTTGAAAGACTAATACTGAACTCCAAGGGAGATTAAAATATGAGTAGAAACTATGAGCTAAATACACATATGTGCAAAGAGCTTTCATTCTCACTGACTGAAATGTCTGGTTACAAGTAATTTGTTTTTATTATTAAAGTCCTAACAGCCTGTGCTATTGACTTGCTGTAAAATTAACTTATATTTATGAAAATATCCTGTTCTTACAGACCCACTTTAGAATATTATTTTAAAAAAATTACCTAGTATATAATAGAAATGATGCCATTCTCTAGATTATTGTGACACATCTCAAATTAACTTCCAAAGGATCCTAGTAATTTTTATGTAGTATCCAAATGTTGAACTCTTCTCTTTTTAGTCTGTCAGGACTTCTCAATCAAGCAGGAAACAGAGATCAGCCAGATAGCATTTTTCAAGAAATCACAATTAGTTACACTCACAAAGGTACTGATTTACTTCAGGGCATCAACGTGCAATTAGGATCTTAAATAGATGACCAACTTCCTAGACCACCCCCTGATTCTCCTGCTGACAGCTGAGCATTCAACAGGGTTATGTTCTTAAGTAGTTCCAGTAGAAAAAGTGCAAATGCATAAGTAAATGATTTAAATGTTACAGAGCACACATGGGAACTTTAACCCAAAAGATTGTTTATAGGTGTTTTTTAAGGAAGTCAATAGTCTGGTTGTCTATGCTGCCAAAGCTTTCACTAGAACATGGGATATCCAAGTGAAAATATGATGATATATGCAGATTCCCTTTAAACACACCCCTTTTTCACACCAAGGGAAAATACTCTCAACTTTTTCTTACAATTCAGATGGAAATTTAAATGCAGAGATAGCAATTGTTCATTTCTGCTGAAATTCACTCCAATATATAATTAGTGCTCTAATTAAAGTTAACAATGACTTACCACTTTCTATGTAATGCTACAATTATTTCATGGTAACACAGAGTTGCAGCGAACAGAAGAGCTCTCACCTCGATGCCATTTCTGCTTTTGTCAAGCCGCTGAGTAAATTAGGAACAGTTACAGCTAAATACCAAACACACACTGTCAGGCATAAGGGCAGATTTGGTTACAATTACTCACTCTCAGTATCAGTGCTTCACTCCTGATGTAGTAACACTAAATTCAACATGACTGCTCTTCACAAAAGATCAGGCTGGCAATTTACTGAGGAGACTGCTGGGGCACAGTGTCACTGGCATGCACCAACACCGGAATGGAAGCTACTGCATTTCCAGGGAGACACCTGGAGGTGTCCTGCACCCAGCACAAACCTGCCTGCACATCTCAGCTCTCTGGGAAGCAGCACTCTCTGGCTTTCAGATCTTATCTATCAGCATCTGATTTGAAAAAACCACAAATTTAAAAGCCAGCCCCAAAAGACTGGTGCACTCTGATAGAGGTACCGCCCTAACCAAGACATCCTGCTGAAGCAGTGTTCACACTGCTGCCAGCCAACACAAACAGGCAGGGTGAGAGGTTAAGAGAGGTTCACCTCCTTCACACCAGAGTTTGGGTTGGAAGAGACCATGGCACACTGTGGACAGCACTTGCTTGGGGTCTCAAGAGACAATGACACAATTCCTCTCAAGAAAGTAATAGAAAAGATGGATCTATCATCCTATTCCAAATACAAATTTATCTGGTGGTCTGGGAAGCACACAAAATGGCACTACAACTATTACTGACTTTGGAGTGCTGAGGAACCTGGCATCTGCCTATGACATGGGACTTCTGGAAGATCTAATCTGATCCAGAAGAACAAGCCACACCAGTGTGAGCCCATACTTCAAAGGCAAATCTAATCCCACTTTCCAACTTGCCTATGCAGACAGAAATCTGAAGATGTTACACTGCAGTCAGAAGAGTTACAGCATAATTCTGTATTTTTTAACCTGTTCAATCTACTAAAAGGAACAACTACATTTAAATTTGGTTGTCACTGACATTGTCTATCCCACCGTAACAACAAACGCTGAAGCCCCAGATGGGTTAATATTTATGAGAAAGTCAACAGAACATCAAACAGAACAGGAAACACCATTTCCTGCCAAACTGTCTAAAAGCAGTCATACTGTTAGCACTGCACTTTGCTGGCTTTTATTCCTGTTATCTTATAGACAGACATGAAAAAGCTAAAAAATCTGCTAAACTGAGCCCATGATAATAGCAATCAGAATGTATTATTCCTTAGTCATGGCTCAATTTTTGTTTCTTTTTGCACCTCTATGACAGAAAAAAGTATTTGTTAAACTGTCCTTGTTAGGTAATGATAGCAGGATGTGTTTGGCATAGTGGCTCTGGGGCAGGTCTGAAGCTCTGACACTGGCAAAAGAAGTTAGACAACTTTCTTGCATTATCTTTTTTACCTCATAGATTTTAACAACAACCAGATGCACTGCAAACTATGCAAAGTGGGTTCAGGATGTGCTGCTGGGGTGATGACAGACCCAGTTACACACTGAGCAGCAAACCCTCACCGTGCATCATAGAGCTTTCACACCTCAGTTTTCAACCTCTAATTGCAAGTCATTTGCTGACTCCCATTCTCGATCACACAAAATCTTCCCCCAAAAAAAAGAAACTCAAAATTATTTTCTGAATCCCTGACAGATCCTTTAGGATTAGGAATGAGGATCTTCTGAAATACACATTGGGAAACAGTGGCAGAAAACAGAAACCCAGAGGCCTTGGGCCACAGAGACCAAGCAGAGCAGCTCTTACACCTTATTCTAGCACATCTCAATAGCCATCATAATGGAATTTAAATGTAGAGTACTCATCTTAAACCCCCCAAACCAGGCATGCCACATTATTCCCAGGAAATGGCTTTTAGGCCTATTTACTTGAGATGATTTTAAAATATATATAAATCCATTGATACAGTCACACATCACAACATGGAGTTGTCTTCCACACTACACTGAACAGGGAACCACTGCTTCCTTTAAGGAAACAGACACAGGAAAAGTTCTGCTTTCAAGAAGAGCCACTCAGCATTATTTGAACTATGTTTTATCTGGTGAACAGTCATTCAAATAGCAACTATCAATACAAAACCATGTGCTCCATGCAAAACCCCACACTGAAGCCAGGGGAGAGGCCTATTACCAAAGGCAAAGGCTTTCCATTGCCAGTTTGGGCTGGGCACAGCAGCACGGGGCAGCTGCTCAGGGGAGGAGCACAGACATTACCCATTCGCAGAACTGGCAAGGAACATTCCTGGAAGAAGTGGGTTTTAGTGTGGCATGGATGGCAGGCAAAGATAGGGTGCCTGGCACAACTGACACACTGTTCCCTGCACAGAGAGGCATTAACAGAGGCTCTGAGACAGTGGGAGAGGAACACAAAGCACAACGAGGATCCAGGACTGGAAAGGGTGAGGCCAGCAAAGCAGGGAGTGGGCAGATGTGAATGAAGAAATGAGAGAAAGATAATATTTAACTGCAACACACAGGCCATGGCTAGTGGTTTTGAAGGGTTCTCATTGTAAGAAAAGCTCTAGGGAAAAAAAAAAAAAAAAAGAGACAAACTTCCTATGAAGGCATGTAAGATATTGTGTCCCACCGTACTACTGCTCATCCTTATTGCAACACAAGTGACTTGTAACGTTCACCTGAAACCTCTCTGCATAGTTTTCTCCTCACCCTTTCTGAGGAAAGAATACATAGAAAGCAAAAAGCACTTCATTGTCAACATCCTCAGCCAGCTGGAACTATCATCATTACATAAACCTTCCCTAAACTACCATTCCACCTTCTTCCATTTCCAAACCAACTGGAGTTAAACCACTTGGAGCTGGTGCGTTACATGAGCTCCATTTCTTCTAGAAAAGTATACAGAAACATGGAAACAATTAGGTATGCATTTGAAATATAAAAAGGAGCAGGAGGTTTCTGAAAGACACCTCAAGAAAAGTAATCATCTACCTTGACTGCAATTTTTTTTACTTATATTAGAGATTTCCTAACATTACTGTTAAATCACAGGTTATTATTATTTGAGCAGGAAAGCCAAATTTCTGTTCATGGATCTCCTGAATTTCTGTTTTGTATGTTCTCTTACAAAACCTCCAAAACAGTTTTCATTGATTCAGGGGAAGCTGTGAGGATAAATTCATGCAGCACTAAAGAGACCAGTATAATTCAACCCTACTTAATGTTGTACAACCTCGTTTCCATCAGTGCTTGCGATTTTAGCTGTTTAATGAAAGGGTGTCAGCAGAACAGAGGCACTCTGCAATCACACAGCTCAAAGAAAAAAACAACTGCTACTCATGTAAAAGGCAACTGTTGCCTGAAGTGAGATGCAGCGTTGGAACAGGCAGATGCTTTTCAGTAACTTGCTTTCAGAGGAGAGCTGTGCGTGGTATTTAATGTCTGCATTGCTTCTGTAATTGCTCTCTATGTACTGCTGGAAGTCCACCTGCCACCCATGAATTGAAGGGGAAAACGTGTGCCTATATACTGACAATAGAAACATGATGGCTCAGCACATATTTTACTATGCATTGCAAATATGTGAATACAAAAGGTATTCACACACCACATGATATTCTAGAATAAATATCAAGTCTGCTCATCACTGGTTTTAATACTTACTCATCACTCCCTTTCTCTCTGCACACAGAATCAGAGGTGTGACCCAGGACTTGTTTTCCCAAGGTCTCTCCCTGTCAACACACTGTTGCTCAGTAGAACAAACTTTCATGTATTTTGTTCCATGTAGCTTAAAGTTCAAAGCCACAAAACAGTTCTATCCCAAGAATGGCCAAATTTAGGCCCTTGAACCACTTTTGAGACTTGAGACCACTTGAGGCTGAGTAACAAAAAAAAAAGAATCAAAAAAAGAAGCCCGGAAAAAGGCTGTACACTTGTATCCTCAAAGAGAGACTGAGATTGCTACAAATACCACAAGTTATTTATGGTGTGTGAAATGCAACAGAGGCATTCCTAACAAAAGACATCAAGCCTGGCCTGTGCCATGGTACTTGCACAGCAATGGAGAAAGCTCTTTCACAGGACAGGCTCCAAAGATGACTTATTATCTAAACAAGCACAGTCCAATCAATAGCCCCCAGGCTGAATTCAGCCCACCACCTTCACTCAAAGACTCAACAAGCTCTGAATCCTTTCTCCTGCACCTTCTCATGGAAAGGAGCGCTGTGTTTGCTTCCAAAAGGGGAGAGAAGGGGGCTGGATGTGGAGGACTGGCATCCTGCCCTCCCTCAAACTGAACATACATTTTGCACAGTCTCTGGTATAGGCAGCCTTTCCTTCCTCTATTCTGTTGACTTTTTGGCTCAGACTGCCCCCAGGGCTGCCAGAGCTTGCACAGGACTAAGAGGGAAAGAGTCAGGGAGTAGAGAGTGGGCAAGGAGGAAGTTGCAACGAGCACCTCACAGCAAAAGAAAAAGATGGAAAAAGTAGTTTAAGGCTTTGTTACACACCACTGTGGCCAGAGGATACCACAGCAGTCTTCCTCCTCCCTCTCCTCATCTCCCTCTGCCATGCACTTGTCCTATCCCATAGCCTGGCAAAAAAACTCAGCTCAGAGGAGAATATTTTCACACTTTAAAAATACATTTTCTTAAAACGATGCCAACCTCTGCCCCTAAACCAGCAGATCCAGAACAAAGATCACTGAGGAATTTGCATCTAAAGACGGACACACTAACCCTCAGTTTCAGTGTTCCAGGCAGCTTTTGGATAAAAGATGCTTCTAGACCTTCTCTCCAGAGCCATTGTGCTCCCCATGTGGGGAGCTTTTAACTTAGCCCTAGAAAAGCAGAGCCATATGTTACAAGACACTTAAGAGTCCAGAATTTCATTCTTGCCTATAAATCAGAAGTACACTTTTCAAAATTATCAACCTAAACATGGTTACCAAAGCAGGTACATCTAGCATGGGCAAGCAATGCATTTAGACAATGACAGTTTAAAAACTAAAATCCAAAGATAATAGATTTTCTTTTTGCTATTCTAAACATTCCTACTCACACCACTTTCAGAGAGAATATCTCTGTATTACTCCTGTTGATGAACAGTAACACATAAAAAAATGAAACCTTTTTTTCCCCTCTATCATATCCAATTCAATTGCATTCATTAAATGTCATTACATCTACATCATTTAATTTAGGTCAACATGTCAAAGTAACCTAGGATCATGTTTGCTTTAAGTCAGCCAGCATTATTCTCCTACCTGAACAGCCCATTTCAGACTCAGTGACAGAATTGCCCTCCACTTCCCCCACACTCCATGAAGGAAAAACCAGGGAATTACACTGCAATTTAAAAAATCACTGCAATGCTGACATAACACTAAGCTTCTGTACAATGAATATTATACAACTCCACCACAGCAATAAGGGGAAGAAAGTCTAGCAGAAAGATAACTGTCATTTATTAATCAGTGCATTAGTAATTTAAAATGTAATACGGTGTATCTTTCCACTTCTGAGGTTTCCTTTTTTTTTCCTTTGAGTCTGCAGAGATAAAACCTTGTTTCACAGAGGCAGCAGAAGACTCTCCTTGCAGGGAGGTATTCACCTCCATTTCCCCATGTTTTTCTAGGATCCCAAAGACAGTAGCTGCAGTTCACACTGCAGTCTGCACAGTATGAACCCACACACGTCACAAACGTATCCAGATTTCCCTGATGTACTTCTATACAAGCCTAAGGAACATCTATATTCTGTCACCTCAAAACATCACACTGTGTTCCAAAACATGCAGTATTTGGGTTTCAGCTGAAAAATAACTTTACAGTACCCAAGTAAAGAGGCTGGATTTTGACTCCCAGAGTAAAGCAGGGAAGGAGAGGCTGGGCAGCACCACCTACCCCCAGCACTCCAAAGGAACTCTACCTGTGTAAAATTTAAGATAAAAAATGCAACATTGACCTCTTCCTGTCTGTATCATGAAGACAAAACTAGTACCAGAAATTACAAGAAATCTACAAAAAAATGTATTTAATCAATGCACTTAAGTGATCATGCATCATTGATATGAAGGAGAAAAAATAACAGACTACTGCCTTGAGCACCCAAACTAAAAAACAGAGGAGGGGTAAGGAGACTTGGGAAATAAAAAAAAATAAAAAAAATAAAAAAAAAAAAAAAAAGAGAAGTAGAAAAAGCTGTCCCAGCTCCAGAAGGGTTCCCTGACACGCATCACTGTTTAACACCAATGCAGCTCAGCACCCTCCTATGACTCCGCTATTTGGAGCCTGTGCCCTGCCCAGAAAGGGACAACGTGAGCAGAAGTCATTTACACTAAGCAAGCACACAAAGAACAGGCAGCCTTCAGTTTCCTTACATTTTACAAGAGCAGGAAAAATTTGCCCATGCCAGAAATGAGAGGAGTAGGGGGGTGTCTTAGGTTGGGGACTATGAAGCCAGGTAAATTATTCATCCATATGGGGCAGGACAGCCTGTAAGGGGGGTAAACTTGGAGGCAATCATTCTAGGGCTTTTACTACAGATTTATTGCATGAACTTGGGCAGTTAGCTCCTGGTGTTTCGTTTTTCTTATCAACAAAAATAGAGATAAAGTTGGTTTTTGCTAAAATGAGAATATACAGTTGTTATAAAACAGACAGTAAGTATAATTTAGATTCAGAAAATTATCGTTGAGTTCTGTGAAATGCAGGGAATCCTAAACTGGAAACATTATGCACATGACAAACCAGTCTTTGTGTAATAATCACATCTGTGTCACTACTTCATAGGCTTTTGACCTTATGCTAGAAAACTTACAAACATGTTTTGACTTCTGGAAGTGACATAAGCACTGCAGAACTGCCTGTTATAAACCACAACAATATTAAACTCTCTCTCTGTGTATCCATCCTCCTCCAAAGCCAACACAAGGCTTAATTTTCCAGCTTCTCTTTGCTATTGATGTTCATTCTCTCCCTCTCAAGACCCCTTACTTAATCTTGAAGGCAAAAAGAAAAAAGTTAATGCAACTTCTATCAACTGAGAGCATTTTGAGTTACTCAAGCTGACTCACTTTCCATGAACTTAAAAGAGTTAGTCAAGTGACAGATGCAAGACAACAGTGAAAACCCTGCCTGGATCTCCCCACCTCCTAAATGACTGCTCTGGGGTGCTCATTAATGGCTTATCTGCACAAGTTATTCACCAACCTGACGAAGCTTTCTTGCAGCTCTCTTTGTTTCTTTCCTTCGTTTTATTGTCTTCTTCAGCCTCTCCTTCCCCACAAAGTCTTTTCTTTTTTCCCCCATTTTCTCCAGTGCTTTTCTTCTTTCTAAACCATTTTCTTCCCTTCTGTCTCCACCCTCTCTGAGCCTCTGTTCCCTTATCTCCTTTTCCTCATTTCTGCACCAATTTCATCCCCAGTGCCAGATGAAGTTCCTAGAATTGCTCAGAAGCAGACTTTGCCCCTTTTGTCTGCCTGCAGAGGAGGGAGCCTTGCAGCTGGAGAATGTGCAAGTAGTGCATTCTTGCCTGTACCCTTTGCTTGATTTGCCCTTACATCTGGGCTCCAGCAGCCAGCTGAAAGCAATCTGATCCTTGCCCGGGCCAGACCAAGTGTTCTTGGGATACCCCAGCTGAAAAACATCTACAGAATTACTGGTCAGATACTTCAAAACAGTAAAAACTGCTAATAAAGGAGACTGCTTGCAAATAATGTGGGTCTTGTGCTTAAATAAGTAAAGAATGTCACACAGGCTATAAATGAAAGATATGTTTTTGAGTGTGGATTCATGAACAAGGTTCACAGGTAAAATACAAATATAAAGAAGTTATTTAATATTTCAACACTGCACAAGGTTGTTAACATTCTAAATATGCCTGTGAAGTTGTCTGCCCACCTCAAACACCAAGGCCTGCCATAACAGAAACACCAGCTCCAGACCTGCAGGTGATATTCCCTTACTCTGGTGCCATGAACAAACTGTCTCAACCACGACAACAGGATAAGGCTTTCTCTGTATGCATGTGCCCTTAAGATTACTGCACCAGTGTGGGTTTTGTTCACAGGGAAGTAGACAAAAAACCTAGTGGTGTGTGATGCCAGTGCATGTGCACCTATGTACAAACACACAGAGTCTGTTTTAGGTACAACACCACAATAGGCTCACTGCCTTCATAAATGCATTCCTTGGGTTCACCCTGGACTAACACTAGACATCAGAACATCCTCAGGAGAAAGGAGGCTCACAGTCCAGTTTCTGTCTTTGAAGTAGCTCAGGTAACACTGTACCTTCTCTACAGATGAGGTTTGCAGTGTTATTTCATTCACAACATGGAAGCCCAATCCCATAAGAAGGACAGGTCACACAGAGCAGGCACAGTCAAAGCTCTGGAACCATTATCCAGGTACCAAGGCAGTGGGTGCTCCGTGTGAGGCTGGAAACCACACACATCACTCTTCTGGAGAGACTACAACACACCACTGGAGTTACAAACCAGTTCTTTACCCACCAAAACTAGAAATACACAACCACAGTATAAACAGAGACATTATTTGTAAAGTACATACCACATAAAATACACATGGGGAGCTACGGGGATCTATTCTTTCAGGGAGGAACTATGGTGGCCCCAGGAAAGGTAAGAAGGAGAGGAACCCATATTGTGCAGAAGAGAGAGCCATGTAATCCAGCCTTCCACGTGAGAGACAGCCAGTACGCAGGGATTGGACATCATCACTCTGTGCTTGGCTGCAGTGGGATGGAAAGAAACCTCTGCCAAAAAAAAGACACGTGGAGCAACAGCCCAATTCCAGACTGCTATTAACTTGTTTAATGATGCAGGAGAGATGAGGAGCAAGATCTGCCACAGCTCTTTTATAAAAGCAATGTCACAACACTTTATGTAAAAGATGAGGACTGCAGCCAGCAGTACTTAGCCGAATTAACTGAGATCTGGAAATAATAGTATAACTTGAATTCAGTGTTAGATAAGCAATTAGCAAGCTGATTTCTAGGAGCACTGACTGGCCCATGTCCATTTAAAAAACTTCCAGTAAAACACTGCTACAGTGAGAGACACAAATGAAGCAACAGACGTATTAATTTCCCTTTCTTGTGCACAGCTATTCAGCTCTATTGGGCAGTGGCAGCAAGTGTTCATAAAGCAACTTTCTAACAAGTGCTTTCTACTAGAAGAGACAAAGAATTTCACATTGAAGTTTCAAAATACAATAAATTATTTACCTACTAGATGATGCTGATCTATTTCACCATCTAGTTTGGTGAATTGCCATTACTACTTGAAAACTTAAGGAGCAATGGAAACAAGCTGAAGTATAGCCATTAACACCTGATAGCACCAGTCCTCCCACCTGCTAAAGAGTTGGGTAATTAATGTAGAATGTGTTACTTCTGCCAAAATATTGCAGTTACCAGCCCCTACCAGCAAGTACACACATATATTCCAGCTTCAATCTCTGTCTGCACTTTTTATCTTTCAGGGCACTGCAGAAGTTCCTCTCTTACACACCACCAAATGACAAACATCCTTATTTCTGCCAACTCATTTTTCCTGATTGTAATGGCACCTTTTTTTTTTTTTTTTAACAAACAGATCTGTGTGCTGAACACTAGCAGCTATTAAATGAATAAATGAGCAAAAGTAAACGTGAAGGACACAAAAGAAGAAGCAATCTAAATGAAGACAGTAAAGGATTACAAGACAGAACACTTCACTTTTCTCTAAGATAGTTTAGACATTTGATCCCTGTGCTCCTACTGAACTGAACGGTTGCACCTAGAGCAGGTGCTGTCCAAATGTTACCAGCAGAAGTCCATCTGCAACTCATACAGGGCATACACAAAAGCAGTACCAGAAGGCTTAATTCTTTGCTCATTACACATAATTCTTTACACATTACACGTTTGTGCTTTCCCTCCTTTGTAGCTGCCAGTTATTTGCAGATTCTTGACAGCTGAGCCAATTTCCAGGACACTCCAACATAAGCCAGATTTAGTATAACTGGAATATAAGGTGCTGATACATCCAGAGCAAGAGGTGATGAGAACCAAGAGCCCCCACTGAATACACCGTTTTTATCTTCTGTGAGAATATTCACTTCTGGTAAAAAATGTCAGTTGAAATTCTTCCAGAAATTTCAGGTTCTGTGGGACCTTTTTTACAAAAGCAACACAACAGTTTTACTGCCACAGCTGTGCCATCCCAGCATCCCTGAGTGCAAGGCACAGAGGCAAGAGGGAACCCTCACACACACCTCAGCAGGCCTGCCACCCTGGCATTGTGTGTTACAGATCCAGAGGCAGCAACGAGTGCTCAGGACAGAACACCACAGCTCCACCTGGCAGCCCCCAAACTGCAACCCTGGTACATCTGCCAAGAGCCCTGCCTGCTGGCCAAGACACAATGGTTAACTCTGCTCAGTCTAGCTGATGTAGGCAGAAAAGATTTAACCCTGAAGGGAGCAGCTTTGTACTCCATCATGAGACCTCAGCAAAAGGCATTTTATAAAACTTTGCCTTTCAGAGGTGGTGTTACTGGCAACCCAAAAAAGTATGGTTAAAAGATGGTAACTTCATTAAATTCCCCAGAGCCATACATATTCAACACAGCAAGCAACCCAGACTTCAGAACCATTGTGCCTGCTGGTGAACAAAACACATCTGGAAGCTCCTAAGTGATCCCACTGAGCGGTATAACTGAAACCAGGATTTGGTCTGGCATCTTCAGATCTTAACTTCAGTATCTTCCAAAGACCTGTCAGATCTGTCTGTATTTGCCTCAGATATTGCATCAAAAGCCCTGATGAAATCCAGCTCCAGTGTATTTCATCAGTCAACAGGAAGTCTCACAGAAGACTCACAGAAGTGGCAGATGATTTTTGTCACCCTGCAATTGAAGTCTCGGTGTTTTAAAGACAGATTGAATAAAATACAATGTGAATACAAGAGGAGTAATTAAATGCTATATTAAGATAGCCGTATAAGATTTGTTAGCAACACATTAAAAACACCATTCTCCTCTGAGGAAACAGACCATCATTTTCAGATTTGCTTCATCAATTTCATTCTGTTTTGTTTCTGCATTCCTGCAGCAAAGACACAGCAGAGTTAAATATATTGCTAACAGAACTTGGCTTATAATACTCCAAGATGCAGTGAGACAATACAATAGTTTAGCTGGCACCTGAACTGAAACATACCCTCTTAGGGGACAACTACTCAGCACAGTGTCTGGTCAGAGCCCAAACCAACCATGATGGTTCCTTGAGGGCTTCCATCAAACTCCATCAGTGTAGTGCATCCTGTTTGATAATGAGCCAAATTCTGATCTCTGTGCCCAGCAGGCAGGACCACGTAAATCTGTAGGTGGTGCAGTTGTAGGGATGCTTTGGGATTGACGAGGGCTGATAGCATGTACAACATTTGTGGAAAGTCAGGAGAGACATGTAACTTCTTCTAAGCTTTCAAAGGTCAGGAGTTTGGCAATGCTTTATGAAGACCTCCAAAGCTGACTATAAAAGCACTTCAAATCTAGTGGCATGAAGAAAACAGCTCACATTTGCTGTACAGGTAACTGGGAACTGTGACCTGGCTGCTGTCTCTTAGCAAAGCTGCCCATTTGTAATGGGCAAGACCCCCCAGAAGACGGAAAATGCCACTAACTTTATGGGAACACAGTTGCAGAATTGCTTTCTGTTCTATGCAGAGAGAATGCATTAGAGCTAAGCACTGTTGTGGGGTAAACTTTGATGAGTGATGACCTTTCACTTAAAACTTTCCCACTACTTCATGAGCTGTGTTGCCTGAAAAACTAGAAGAGGAAAATATTTATCTGAATTAAATGATTCACAGAAATGATATGCTTAATCATCTAAAGAGTCATATAAGTCTCATAACACATAGCTTTAAGTCCAAAGGAATCTTAATATCAAAATGGCTAATAAATGACTCATAAATATCTAGAGATTTGAAAAGGCTCGTGGATATTTCACTGTGAACCCTAACGATCTGCCATCTATGCCCATCAGCTAAGGACTTAGGTACAACTATGTAACGGAGGAGAAAACTCCACTGATGGAGAGACACGGGGCCTGAAGCCTCATGCAGTGCATTCTACAAGCGAAGGCAAGTAGGAAGAACAGGGTCTGTGTTTCCGTGGCATTTCAGGCTTCTCGCGCGGGGTTTCCAGTGGAAATCACCGGGAGCGACACGCCTCTGGGTATCGATGGTGACAGCCGGGCTGAGCAGGACCGACACTGCCGTGGCTGTCCCGCACCGGCGGGGCGCTCCGGCTTTCCTCGCCCGCCGCTGCGAGCTCAGCCGCGGGGAAGGGAACCGGCGAGAGGCCGGGAGGATGCGGGGCTGTCAGGCAGGGCTGCAGGCAGGGCTGTCAGCGAGGCTGTCCGCCTCGGCCGCGCACGGGGAGCGCGGAGCGGAGCGCGGCGGCTGCCGCTGCCTGGATGCCAGAAGCGCCTCTGGAGCCAGCGGCCGGCGGCACCCGGGAGGGCCCGGGAGAGGAGGAGGAGAAGGCGACGGCGGCGGCGGCGGAGGAGGACTCCGGGCGCGGAGGGGAGGAAGCAGGCAGCGCTTGCCATGGCCTCCAACTTTAACGATATAGTCAAGCAGGGCTACGTAAAAATCCGCAGCAGGAAGCTGGGGGTGAGTTCTTTCTCCCTTCGCCGGCCCTGCCCGGGGTGGGGGCGAGGCGCTGGGTGTCGGCCTGGGGGGCGGTGGTGCCCCGGGCCGGGGCCGCCAGCGTGGGGCGCGGCGACCTGCTGCTGCTGCTGCTGCCAGGGCTGATGCTGCTGCTGCCGCCGCTGCCGCTGCTGCTGGGGCTACCGCCGATGCTGCTACCACTGGTGCCGCTGCCGGGGCTTGGACTTGGCTGCAGCTCCGGAGGGGTCGGTGGGGATGCGCTGCCATTGCGCCTCGGGCAGAGCCGGCTGCTCCCGTCCCCGGGAAGGCGCCGCTCCTCCTTCTGTCTCAGCCATCGCCCGCCAGGGTCACTGTCCGCGGAAAGCTGCCCCGTGCTCCCTCCGCCTCGAGCCCCCAGCCCAGGCCGGGGCTGACACTCCCCTTCGGCCGTCCCTGCGCTCCCCTGTCCCTCGCCTTGCTGCCGCCGGCAGGGGCTCGGGTGGGGAGAGGAAGGCGCAGGCAGGAGCTGTAAACTTTGTGTACAGATTCTCCCTCTCCCTCCTATTTCGCAGAGGGATGTTTTCTCTCAGGGCAGGGTCAGAAAACACTGCTGGTACCGGAGCAACGGAGTAGTGGAGTGAAGCGGGCATGGAGGTGTGGTGGTGTGATGGTGCTCTGCCCTAGGGCACGGGGGACTGGGGACTGGGAGCCTGCAGCGCACTGGGGATGGGCAGGGAGGCGGCGGGGTGACAGCCTCGTGAGCCTAAAGGCAGATGCAGAGGCTGACAGTGATAAAAACTGTGAGGGTGGCTGTTCGAAGTGCTCACCGGGATGCTCAGCGATACCGTGAGTGCTGTCAGATTGACCATGGGCACTTTCCCTGAAGGGGTGCAGCAAATCTTGAAAAGGCAGTGAAGTTGGAGCAGAGTGTGTGCAGAGGTCAGGATTTTCTAAACTTCAATCGGTCCCAGGAATCATCGGTTTGGGCTGCTTCCTACCCTTTGTGAGAGAACAGGAATGCTTGCTTGCACAGCTACTGATGTTGCCAATAATCCTGAAAGGTCCAAGTCCGTGTTGGTCTGAGGCTGGAAGAAGGTCTGAGGTTCTTTGTGTTCACTCTCACTTTTTCTTCAGGTGTGCAGTAAAGTGCAGGGTCTCTACCAGCTCTCCCTTCCAGGGAGGTGCTCCCTCTTCCCCTGAAACCTAACAGCAGGGACCATGTGAAATCTGCCCTCCTCCAAGTTGTGCTCCGTGAGCTTATCACAGTGCTAATACTTATCTCCTCCTCCTCCTCTCTCCCTTCCCCCCCAGATGCTGTGCATTGCTTGCAGACACAGTGTGCAAGATGGTGGGGCACTAATCATAAATTGACCTTTGGAGCACTTTGGTGACTTGGCAGGGCTGTTAATTCCAAAAGAGCACGGGAAAGTTTGATCCAAACCCTTAATTGCCTTGACTGCAAATGTTTGAGAGATGGTGTAAATCCAAAGAGAATGGATGCTCTTACTAATGATTTTGCAACCCCAAAGTCACTCTGTGCATCAGTCGAGCATTATTCTTATCTGAAGAAGCAATTTCTAAGCCTTAGTTTGTTTCTGGCAGTCCTCTGCTTAACCTTTGCTCATCAGATTTTCCCCTGCTCATCAGTGTTACTGGATGGGCCCAACACAAAGCAGAGAGATGATGGTGTCCCGTCGCCTTGATGTTAGTAGTTGGAAGCAGAGTTAATCTATTTGGTTTGCAAATCTGGTTTTGAAGCCATCTCAAGTGTCCTTTAAGTGTGAAATTATGTATATGCATGTCTCTTAGTATGCAAATACTTTTATATACCTATGTCTGTGGCGTATGTGCAACAAATGTAGAATTCATATCGCAGTAATCTTGGATGACTTGCTGACCTATGTGAAAAAATTGTGAAGAGAGTGATATTTCATTGCAGAATATCTTATGTAGCTTGAATATTTTCTTTTGAAGATGTTAATCTGATTTTTTTTAAGGGAGACACATAAAACTGTTTTTTTGCATGGATATTTTCCATGGTCGTAATGATTATCATACCTCTACACTAAGCAGAAGGGAAATAGTTCATACAGTGTCTGTGGAGGATTTTCTCCTACTGGAGTATGAGGGTGACAATTCAGACTATACAGCCTCAGGCAGGTGGTAGTATAAGCTTAAATATGACATATGGAAATGCACATCTGAATAAATCTATTAAATAGAATTTAAAAGGGATTATATTTTATAGAAAATAGCATCAAAATTCAAATGAGTTTGATGGTTGAAAGCTATGAATATGTGTGTATATATCCATAGCTAATTGGATTCTTTTGATTGAATATCTAAATTAATGCAATTTTTATTCACCAAGTGAAACATTAAAGATTTGTCTTTTTTTTCTTTATGTCTGTCTCCAAGTTCTAATCTTAATAACTTGCACTGGAGCCATCATAATGTAGGTGAATACATCAGTTTTCAGGGATATAAATGTCTGCTAACAAATGAATGTTTTTAACCTCCAAAATGCTGAAAAGAGGGAAGAAAGCTATGAGTTTTGGAAACTAAGGCTAAGATAATTTTTAAATATGGCAATAGAATTTATCTCTTGCTGGTTATGTTTCATTGTTGCACACTGGAAGTTACTGGCGTAGATTTTTTTGGTCGTAATAGTCTACATTCTTTGAATATTTCAAAGTCTCCTGAAAAGCAGATTGATTAAAACTTGGAGAGCTGAGGTGTCTAATACCAATTTTAGTGCTAGACTTGGGCTATAAAACTAATTCTAACCTTTAGGCTGGTATCCAATCCATTACGGAAATTCTTCCAATTCAGCTTTTATTTTGTTTTATTTTGTGACTGAGGGAGCCCTGGCTAGGAATCAAATGAAAGATACTTCAATAGTATATTTTCATTTTATTGAACCCACAACAATAACCTTTCATTTGGGGAGAACATTCTGGTAGAATTTACTTTTTCAAGAATTTAATTTACAAAAACCCAAGTAGTAAATTTTCACCTAATTTTAAAAGAGAAATCTTTATGATTTTTTTTGGCAAGGTGTAATGTTTACTTCTGACGTTTTACACGTATACCTTGCTTTAAGTACTTGTTACCCCATCTGCTTACTCCCCACATACCTTCAAATCTATTAATAGTATTCATGAAGTCAGGACTCGAGCTGTTTTACCAGCGTAATTGATTCTGTTCTGAAAAGTGATTTGAAGACAAAAGTGATGCCTAAATCTTGATGGAAATACATGGCCAGATGAACTGCGAAAATTTGACCTTACTTTTTTGTTTAGTGATACTTGATCATTAACTTTTATTTTCCCTGCTTTTCACTGTAATCCTTAAGTGCTTGTTTTCAGAAATTCATTAATAAATAATTAGAACAGTCCAGTATTTTCAACTAGACCTCATTGTTCTGGTACCTTTACGATGTTGAAGTTGCTTTTGTTGTCAAGTTGGATAGTCAGCTGAGGAGGTTTATCAGCCTCTCTGTTGTTTTCTGACTGGGAATATGATGGTTCCTGCCGTGGAGATATCAGGCCATGAAGAGAATCCATCCAGCCTGACCACTTAGCCTGTCTCCTTATTTTGGTTAGGCATGAACTGTACATGAAACTTTTCTCTGGTGCCTTGAAATGTCAAGTATATGTTAAAGGCTATGTAGTGGGCAAGCTCATATGTATATGTCACATCTTCATCAAGGTATCACAGTGTTTTTGAAACTTAGAAGCTGTAGTCGTTGAGGATGACTGTAATTAAAACATCTTCATAAAATCTGTTTCCCTGCAGCCTAAATATGCCTTTCTTTTCAGTGCCTTGGCATTCCTGCATTGTTTGATATTTTGCTTTTCTCTAATACTACATAAAGGAAATACTCATTCTTGCAGCCATTACATTTGACCTGTGTGACCCTTCTTTGAAATAAATTTGATTGTAATGTGGTGTGCTGTTCAGATCAGAATAGGTCATTTGTGTAGCGTGGAACAGGACTGTGCTGCCTTTGTTCATTTGGAATCTTTCATACTTGTGTCACATTCAAATTCATATGACACAATTTTGTACTGCACTGGCTGTGCTTATAGGCTGAAACTTTCTTGTAGCAGTTAGAATCCCTTTGTTGCCTCCTGATAAACTAAACTGTGAGGATTTCATGCCTTGCTGAAGTGCTGTTTCTTAGAAAAAAAGCAATTTGACATCACATTAGGAAGTCTAATTAAAAATGAACATTGTGTCACTTTGATAGTCTTGTTTTGACCCATGTCAACCTTTGAAATTATAATCTTATTGTTTGTTTGTTTTTGTCTTTTTGTTTGTCATGTCTCTGCCATAGAATGAAAGAATCCCATCTCTTGGAAATTTTCACTACATTTGTTAATAAATACGAATTTTTCCATGTTTCCACATACTAAGTGGAATTATTTTCGGAGTGCTTCAGTTTATACTCTAATACACCGATCCAAAGAGAAAATAGTACTTGCCAGTCAGTCCTGATTGAGAAATAAGTAGTAGGTTGCTCTTAGTCACCAAATTAGAAGTTTTACCATATAACCTCCCCCTATTTTTAACCATGCTTTTAGATCATTACCTTTTCTGTAAATGAACACAGTGTTTCTCCTTCTGCAGTTAACCCCCTCCTCAATCAATCAGGACTAACAATGCTGTGAATACAAACCACTGATTGCAGCTTGGTTCCTCTCCAAATAATGCAGCATGCGTCTTACAAAATTGTAACATTCAATTGATATTGTGTGTATGTTTTGGGTGAAGAAAGCAAAGGGACCTGCAAAATTTCTTGGGTTTGAGATTACATTGATTGATCGCACTGGCTCTGCAAGTGGGTCATGATGGATACAGAGGGTAAAGTAAAGGTTCTTCTGTTTCTTTGAGTTGCCACAGCATGTACTAAGAAACAAGCAAACGCTTGAAAAAGTACAGGCAAGTAGTGCACCTGGAGTGGATATTCTTTCCATGGATTATTTTATATTATTATCTATGGGAAAGGTGCTCAGCCTGATTGTAAGCACCAAGATTGCCTTTTATATAACTGCATCCTCACCAGTGATATAAACTGTGAGTTACATCTTGGAGTATGAAGATAATTCAAATAAAACTATAAAACCTCAATTCCTATTTATAATAAATTCGTTTTGCTTTTCATAAAGCTCCAGATGGACAGGATTTAGAGTGCAGATTCCTTCCTTGTAAAGGAGTTTCTTTTTCACGATAGTTCAAGGCAACCTGAGATATGGAATTAAAAGGATTTCACCATAATCTATTAAAGAAGCTAGTCACATTCGCTACTTAATGCTGAAAGTGTCATTTAAAATACCAATAATTACTCCTTTCAGTCTTCTTGTTACAGTTATGTGAATGGATTTGAAGAATTAAAAGGAAAATACATAGATTTCCAATTTGGTCATTATGGAAAGAACAATCATCTTGAGCTTCTGACCAGTTTTTATTGATTAACCACATTGTACAGGAAATTGAAAGAAATGTCTTGCAGCCACAGTAAACAAGGACAAAAAGTCCCACAACTTTTTATGCTAATGCTTGTGTTAAAGCAACTTGTGAGTCAGGCTTGTGGTAAGCACTTTGAAGTTGCTGTGCTTCCCAGTTATTTTCATGATGTGCTTTTCCACCTCTTAATTCCCAGGAGGTGTGATAGCCGAAGGTCTAGTAATATTGTAATGGATGGCACTTACTTAAAGTCAAATAGTTCTCTTTTGTAGATAGCATATCACACCTATGTTATCAATGGATTATAGATGCTGCTATTTTTACTCTTGTGTGTAATACCATTGGCCTCAGTGAGGCTGCACCTTAGCTATATGAAGATTACACAAAGAAGTGTTTGTACAGACTCCTCTCTTTTACTTGCATATTGTGAGATGGTAAAATTTTATTGAGAATTTGTTGTATCTTATGTAAGGCCTTTTGTTTTTTCATTTAGAAGTCTGTCATTTTTGTCCTATAATGGACATTAAAACCTGATGAAAAGATCCAGCGAAAAGACCCTGAACTCAGTTTAAGGAACCCATTAACTTTGGTGGCTTTCGTTCAGTGTCCATGTGGGAACATTAGCCACATGCATAGAACATGAATTTCCTTGTTGTAAAATGCCTTTCAAATCCTACTCAAAGGAATTGTCCTTTCTGAAATTGGTAATTAGGGAAGGAACATGCTCTATGAGTCCTTGAAATATACAAGGAATTATTCATGTAATTCTAGTAGTGAGTTTTCTTCCTAGTTTTTTAGAAATAATCTCTCTTCGAATCATTCATTCAGATTTTTGCAAGCAGTGCAAAATGCTTTATAGCTGTTGCCTGGCAACAACATATTCAGGCAACAGCATATGTGAGTCAGTTGTTATATGTTTATATATGTGGCTGTGTATAGAGCATATATTTTAGATATATACTAATGAGACATTTTTTAAAAAGCATGCTATGAAATGCTCTTTTTAAAAAAAATAAAATTCAAATAAAGGTTTTGGGGTCTACATTACTCTGGAAAGTTTGTCTTTTGTTTCAGGTTATGTGAAAGATCAGCTAGCTGAACAGCTTTTCACAAATGTCATGATGTAGTTAATATACTTCCATTCAGGCTGAGCGAGCAGTGTAAAATATTCTCTTTGTTGAAGGCAAGCAATATTTTATATATATGGATGTTAAATTATATCCCTCACTGTTCTTTAAATTAATAATATGTTATTGAACCAAAATTTGGGTGTTTTACTGTGCACTGTAGCCTTTCATATATATATGAAATAATAATTGTAAATTTTACGCTGCAATTTTTGTTTTTAATCTTTGCAACTTGCACTGCAACTGTAAGATTCAAAATGACTGTGATGTATTACTGTAATGAATCATAGTTTGGTTGAATTTTTTTTTCCAGAAAAAATACAGACTTCAACTCTAAATACTAGGGAATTTCTTGAAGAAAATCAATAAAGAAAAAGGGGGGAACCTTTTGCTACTGTGGAGAAAGTTTTTATGTAGTAGGACAAAATTACAAAATTATAAAAGATTTTAGTGAGAGTAGAGCATGTGCAGCAAGTATCTTGACACTTGTGCACATAAATGCTTACTTTCAGTTAATGTTTTTTTTAGTATTCAGAAAATATGTTCACACATCATGTCTAAGGAAAAAAGTCTGTGTGATTGATAAATACAGCTCATGAACCACTATATATGAAAACTTTGTACAAGGGAGTTCCAAACAGTGTGATTTGCAGCTGACATCAGAATTGAATCTGCTGTCTTCAGGAGTGCTCTTACGGACGAGGATAAGGTAGGATAGCTTTCTTGGAAAGAGTTTTGAAGATGAATGCCAATTTTGAAGTCTACTTAGAAATTAAGGGGTGGGGGTCAGGCATCTGTAAGCTAGTAGTGAAATTCGCTTCTTTTCAAAAGTGATCTCCACTGTAAAATAAGTCTTCCAGATTCTGGTACTTTTTAACAATTGAAAGGTGTGGAACATTGCGTTGCTGTCGTACTGAGAGGTTACTGTGAGCCCATGCAAATGGAGCCTCACAGGAATTACTGTTCACTTAAGATGCACATAAATTAGGAAGATAATTAAGGGAAGTGTGTAAATCTTTTAAAAGATTGATCTTCTTTCTCTCTGTTGTTCAGTTGCCAAAATGTCCCTCATCATCTCTGACTTATCTGGGCTGAACTTTGGAAAGGTTGTATTCATTAACATGTCAGTAAGGAATTAGAAGCACACAGCATTGACGAGACCTGGAGAAAAAAGTTACACTGTGTCTGCTGGAGGAAGGGCTCTTTGGCATGTTTCCCCTGCCTGCTCATTGCAAAAAGAATTAATAGCAAAGTTTAATATCGAAAGGCTGTCACCGCTGTAGAACCAAATTACTACCATATTTGAGAAGGAAGCCCTTGATACTTCCAATACTCTTTGTTTGTCCCTGGATTTTTTCTTTATTTGAGACAGTCTTGCTCCAAGTGAATTGTATATTCTCATTCCTCATGCAAACACTTTTTTTCCTGTAAAGGGAAAAGAGTGCATGAAGTCTTACAAAATAAGAATACAAGAGTTTTCTGAATGAATGGTCATAAATATTTTGTACAGTGCCTAAAAAGAAGAGGAAGCTTCATTTTAACTGGAGTTGACATGTTCAATTACTAATCAGTAGATTAGTATGATAATAATGTGTATGATATATATAATATATCTAAAACAGTATGACAATAAGCACCCTAACAGCAAAGGGTGGAGGTTAATTTTTCATAGCTCTAGCAAGGTTATTAAAATAATATATATTTTCCTGAGTTTTATTTTCTGTAGTTCTAGTATCTTAAACTACAGAATGAATTCTGGAGTCTTTTACACTGTGGATGAAATAACCTCTTTTGAGAGACAAAAATCTTTGTACTGACATGTTGGACTCAATATTAGAAAAGTTAAATTTTAGTCTTTTGCAGAAATGTAATTTGTAATCTTGAGCACTTTGATCCGTTCCAGCCTTATTCTTAATTATACAAAGCCCACTGTACACTATATAAATTAAATCTAAAGCTGTGTTAAGGCCCCTTATACCAGCATTGTGTAAGTGGGAAACAGGCTTTCTGAGCTTAACTTTTCTGTTTGTAAAATTAGTATAATCTCTTTTTAGCTGTGATTGCTTTATTTTGTCTGTCTCAACTATAAACTCATGTTCAGTTTTCCTTTAAAATAGGTAGGTTGGCTAATCTAGTGCTGACTGTGGTCAAAATATTATTAGGTACTACAATTCTATAGAAAACATTGGAATAATTAATATTCCATTTTTAGTAATTTGAATTTCATAACCGTGGAATGGTTGAGATTGAAAGGGACCTCTGGAGGTCACCTGATCCAACCTCTCTCTCAGGCAGGGTTGCTGTCTATTTTAATGTTGTATGAAGACTTTTGATTGAAAAGAAACTTTTGGTGGTTGTGTTTCATTGAATTCTTCCATGGATTTTTTTTTTTAATTTATTTTTTTTTTTTACAGTCAGGATTTGTGCTGTAATTTATTTTAGATTTTTGTATATAAAGAAGGAAAATATTGTGCATTTTCCACCCAGATCTTACTGATAGATGTGTTTGCTCATCAGTTTTCAGTTTTTTTATTAGAAACAAGTGTCAGGAATAGGAATACAAGAAGTCTGAAGCTGATAACTTTGATAGTCATTATGCCTCTTTTTCCCTGAGACAGAAGTATAGCACAGAATCTAAAGTGTTGGAGAATTTCACTTTTAAAATTAGGTATTGAAATGTTTAAGGTAGAATTACTCACATTTTACTGGGCACAACAATCCTGAAAGCTGAATACAGTACATGAGACAATTTCATAACTGTTTGAGTTGCTGGTCTGCAGTTGTGGGTGTAAATTTCTGACCTCAGCCATGCAGAAAAGCTTAATTTGTCAAATATATGGCACATAAAGTAATAACCTTATTTTAAAGGAGGGGGAAGCGTTAAAGACATTACTGCAACATCTTTTTCCTTTCCTAGTGCAGTGTATCACTGATAGATTTGGAGAAGACATCAGTTGTCTCATCTCCAAATTTTATAAAAGGCATATTCTTCCACAAAAAAAGTTGGAAACCCCCTTACTCTGTAGGCTTATGTGAAGCATTCTGCTAAACAATGCTAGTACTTAGCCTTAAGTTGTCTGTTTTACCCATAATATCTTGGAGCCCAGCATGGGGAACATGTATTTGCATGATCCTATAGAGGAAGCTCTGTGGGACTTTGTGAAGGTTGTAGAGTGAATCAGTCATTATAATAATACTAGTATGAGCACTTCCAGAAGATTTTTAGCAATCAATATTGTCAGGGTACTGGTTTGCCTGTAACAAGAAAAGGTGTTTGTTTTGTTTTTTTCTGCAAAAAAGGAATAATTTTGAGCTATCTGAATCACTGGTATCTTCTTCAGTGTGTCATAGCTCAAAGAAAAAGGTTGAAGATGTACTGGGTAGCCTTTGCTAATAAGAGTATTGGTTGAACCTTTTTCATTATTAACACACTTAGGTGGTAATGTATTTAATGAAGTTGAGTTCCCTCATCATGTTGCATTTTTCCAATTATTGAATAATCTGTATGTCTGGGGTTTTTTGATAATGAAAATTCTAATGTAGAACCATCCAAAAGAAAAATAGGAGAAAGGAAACTACTTTTTGGCTTTAAGTGTGAAGATGTAGATAAATTAGATCATCTGTTTCAGGTGTAGGTAATAGTTACCTTGATTAGATCTCACTGCTTAGTGTAGGCACATCTTTAATTTCTTCTGACGAGTTGTAAGATCAAACGTTTTTACTGGGGAAACTGTGCAACAGACAAAAAGTTACTCAGCACTAAATCTGCATTTGTACATAAACTTTGGCTGGTGAGAATTCGTTAAAATTACATTTGCAAAATGCAGAGTGAAAAATTCTGAATGTCTTCTGCGACGGAGCAGAATCTCTGACAGCTGTTATTCCCAATAATGGCATGTGATGTAGAAAATAGATAAATATTAAAAAATGTAGCAGAAGGAATAAGGAGTGAAAGAAAGGCAGCAGTCTGCTGTAGTGTGATGTTGTTGCAGAAAAACAAGAATGGAATTATTTTTGTGGTCCCAGAGGTCTTAATAAGGAAGAGCACTGCAGTTTTTTAAAGGTAAAGTAGATACACAAATGCAAAGGCTCTATTTCTAGAATATAAGCTATTACACATTATAAGACTTGTCCAATACCCAAGGGCCAAATGGAATGTTTCAGAGTCACGGCCATTTCAGAAGGTTCAGGTTATTTTGAAGAATTAGGTCTGAATGCCTGTAGTGTATCATTAGAGATGACTCTTTTCAGACACTTCCTAATCATTTGGGATGAAGATAATGCTTACAAATCGTGAAAGGGAGCTGTAACTAATGGTAACAGCTTAGCAGCTGGCAGAGAACATTGGCTAAACTATTGGAATTAGGAATTTGAGGTACATTGAGAATGGAAACCTCACAGTGAGATGTAAGAAGGAATCTCTGGAGCAGCCATGGAATAGATTTACATGAGATTTATGGGCAATGAGAGGAAAATTTATGCTGGTGGACCTCATACGGTATTTATTTGAGGATAAACGTTACTCTAGCAGCTTTTATACAATAATATACCTATAGTGTTTAGATGTATTGCTTTGGGATTTTTTGACCTGAAGGAGAAACTAGAAAAGTAAATGCTACTTGTAAATATTTTTGACATGATTTTGACATGATTATAACATAATGTAGTGTATGTCCCAGGAGAACCCAGAGGTTAAATACATTTCAAAATGGTTTTGGAGGTGTATTTTCCAGAATAATTGATGCCAGAAAATAACTCTTTGCCTGGATTTTTTTTTCTCTCTTCTCTGAAATGGAAAATCAGTAATTTCTGCTATGTTTCTGTATAATATTATTTTATGGCTTACACTCATTTCACTTAAAAAAAGAATATTCAAAGTGAATTTATCCTATACTGCTATCTAAACAGAATGGAATTTAAAACTATTGAGGTGGTGCCTCTTGTTCAATTCTTCAGAATCTTTTCTTTCTTCTACCCCTGACTTACCTGAAACATTTCCTAGACCATAACTAGTTGATCTTCTGATAGCAAAACTAAGTTTTCTCTGTGCAATTTGGAAGTAACTTGAAAGAATATATACCTATTCTCATTTAAACAAACAATACTGGATTTGGTTGTACTGATGAAAAGGAACTGAGCTAATGGGCCAAATACCTGCTTGTGGGTAGAAAAGCATATGAAGGATTACAGTCTCCTTCTGCACATGCCAGGCTTTTAAGTTTAGGAAAATGCAAGACGTTGTAAATTATATTGATTTTGTTGACCTGAGCTAGCCTGCAGCGGTGGCACAGTGGCACTGTCGCTGGTGCTCAGGGCTGAGCTGAATGCACAAGAGATGAAATGAGTTAGACAGGAGATCTGAAATGGGGAATGCTGCTAGCCACCCTTTGAAGTCAACTTTAGAGAGCTATAAAACAAAGCACAGCTGACTGCATAGCCATTAAGATGATCGTGACTGCAATAGTGAAAATGGAAGCTCAACTAGCAATGCATAACTACCAAGAGATTCTTGATTTTTGTCACTACTGTTTGTTCTTTAAGTTAGGCTTGCAGTGAGTAAATGAACAAAAACAGAGGAAAGACCCCTGGTAAAGAGGGCCAAATCTGCCCTTGGTTGTGCTAGTGTCTCTGAAAGTGTGTGTCCTTGCAGGTATCACACACCAGCCACAGGGCTCACCAGAGCACAGCTCACCCTGCTTTGACCAAGTTTCATTCGGTCAGTCCTTTGTTACAGCAATTTCATAAAATTCTATCAGTCCCAGCAAATGCTATTAAAACCTAAGCCAGGCAGAGCAGTTCCTCATCTTCAAAATTATTCTTCTAGTTATGAAGGTAGTTTTAGGATTGCATCCCGTGTAAATGGGATTTGTTCAGATTTCACGCCTCCGTTTTTCTTCAGAGTCAGAAGGGTTAAAAAACTTAATTTCCGAACCCAAAAATTGAAATGCTCGTGTAATATGTTGTCCTCAGGACCAGATGCCTTTGGCATAGGCCTTTAATCCCTGTGCTCTAGTTACAGCAATTAAAGTTCATGAAATATAAATTTTGTTACATATGCATCTTGGTTTCTTCTTTTTTCTTCAGTTTCAAAATCAGTCTGAAGTATTAATGATCATATTAAATGGACTCCATTATGTGAATTGCTTTTAATATTGCATTCTACTTATCCTAACAGATGCAGTGAATGATATTTTCTAACCTTTAGACTTAAATGCATGTTCCCTTGCTGAAGAAAATCTTGACTTTAATAAACCATGTTCTTGTAGGTGTGCCTCTTTATCTGCATTTAAGTAAAAAAGTTGCTGAAGGTAAGCTGCACATTGGAAAACCACAGCTTATAATTGTTCATTATTTCTAGTGCTGCAGTGCAAATTAATCATTGTTGAACTGTGCTGAGGAGAATAGAAATGCCTAACAGCATTGTGGTCCCTGCCTGAGAGAGCTTACACTCCAACATCTGAGATGGTAAACCTGTCCTTCAAAGACTCATGGTGTTATTTTTTTTACTGAAGGATTTCTCTCTACCCAAATCTGTCATCCATTTCTGCTATTCTGTCTATGCAAATAGATTTTTGAAGCTTGATTATAACAGTTCCTTTCTCCTCCCACACTGATGGAGAAATGGTCACTCATGTGAATGAAGTCCTCATCAGTGCAGGTTTATTTGGGATCAAGGAATGCACTGATAAGGAAGGGGGGTACAGAAGTGGAAAAACAATTTCATTTAGATGGTTCAATAAAAGAAGTGCTGTCTGCATAGCAACAGGTATAGTCATGCTAGATTATATTTCACTTATAGAGATACTAGTCCCTTCGGTATGGATATGAAAGCTCTCAAATGAAAAATTCACAGCCTTCTGGGGGGTTTGTTTTTGTTTTTGAAGGCAGAGGCGTATGTCACTGTAAAACAACTATATGTACTTTAATATGGCCAGAAAAGAGGCACTTAGCTGTTCCACTGCAAAAAGAATGAGTTAATAAACGTGGCACACAATCTGTCTCTGCTGTAGCTCTTGGCACACAGCAGCTCTAATTGGTGGAAGCTATTGAGGCTTTAATTGCTGATTTTGCAGTACTGCCATGTTTACTGATAAGGTTTAATGCAAGCTAAAATTTGTTAACTAGAGAGAAACAGTCACACTTGCGTGAAGAGTGTGAGGACAAACAGCAGGCTTCTCTGAAGCACCAAGTAACAATGAGGTATTTCAGCACGTGGCATCGTTAGATTTCTCCTTTGAGACTATTGAAAGGCCTTTCTTTGAGCAGAAGAGCAAGAAGAACTTTTCTGTGTTATGCAGCTACTGCTGAAATAAGCCTATAGTTGAAGTGATAGTGTTCACTGGTTTTCATGGTGTTGCTCTGCTGAATGGATGGAGGACAATTGTATTTAAACATTAAGGCCTTTAGTTCTTGAACTGAGATATCCTCACATTTTATTTTTAACATTATTATTGCACTATAATACAATAGCCTTTTGAGCTACTAACCTGCTGTTTCATTTCTGAACTATTAAGTTAAAAATCATTGTTACTTGTATTTGAGTTTATGCAGTAGCAATAAAAATACCAAGTAATGATGTTATATGGCTATTCATGTCCAAAAAGCTAAAAGGGAAAATAAATGGAAATGTGTTTTGTACTTAACACTCTGGAAGTGCCATTATTTTGTGTCTTAGCATGTTTTTTGTATACTGCATGCATAGCATAGAGGAGAGGAAAATGTAAGATGCTAGCTGAGTGAAAAACAGATGCTGCTGTGAGCTCCTAATGAGTTTTTTTTCTTCATGTTTGAAAAATGTGACAGTATTCAAAGAGATTTTGTGCTTGCATATGAATAAGATCTATTTGATATTGTTACTGGACATACTGTATCTAGAGTATATTCTCCAAGCATCTCACACAGTTCATAAAATGTGCATCTAAGAGTAGATAAAGAGTAGATATTTGAAGTACCGTAACAGAGTGCTTTAATCCGATATTTATTATGTTCAGGAGATGAGAAACGTCATGTTCATCAAGTGTACTGAGAAAACTAATAGTAATTAGCATTATACTATTTTTTTCTGCTGCTGAAATGGAAATTATGTCAAACATACATTAATTATGATTGTAAATTTTCTCTGCTCTCTAGATCAATTTTGTTCCAAACTGTATTCCGTTAAGTAAGTTGTAACTCCATGTGGATCTATGACAGTATAAAATATTAAAACTTGTGTTGCATAGTGTTTTAGATACATAACAGGACAGCTTTACAGACAAGTGGCTGGTTTTGAGTTTCCTCTGGGCTCTGCACTTCTGCAGTAGTCCTTGCTGTTCAATAGTCTTAGCCTTGAAAGGCTGATAGAGAAAACAAACCTATCATCAGCGATGCCGTGGTTAAAACTTACCTGTGTAGATGTGAGAGGCACTCCCAAGTCCAAGCCAACAAGGGCTGTATCTTTCTGCTTTTAAAAATTTTGGGGGTTTGCAAGTCTGGCTCACAAGAACGACCTTCTTGCCAGGCTGTTTGGCAGACTTGTGTGGATATCCATGGAATGGGTAGCACTTTGTTCTTTAAGCAATCTGATTCAGGGTCTACTAATGTCTACTGATGTTCTGTTACCCACAAATGCAGTAAAATGTACCTAAAATCCTGTTAATTTTACTAAAATTTGAATGTATTTCCAAGAAAAGTTACGGAAAATGCAGAATAATTTGCGGTACCAAAGATCCATGGTCTCTTTAACTCCAAAGCTGTACGCTTCCTTGTGGGGTTTAAAAGAAAAAAGAAAAAAGAGAGAGGAAAAAAACCAAACAAAAAACCAAAGCGAAAGGAAAAAAGATGTCAGTTACTTTCCTTCCTGTTGCCAAGAAACAGTTACCAAAATATATCTATCTACTCCCTTAACATAGGAAAGGATCTTTTGCCAAATAGCAGTGGCAGCAAATCATGAGCTTTCTTCTGCCTTTTCCTTTCACTTCACTGAAGTGTGAAACAAAAAAAAATATGAGATAGTAAGTTTTTAATAAGATGAAGTGGGAAATAAACTAATACATTCTTGAATTAGGTAACTTTTTTAGGAAGTTTTTAGAAAATTCAGAAAGTTTTAGAAATATTAACTCTTGCGTCTAATCTGGATGTGAGTGTCCACAATATTATGTTATAATTTTATTTTAAATTTTCTAACAGTAATCTTGAAATCAAATTTCCTGCATGAACTTTATGAAGCAAATCACACTTGTGCTAACTCCTGTATAGTGCTTAATTGTTAATGGTCTTGTAAGTTTTTGTCTTGTCTTCTATTCTAGTTCTTTTCCTGGATACCTTCTTCCCCTTATAAATTGTGATGCAGAATTAAAATGTGGAGGACAAAGTTTTAGAAGGACAAAATGAGGCTCGTTTTTATCTTTCTATAGTATATATTAGCACAAACATGATGATGTTTTTTTCTGCCTGCCGCTATGCTGAGAGAAATGGTAATTCCAATATTTTATGTAAATAGCAGATCAAAGTTATGAAACATAAAGTTTGTAGTTTAATGCACATTAAAATTGTGTGTTAATGCACATTATTATTTGCTTTATATTCTACAATAATAATTCCACAATTTGGTCTGTTATTAGGCTTTAGCTGTCCAGAATTTTATTTGCTTTGCCAGAGGTAAACAAATTTCAAATAGAAAATTGCCTTTGTCAGTAATTATATGATACTTATATATTTACCTAATCTGAAATCAATGGTGAAATAAACAGTTTGTTATTATTCCTTTCCTCCCTGTAATCAGTAGAGGGCTTTACCAAGCCAGCCAGATTTTGGTCATGGTGGTTGCATTTCATTGAGGGCATTTGAGTGACTTTAGTAAATAGTTAATATGTTTGCAGATGAAGGAGGTTCTTGATAGTTTTTCTGGTTTGGGTTTTTTTTTTTTTTTTCTGGAGGGGGGGTGTTTGTTTTTCGTTTTGTATTTTGGTTTTTTAAAAATTAATTTCCCTATAAATTAGGAAGAAAGCTCATGGATAACACATACAATATAGATACTTCAGGTGTTAATTGCACTTAAATGTTGCACTCCTGAGATTGACAAAGTCATATCTTGGGGCATCTTGTACTCATTTACTTTGAATATGTTTCAGCAAAATACCTTGAACTAAGGAGAATTTCCTACTTTAAAAAAACAGTGGACTAAATATTTTAATTGGAATATAGTAATAATAATAATAGTAGTAATAGTAATAGATTTAGGAAGAATGAAACCATTTATATTTTCATGCTTGTAATCCAGTCGGATTCCTCAATTCCTTTAAAAAATGTTCCTGTGAGTTCTTGTCCAGTGTATTCTTCTATTTGCTATTGTCATTTGTATAAGGCAAATGGGATCAATAATGAATTTTATTCTTTTCTATCATGTCTGGTTTTAGGGCAGACATCTTATCTGATTTAAGTAAAAATTTCTCCAAAGAGAATTTCTCCAAACTTTCTGTGGACAAAGGCACGCAATCCAGGAAGAAAACAAAAATTTAAAAAGAGAGAAAAAAAGGCTGAAATGCAGAAACAGTTTGTTTCCATAGTTGCATTTTCCCCTTACAACTCTTAGATGCATCATAAATGTAGCAAGCAGGGCTATTAACTTGATTCACTCTCTTTCAGTATACAATGTCGCTGCTCTGGAGAGAGATTTCAGACAGTGCTGGACAAGCAGAAAATAGATGTGGTGAAACAGCAGTAAGCTGTTGGAATGAGAAAATGAAGGAAACTTCAAAAACAGTCAATATAATGTATAAAAAACATTTTCTAAATGAGGAATAAACGAACATAAGTTGTGTAGCTAAAATTGCAGCTTATAGTTTCTAGCACTGTTACACTTGTTATAATGGGGCTTTTAGCCTGCAGTACTTGGTAGTCTTGTGTAGGAGGGATGTTGCTGCAGGAGAAAAGGTCCTACCTGATTCCTTACCGTGGGGCTGGTTAACTACACATTAATATAATGGCATGGACTAACATGATAATATATAAGATGCACACATGTTGCAATACAGTCATAAAATTTTAAATGTTTGGCTAGATCTGCCTTTTGAATTTACTTTCTTGCAACTGCAGTAGTTAATAATGTATTATTGATGTAACTGGAAAAAAACCCTTTAGGCACTTGACTGGTCACATTTGAAAACATAGGTAAATACATAATGTCAGATATCATTTTCAAAGAGGATAAAGCAAGCCTGGGATCATCCAGTTCAGTGATGCTAATCATATATGGTGGGGATACACATAAAAGGGAAAGATTAGGGAAGATAGGTTCATGTTTTAGTTTCAGGCTTCAGTTGGCCCTTTAGCTACATTAAGGCAATTCAACAGTCATCTACGATGAATAATAGAAAATAAGCAGCTACAATTTGTGTTTTACTCTCTCAAACTCTATGAACCTTTTTCTTTTATGCATCTGCTGCCAGTGCTGTTGAGTCAGCAGCTTATTTCAATTCCAGTAATCAAAACTCTGAAAAATTTCTTCCCTGCTTTTGTTTGCCCCACAAAAGCAGCTTCTGTCAAGATAATCTCCTTTCATTTTATAGAATCATAGAATCATTAAGATTGGAAAAGACCTACAAGATCATCAAGTCCAGCCTTTTACTAAACACCAAAATGTGAACTAACCCATAGCAACAAGTGCCACGTCCAGTTGGTTCTTTAACACTCACAGGAATGGTGACTCTACTGCTTCCCTGCACAGCCCATTCCAGTGCTTGACAATGCTTTCTAAGGAGGAATTCTCCCTAATGTCCCACCCGAATCTTTCCTGGCACAGCTTGAGGCTATTTCATCTTATCCTCAGCCTACTTACCTCTGTTCTTTATCTTTTTCCTCATGGAAATCTACCTGTGTGTCTACAGAGGTTTAATTTCTGCCCAAACTCACAAGACTTTGGACTTACCAAGCTTTACTGGCAGCTGGAAAAATTACATTTGGCAATATGACCATTTTCTTTGGAGCTCAATGAATGCCAGCACACTGTTCAAGCTTTGCTCTTAGCTAATATCTTCTCTATTGGAGGCCTTGAAAACTGCAGGCAATTAAGGTAATGTTTCTCTTGGTTTCATCTCTGCAAACAGCTATCATACTACTTCTTTGTCAGTGTTGTAAATTCCCTTTTTTGTATTAGAAGTAGTAGGTGAGGTGATGCCCAAATCACAACCAGTATTGCTTAGGACACCTTTTTTTCATTAAGGCAGTGTGGCTGTGTAGTGTCCACCCAAAAGCAAGAGACTGTGCAGATGTGCCTGAAGGAGCTTCTAGTTAGGTATTGAGGAAGAGCTTCAGGGTGCTGCTCACTTACCAGGTCTGCACATGATGCCACAACCTCTGTCTGTGTGTACCAAAAACTGCTTTCTGGGTGGCACGAGCTGCACAACATCTTGATGTTTGTGTGTGCCCATGGCCTTGTCCTTCTAGCAAGCCCCATTAGCATCATGAGTGTAGCAGCTCTTGCAGTCCCAGTGGGACAGTGGGTCTCCAGAGCTTCACATGCTGCTTTCTCAGCAGTGTTAGAGTTCAAACATGTTTCCTCTCTCTGGACAGTTTTTGCTAGTTTCTCCAATCAGACATTTAAGAGCCTTGATGGCACTAGGAAGTCCCATGGTTTGATTTGCTGCTATGTGATTTTTGTCTCATCAGTGATGAGAGTAATCTTTTTCAAGCTCTGTGTTCATATTTCACACTCCCTTTTCTGCCTGTTGTCTTGGTAATAATCATCAGTATTAGATTAAATCTGAATAAGAAGCTTCCAGCAAGTGGAACTGATGCAAAACTAAGTGCTGAGTGAGAAGACGACCCATGCAGAGTGAAAGAATGCCAAGGTCTGTATTTGTAAAGTGCAGAAACATGTGATAAGAGTAACAGTCTTATTTATGGAATTGAGAATCAGTGTCCTCTCATGTACCTAATGTGACTGTTCAGCAAAATTCAGTCTTCTTTTTTTTTTGTTTGATTGTCTGTTTATGCAATGATGCTACAGTGATAGAAAAGCGAGCAGGAGGTTGATTGAACACAGCATTAAAAGCTCAGCTTGTTTTGAGAAAGTTTGTAAGTGCAGACATCCTCAAAACATACACTACTTTTTACAACAGTTCAAACACTGTAAATCTGTTTATCTTTGTAGTCCTCCCTCTTAAGTTGCTGGACAGATTTCACGATCCCTTAATTCAGGGTGAATTAGCTGAGTATTTCTCTTTACTGGTGACATTGTTGGAAAGGTTGTTGCATACCTGAACATGCATTTACACTAGTGAATATGAAAGTAATTTTATCCTTTTACCTTATAGTCTGTGGGCTTTCATTCCTGAATGAAATGCAGATTTATTAAATGAATAATTCTTTCAATTGTTTTATGTAATTTCTAACGAAAGCATAAATAATTGTAGTAATTAAAGGGCAATGTTTGACATTTACAACTCCTTGTTGCAGTTGAGTTAAACAAAAATAATTATTTCTTGTTGCAAAAATAAGCAACAGAGAAATTACCTGTATGAATAATAGTTTCATTAGAAAGAGTTGTTACCTGACATTTTTGTCTAAACTCTAAAGTTGCTTACTATAATAGCTGTGCACCTAGATCATGAAAGAGATGACAAAGAGCAGGAATCAAGTAAAGGAATATATTTAATTTTGCCAAAATTACTTTAGACAAATTGTTGAATGCCATTTAATTGATTTGAAAAATTCTGTGAGGTGTGCAACTCTGCTTAGAAGGCCATGCATAAGCCACATAGTGAGAACTTCACTTATTTGAGGCATTTCTGAATTGTCAGTCAGCAAATAGCAAGGTATCATATTGATTTGAAGTTATTATAATATGTATTATGACAGAAGCTTCTTTCCCCATGCGTTTTTCTGTAGTGTTTCTCTGGACTTCTATTGAAGGACCTCTGGAATGACAGGAATGACAGTATTGGTAACTTAGAGTCAGATCCCAATATAAAAGAAAAATCTTGATTTCAGTCTGTGGGATTTTAAGCTATTTTTATCTTACATAAGATAGGATTTTCCTTTCTAGTGTTATGCTGTCTTTAATCTTCCCATCAAAAATGGGAGCATGTGTGGTTATCTTCTTATGGAAACCTGAATCTAAGAACTTATGAAATAACACTGTGAGAAATTGAATTATGTGGTTTAAGACTGTCTGAAGTGTGTTAATATGTGCTGTACACTTGTAGGTCTGGATTCAATATTTTCCTGCATTTACTTGACGAGTATTGAGACCTCAGGCATTTCCTGGCCTTTAGATAAACCAGCTTCCCAATTTTCTGTCTGAAAGGCCTTTGATCAATTTCTATGCCTGCAACAAGTATTGGCCTGCAACTCTCTTGTATTATCAATGGTTTAAATTCTTAGAGGACAAGTGCTCCTGAAATCTGTCTCCTATATGCAGTTGTTTTGTGGATATTTTCATTGAAGCTTATGAAATGATGCAATACAATCTTATGTCAGGCTCTGTTTTTTATACACTATTGCTGGTTCCGTGTACTATTTCACTATTCTTTTCTTATAAATACATCAGTCTAACACACTGAAATTAAAGGAGAGCTGAGCTGACTTCAGTATGTATCCAAGCACATAGGTAGCAAAGCACCGAGAGGACAAAGGTATCCTGTGTTTTACATATGATGTAATATGGTTGGCTCTCAGTGTAGAATTCCAGACCACTGTTAGTGGTCCTGCACAAACTGTGCAGGAAGGGTTAGAGGTTGTTCTTCCTGTACAATGGATTTGGTGACCATGAGGCTGCAAGAAGAATTTTGAATTTTTTTTTAAAAGTTTTCCTGGTTTGAGAGAGCTTGACCATCCCTTCTTTTCCAGCCATGATAGACATTTAAAGGTCTATGCAGTGGCATTCAAAGACTACTTACACAAGCTGTTATGCTGGAAAATGTTTTACATTTTGGTTATACGTGTTGTGTGTAATACAGTGTGGCTCAGTGACAAGTCTTGCAGTAAATAACCTCCTTGTGTGTCTATATGTTGGAAGCTTTGCCTTAGCACCAAGCAGGTCGTCCTGCAAGGAGAATGGCAGTCAGATAGGGACAGGCTCATTTTTGGGAAGCATTTTTGTCTGCTGTTTGTTGTTTCACCATCACTGTCACAAAGCTCTTGGGCGCATCGTTTCACATTCCCGCATCCCTGAGACTGCAGGGAGTGACCCCCATTCTCCTCAGGGCATCAGGCTGTGAATTGGGTGAGGAAGTCTGTGCTGAGGGTACCCATGGATGCTGGATGTAATGATGTGTTTATCTGCCAGACATAATTCCTAAGCATGTGTATTTCATGTTTCAAATGACTGGCAATCCTCTGCACTGCTTTCAACAAGGGTGACTGAGCCTAGACATACAAAGCTATTGAGACTTCATGTTCTTTTGGGTTAAATCTCACTTTTTCTTTGGGTTTTTCAAGAGGATCTAACCCAAATCCTAAGATCTATAGGATGTGTTTGCTCAGAATCTTTTTAAACCTGATTTTATGTAAAAAGCACAGCTGTATGAAACAAGTCTTCAAGTGTTGCAACTCTTTTCTTTCCTTCGCACCCATAATGAAATGCCCTGTCATTTCCTGAGATCTTTTAGAGCAGAGAAACCAATTTGTATAATATAAATTGGTTTCATTTTGTGATGGCTTGTTGCTATTCAATAACAAGATTAAAATAATTTAGCACCTATTTTTAGCTTGGTTAGCATTCGTAGGGCTGTTTTAATCAACCTGACTTCAGAAAGATTCCATTATGTTAAGCTTATCCCTGGCTGCAGATGAAATAATTCTGGATTAATGTCATCAAGGTGTGCTTTGAAGGTGGGAGAGTATGTCTTACATTGATAGTAACTGTATTAATAACTGAACGTATAATTTTTCTTGCAAAAATGGGAGAAATTTTTCTTTGGTTTTGCATTTACATGAGACTGAATCTTTTTTTAGGATGGGTAGGGTGCCCTGAGAAGAGTAAGGATGCTGACAGAAGAATAGGAAATCAAACTATCACACACTGGAGATTCGATTTAATATATTACTATTTTGTATGAAATTAGTTGCCTCAATACTAATAAAAGAGTGTTATTTTAAGGGTGACTTTTTATGAGAGTGGTGTACAACTTCCCTAGCAAGTCTGACTGATTTCCTCACTCTTTTCTTCATTTTATCCTGACTTCTCAATGATGCTTTAACTGATTTCATTTTGTCTCTGTTTTCCTGTATAATTACTCCAAAAGTTATCCAGAAGCCCATGTGGTCCACTTTATGCCTTGCTCACAGTATTTAAAATCACCAGAGTTCACTTTTCCATTTTACTTTTTCATCAGTAAAATGGAGATGATGTCAGCTGAAAAAGACATAACATGCCTTTTGTCTTTAACAAAATTAGGACCTATACTTACAGTATGAACCTTCTGTCAAAAATCTTGAGTTCCTGGCTCCCGTAAGCCCTCTGCAGATCTTTAAGCAGAAATGTAGATTTTTGTGTCAAGCACATAAAATTCAGTGAATAAATGTACTAGAATAGGGCAAACTCAATCCTTTTTAATGAACAGGTGCATATGCTAATCAGTAATACAATATGTTGGATTTTTTAAATTGTGAAATGAAATTCTTTCTTCCATGACTTCTGAAGAGTCTGGCCCACTAGTCACATTTGAGAATGGACATCTTCTACCAGTCTCTTGTGCTTTTGTAACTACAAATTGTTTTCCATAACTTTTTTGTGCTGACAAAAAAATGCAATTAAAATTTATCCTCCTAGGGAGAAAAATCTTCTTAGGGGATTATGCCACTTATGTCATGGTTAGACAAAGTATTTCAGCCCTGTTTAATGATTTATTCTAGTCATTATTAGGACAGTACAATTTCAGGTGTGTTAAGTACTAAGTATTTATACATTTTCACATTATAAATGTATCTTCCCCTTTAGAAAATACAATCTAGGTTCTTTACAAAGCTTAGGTTTACATACTACTTTTCTGTAGAATGTAGAAATCCAGCTATGCATAGAGTGATAAAAGTGTAGAATTATAGCATTATGACTCCAATTATTTAATTTCAGTGATCTAATTATTTCATGGTGTAATATCTTATATATAAGCCCAAAGCAGAATTCCAGTTTTAAACTCCTGGAGTTTAGTAATTGGTCGTCATTTGCAATTTGTTCTGGACAAAAGATACGTTACTCAACAAAATAAACTTTTCCATGTCATTTGCTTCATTGTTGGAGGACAACTGAGGAATAGTATCAGAAATATGTTCGCAGAAGGCAAAGAGATTACAAAAATTATTTAATGATAGTATTGATGAAAGGCTTCAAATGCAAGTCTATGATAGGCTACAAGGTTCACAGTTGAAATATTATGCATATGTTATGGATTTTTTTCCGTAGTGTTTAGGAGCTAGAGTGAATAAGCTACAAGGCACTGAATGTGTATGGAAAGTGAAATGCTGTTTGCCTAAGGAGGGAGAATGTTGCCATTAATTTTGTTATAAAACGTTACCCAAAAAATTAAAAAAAAAAGAAAATTCTAACATTGTGCTTGTAAACAGTTTGTGCGTCAGTTTCTGCTGAATTCTACACAGTCAGATTATAAAATTACTTTTGTGGTGATGTTTTTGTTGTTCCATATCTCTTTTAAGATAGCATAAAAATAACAAGCCTCTGGTATAGGGAAAAAAACCAAACACAAAAATAAGATTTCTAGGATATAATAAGATTAAAAGTAAATTATTTTAACAGAAATCTCTAATATTGGTTTGATTAACTGCAACACATCAGAGAAAGTAAAAATTAAAGCTAGGAATAAAAGCATCTAGGCACAAACTTCAGACAACTCCATCATTTTAAACCGCATACAAACATAATTACCTTATTTACGGTAATTTGTATTAGTGGAAGGAGCTTCAGTCAGATTTTTTTGTTCTGCTTTTAACTGGAGACCCGTCTTACACTGTGTCTTAAAAACGTTTGCAATTAATTACAGAGTTAAAAAAACCCAACAAACTAACAAACTAACAAACATTTCCAGCAAGCCTAACACCTATTCAACCTTGATAACAACTGGTTTCTGTGATAATGTGACCATATTCTACCTCAAATTAATGTTTCCACATAAAGTTCTGGGGTCAGAAAACCAAGACCCTTGATTTGAATGTGACAGTTAAACACAGTCCTAAAATTCTTATTGTTCTGAATTAGAGTGAAAATAAAATAATTTGTTTTAAAGTGCATGGTTAACTTTCATGTTTATCAGATGGATGTCTGTAAAAGTAGAAATCTGAATGAAGTTATTGTGAGAGAAAAATATGTTGGAATTGGAGAATATAAACAATGCAGACAAACATTTGAATAATTCTGCAGGATTTGATTCAGTAAGTTCACTTGCATGTGCCAGGGAAACATGTTATTCAACAAATACTCTTTTTACTCAGACTTCTTTTTAGATAACTGCCTTAAATTCACAAAATAAGGAAGAACAGTTATGAAATATTAAGATGTCATTGTGACAGTTGAAATGCAGTGCTACAGGGCTCGCTGCATAAAAATTATATCATTCTGCTGCCTTTGAAATGTTTTATGAGGCTTCTTGAGGGCCTCGCAACATTAATTTTAAATCAAAAAATTATTCAAAAAATAAGTGGAATAGCATGTCTTTGCAAATGGCAAAATGAGCTGTTAGAAAAGGGATGGAGCCATAAAAATCCAAATCCTTTCAATTCCCTGGTGTAGTCAATAATGCTTATCAATATACTGCTATTAGAGTGTAAGGCTCTTCTTCATTTTAAACCAGGATTTTCTTTACAGAAGAAATTATGAATGCCATTACAGCTCAATATTAATAAGTATTTCCTGTTCTTAATGATCAATGAAAAGTACTTAGAAGTCTTTCAAGATCAAATACTGTCACGTTTCCTAATTCCTTTTCTCTCTGCCATTTATTTTCTTCAAAAGCATCTCTCCTGAAACAAGTTGCTGGGGAAAAGACATGGCATAGTAACAATGGGTGTCTGAGAGTGCCTTTAAGAAGCACAGAATTGATGGGCTTGTTATGAATCAGGGGATGATTGTAAGATAAACTAATTTTTTTTTTTTTTTCTGAAGCAGAGCTTGCCCTTTCATTATGATTCATAGATACAAGGGTAATGTCTTCTTTCAGTTGATGGAGGACTTGAATGATACTTCCTGTATGGCAGACTGGTCTTAATGTGACCGTCATGTTCTTGAGAAAGATAGCACCACTGTTGCTTCTCTTTTAGCACCACCATGTCAGGGATGAATCGTAGCATTCCTTATCCTTCCTTTGCACTGCTAAGTACAGTGATCATTCATTTCTGGTCTTCACTTAACTCAGGACTGTAAAGCTGGGCAGAGAAAAAGCAAGCTGTCATCATTACGAAAACAGCAGGTTCTTGAGTAAAAACAATTCTTTCTGATTTGGAAGTGAGGTAGAATTGTTGTCTCTTAGGTGAGGTTAAGGAGATTTCTTGCCCCTTAGATGAAGGTTGCACATGCAATTTCATACTCAAAAAGACTGATCCTAGCTCTTCAGAAATCAATGATTTTTAAATTTTTTCCTGCCTTAATGGACATTTTCTTGTGTCATAACTTTACGTCTTGAAAAATTTGATCATTTTTTTTAGGCACTTCCAGTAAGTCTGTAATCCTTCCTCCCTCATTTACCATAATACATCTGGCAGATTTGAGACAGGGGATATATCTTGCTTTCAATCATAAAATAACTTCTTATTTTGCTTTATAGAAGCCTTATTCTGATATCTGTGTGGAGTAGATCCTACAAGTGCTTACTTCATGAGTAGTGGCTGTGTAACCACTTGTGTGGGATTCTCCGTAATGTCACAGGGTGGTCCTAAATCCCACCCTGCTGACCCTGTTTGTTGAGGCAGAGGCCACCACTTATTTCACTGCTCACTTATTTATCATGCAGCAAATGGCATTGGAGGAGGCACAGGTAAAGAGTTCACACAGAAGGGGTGCAGGACTTCGAGTTTGGGTGCTGTGTCATAGTACACAGCATTTTTCTGCTGCTGACATCTTGTATGAGATTTGGATATATAATTGTGAGGACGCTTAGGTGAGAATTTAGAGTCTGTACTGCTCAAGAACATTTTTATAAATCTAGTGCCCGCTTTAATACTTGTTACTTATGCCAAAGATATTTTTTAAAGTGTTTATTCAGTGTATTAGCTTAAATGATGGAAAGTCTTTCCTCCTCACAGCCTTGTTCAGTCTTGTTTTTTATTCAAACACTCCATGAATTGTCATGCCTCTGTTTCAATATATTTGTGGAACATTTTATGCTGGGTATTAAGTGATTAATCCTCAAAGATTATGAAGACCTCAAATCTGTGTATAATTCAACAAATCCAGATTAAAAAGCTTTTAGGCATTGAAAATCATGGATCTCTAGGGGACCTGAACAATTTCATTTTTTTTTGCCGAGGTAACCAAGCCATTAAAATCATGTGCTGTAAGTGCTCTGACCCAGAGAGTTGAGTGACACTATTGCCTGTTGTTCATTTGCTTCATCAGTTATTTCTTTCCAGCAGGCTCCTCAGAAGCTGATTTTGAAGAGCTCTTCCCACACCAAACATGCTCATTCATACAAGAAGTATTCAGCCAGTTTGCACAGATACCTAAACTTTATGAACAACAGAATAATTTATCTTTTGTTTGATTACAACCCTTCCCTTCTCATATTTTTTAAAGAACATCTGTTAGAATTAAAAATGTAGTTAACAACTTTAGCCAATTATTTGGAGCTTAGCAACTGAAAAATGAGTTGTAAAAATTATATTTGGCCTAATGCAGAGATGACAATTTACTGTTTTGAAATATGAATTCTGAATTATGGTAATTCTGATGAGGAAGGCCTCTGAAATGTGGGAAGTTTCTAAAATTCAACTCACATTAATTTATCTAATTTGGTATATGAATTTTATGCAAGTTAGATTCTTGTTACCCAATTACTGACTGGTCCAAATTTTTTTTTAATCATTCCATGTTCTATCTGAGTTTGCAAATTGATTATTTCTCTCAATCCTCTCTGTTTCAGAGGAGGCTTTTCAGTTTGGTGTTTTGTTTTGTCTTTTGTCATTTTGAAAGGGGTATCTTCAAAATGGCTTACAGTAAGAATTGTGTTTAATATCAGTTGGCCTGGACCATGATTTAGTAATGACTTGGAATGACAATCTGCTGTCTTTTACAGGCCACTTGAAAGCCTTCCTAAGGAAGGGAAGGGACAGTTTGATCATAAATCAGTGGTTTATCATAGGTGGTATATCATATGTATGTATGGTCACTGAAAATACTTGGAATTATAATAACATACTAAACTGGTTTTTTTTGGTTGTTTTTTTTTTTAAGGCAGGCACATTTTTGTTGTCTGTTTGTTGCCATAAGAGTTTCTTGCAAAATGCAAAATTGCAAGTTCTATTTATTCTTCCTGGAGACATAGAATGATATATGGTTGCCCAGGTTTAGGCTGAACAGATCTGAATATTCAGTCCTTTGTTCTTCTCACTGAGCTACTTGCATATAGTTGAGGTGGGTTAATCACCTGTCAGGAAGTTGAGTAAATTTGGAAATCTGCAATCAAGAACTAGAATCCTACTAAAGCAGGACATCCCAGATCCCATAGAGATGTGGGTCACAGTTCTGAGATGCTCCTCTGCAGGTATTGCATAGGAAATCCCAGGCAGGAGTCAAGGATGCAGAAGATGATACTGGGTGATCATGAAATCCTAGATGAAATATTGTTAATAAGACTGTGAGACAGAAAGTAAACATAGTAGAGAAAGAAAAAATATTATTTAAAGCTTCTGCTTTTTAGAACTTGTGCTTCTCTAACACATAAGAATGTGATACTTGGCTAAATACTTCCTTACTTCTCTTCTGCATGTTTCTTGTTACAGTAATAATTAAAGGTTGTTCATTCCCCACATTATCAGGAATTCTAATGGCCAAGAACAATACCCTTTGAATCACTTAAAAGTTATTAGCTTTTTTCCCCCATTCTCTTCTTAAGACTTTTTTTTTTTTTTTTTTTTTTTTTACAATGTACCCATTTAAATGAATAAAGGATTTTTGGCATTAAAGGACTAAAGGACTTTTTAGGATAAATTCATTAGAGGGCTAAGATAGTATTTCTTGTGAAATTTTGTACTTACTTAAGTATATAGCACAGTATATGTCCTTCTGTCTGCAGGATTTAAAACTAAAAATAAATATAATAATAATAATAGTAGTAATAAAAAAAAATAATAATAACAATAATGCAAAGTTTATAATTTTTCCGCTCAGATATGATGCCTGACCATAAGGACATCGCTGTTTACTTCTTCATCACTAACGTATTTCAGTGGCAGGAGGCAGCAGAAATGGCAGAAATATTAATTACTCACTTAGAAAACATATTGAAAACTTTTTCAAACCATTGTGGACATTTTCTTGGACCACATATACTGACTATATTTTCCATATTATCACTTCATCTATTCTTTCATCTTGTCCCAGTTGATTTGTTCTTACATTTCTCCAAGACTCCTGAAGATTTATTGCATGGAATTGAAATATGCTTTTAAAAAAGCTAAAATCCTCCTGAGATTTTAGGTTTATATCAGCTCTACTTTTTGTGTGGTAATTGTATAAAGAATTTAGAGGCTGACTCAGTCCAGGGTTGCTGCTTTGCTTACACAACATGTTCTCTGCTGGAACGCTCATGAGGATGACAGTACAGGCATGTGAGCGGGTTTAAGTCAGTAGGGATGCTCTCATTACAAGTATTAACCGGTTCCAGGAAGGAGTGTAGTAATTTATATAATAGAAACAAGGCAGCAAATAAAAATACTCATTTTTCTTACACAATTAAATTGAATTCAATTAAATTGAATTCATAATGAAGGTCATTGTTGATGGCTGAGTGAAAGGCCACTCCAATTCACAATGCAATGTCAGGATAAGAGGAAACTTAATTCAGGAAGATTTAATGTCTCTTCTTTCTCTAGTATTTCTCTTGGAAAGGAGGTGTCAAAGTTTCTTAGTCTGTATTAGGTGGCGACCAAACTACAGCAATAGTGGCAAGATTGTGGCAAAAGATGGCAATCAAGATGGTGTCAATTTTCTGATGTCTGCAGTGTCTTCTGCTTTTTCTCATTTTAGTTACTACTCCCCGTGATTTCTGTACTCTTAAGACAACAACATAATATGAATAGGTTAAAAATTTAAGTCAAACATGTTAAAAGCCATTCCTGGAAGTTTATTCATCGTTCTTTACCTATTCCAAAGTGTGTTCTGACTCATGGGCAGCCTGGAAAACTCTCTCTCTCTTAGTCCAGCAGAACATGCAGCTGCTTTGCATGGAGAGATATTCTAAATCCTTGGGTTTGAAAGGGAAACTTTGATGAAACTACCACGTCACACTTTTTTCCTGAGTTTGACTTCTGCCTGCTTTAAAAGGACGTGGTTGTACTTTCTGCAAATTCTAGCACCGTCTTTACTTCTTCTACAAGTGCATTGAATTAGTGAATGAAGGGAGAAGAAAACTCAATGATTGGCTCAGTCATTCTTGACCACGTGTCAGACTTAGTCCTGAGGGTGAAGTTCAGTGCTGTGGGGTTTTGAGGTGTAGAATGCTGCAGAAAACTGCAGCTTCTCTTGCTGTGTGTCTGGGTAGTCTCCTTGTGAATTTTCTTTGTCTGAGGCCGTTCCCATCCCCAGGTACTTTCATGTGCATTCTTTCTTTGGTGGCTTAGCTGGTTTTGCATTGCTATTTGCAGTTTATCTGTTCATGGGTTACTAGAAATCTGTAGGAATTTTGAACAAGAATGCTGATTTGACTTTCTGTTTATGTGGCTAATCTATTAATACCAAGTCTACTGACTTCAAACACACAAATATAGAAATAGTTCACTAAAATTTGACCATATAAAGTTTTCTAGATTGTTAATTTTATTTCTTTAAGGAAAGTGGAATGCCTTTGTTAAGTACTTTAAATACATCTAGCCTTTTCTTTAAAGGGCCTGCATTCTCACAAGGGAGCCACTCAGTGCTGTGATTGGATTAATGCAAATTGAATGGGAAGATTGGGCTGGGGTAGGAGCAATTGAATTTGGAAAGTTTATGAGAGCTGCTAGTTCAGGGTGAATAATAAAATAAAGACAGCAGTTTTGCAATTTTGAAAAGCTCTGTGCTATGTAATAGACTATAATTTAATTCTGAGAGGCTTTTTTATTAGATTTTTTCCCAAGTAAAATCACAATTCCTATTGTTCCTTATCATATGTCTCATTACTGCTGCAAGTATTATCCTCTTTATATGATTAGAGTGATTCATATTTAGCTCTCTTTGTTGTTCTGTACACAATTACAGGTAAATAATGGAAGGGATTTGATGCTTCTGAATAGACCAAAAGGTACTTTGGGGTTTTTTCTAAACAGGGATGTATATTTTAGCAAAGGAGTGATGATAAACCTTACATCGAGATCATCAACAGATGCATACCTCTGATAAAATACCTCAGCATTGGTTAGAGTAATAAGCCTGTGCCAAGCAGTGGTTCTGAGGTTCACAATAAACATGTATGAAGTTTGTCATCATTTACACCCGTTATCCTTTGTAGATACTTCTGGGAAATATGTTATTATCATTGTCATATTTTATTATCATATTATAATATATCATTTATAATATTATCATATATCATTAAAATATGTTATTATCACATAAAACTGTCATAATAATGTACCTAACAAGCAAAATAATCACTCTTTGAGGGAAGTTGGCTCTGTGAGAAAAGGAACACTTTTCATGTTCTAGTGAGTATTTCCAAAACCAGACAAAGCCAAAGAGAATTGGAACAGTGAGGTTTCAGTCCACTACATTGTGAAATGGAAGGGACTTCATTGGTTGGGCAGAAAAAAACACTCAGTTCCAGCTCCTGAAGAAGCAATGGTTTAAGAAATCTAAAACCAGGGCAGGGATGACTTAAGAAAAAAAATGTGTTATTGGTGAAACTGTATGATGAATTGAGACTTCATTCTTACTCTTGCTCAGAGTTGTGTGTAGCTATAAATTCAGCAGGGTGGTGGCAGTGTCTGAAGTCATCTTAGTGCTGATTGCCTGTTTTATTTTTACTTCAAAAATTTTAATTAATGCTTACCTGGGGTAAGAGAACTTACATTTTGGCTTCTGGATTTTACTTGTGGATAAGAGCACAAGTTTAAATTCTGCTCAAAAAGTATAGTTAAACTTTCAGAAAATGCATCAAAGGATATTGGGTATTACTCTTTTGCCTGCCTTAGGGCATCTCGGGAAATTTGGTTTCGTTACTGCATACCCACATTAATTATTGTGTGGTAGTGCAAGAACATTTTTTATTTATTAGCTTTTCTACCTCTTGAATTTTCAATTTTGAACTGATGATTAAAACTTTACTAGAGCTACTGACTCATATTTTTACATTTCCCTCCCTATTCGCCTTCTCCTTTTCCCCTGTGGATTCAGATAGTAATTAACATAGTAGATGTCAGTCAAATTAAAAGGAAAATCAGTTAAAAGTATAATACTGAGAAATGTTCTAGACTTAGTTATAAACAGTATAATTAAAATATTGATAAATAAATGAGAAACTGCGTTGTAAAATAAAAAAACAAATCCTACCTCTATTTTTTTTGTGAAAATACTCATTTTAATTTTTGGGGTATGTAAATAATATTAAGTGATTCATTGGTCTAGATATCTTGAGAAACCAGCTATTAAGTTTGTTTTGTAGAAGTCAGTGTCACCTGCTTCATCATGAAGTGATCTAAATGACTGAATCTGCCAGACAGGTTTTCACTGTTAGATCAGACTAGGTCCTGAAATAAGCCCACCAATTCAGCATCAATAATTTGTTGAAGTGCAGAGCTCTGTTAAAGAGCTGATGCTCCTTCGCCTTGGATTGTTAATATTTTTTTTACTGTTATTAGACATGTAGTCAATCAACAAGATGTACAAATGCACAAGCAGATATATATATCTCCTACTTTTTCTGTATATTTAAAATCTGAACTACTTTCCAAGGTAGAGGTAGAACAAGGTAAATTTGTTTTATGCTTTGTGAAGCATAAGACTCAGACACTGTTGTTGTTTGTGACAGTTTTTCTCCGTATCTGCAAACATAAAATTCAAAACACAAACTATGGTGAAATTTAAGTGGGAATAAAAGTATACTGTAACAAAGGGAAGATGATAATTACAGTGAGAGAAGCAAGAATTTAAGAATCTATACATATATATGTAGGTTCAAGGTGCTCCTCATTGGGCTGCAAATAATGTATGAAAAATGCATTACTCTCTAACTATCATTTTTAATTTATTGTATTATGTTAATTTGACTTCATTTCTTATGAAGAGCCTTCACCTTCTTATGAAGGGACATTTTTCAGAATATATTATCATAATTTTTAGATTTTATTATTGCTTAATATTAAAATAAATATTAATTATTTTTATTAACCTGAGAAATAAATGGTAATAGCAATAATAGGCTCTAATAATGGAAATAATACCTGTCAGAAACTTAGGAATCATCCTTTAACATTTGTGTAGTGTCAGTTAAACGAATGTGAAAACCATGGGTTGGTAAGAATGCAGTGGCATTTCTCCAAGTGAAAGTAATTTTTAAGAGATTGTCCAAAAATTGTTACAGATGTTTTAAGTGGCATTTAATTATTTTAGCAGGTTTTATTGATGTTTCTTTAGGTTTTATTAGCATTTCCACTTCTGGACTGTGGCTTTTATTCAAACCCAAGATGTCATGATTTCAAGATGTTATGAGACTGCCACATGTTGCTGTGGAAATCATTAGAAAGTCATGAATAGAAGGCTTGCTTCTGTCTGAGGCTTTGCTCTCTTTGCTTTTCCTTATTTATAAATTGATTTAACTATACAGCTACTATGAATATTCAGTATTGTTCAGGCTACAATTATGGAAGTATTAGTGCCAAAAGTGCAAGACCAGATGTTTTAAGGAAAGACTGAAATAATCAGTAGGAGTTTGGTATCCCTTTTCTACATGAATCCTGATGTTAAAAACAGTTGGGTTAATATATTTATTCCAAATGTCTTTTGGTTTGTAGCAGTTATATTACTTTTGCTTGTAAGTGCTTTTCATCTGACGGTTTCTAAGCTTTCTTTCCCCAAAACGTTAATTAAATTAAAATTAATGTTCTGATGTGCGGTAGGTTAATACAATTTTAGTTTTACAAATGAAGAAACTATATCTAAAAAGGTCACATCTCATGTCAGTGACAGATAGAGGCACACAGTACTCTTCTGCGTTAGCCATTGAGAAAAAAGAAATCTTTTCTCAATCTGTGCATTGGCAACTATTACCATAACCAAATATAAATGCACAGAAATTGAACTTTTCACTCCAGGACCACATATTTCCATCAGATGAAGAAGGGCAGGAGGTAATGAAAGCTTTAGGAGGTAGCCAAAGCAGAGAATAATCCGTCATTCAGGTGGATCCGTTACTAGACTTTGGATAAAAATATGTACATATCATTTGTGTTTGTGTGAATAGATGTGAGTGTATATGTTTATGAATTTACATATACTTAATGTATTTTTAAGCTAATTTTCAAAGAGCTGTGGAAAATATTTCAGGAGATTTGCAGTCTGATTTTATCTTGAAGGATATATCAGAAAGGATCATACTTTCCAAAATTGTCTATTTCCCCAGAGTTTGAAAGAAGTGATGCTCAGTACTCCAAACCAGAAGCTAATAGGAAGAAAAAAAATCTTCCTAGTGAAAAAAATAGTCCTAGTGAAAGGAATAGCTGCCATTTTCTGTAGAATTGAAATTCTAAATGTTTTTTTATAGAGAAAAAATGTTTCATTTCAAACATGTAAGTAGGCTTTTGAGACCCTCTCTCTTCTTGAAAATCCTACATATTCTTAAATCCAAGCTGCTGGGAGTTTTATCTTAAGAGCATCTTTGTCTGATTGAAGACCTGGTATCTAGGTTTCCCAGGATTTCTAGGTTGCTCCTGAGGTTCTGAGATGTCTGAATGTATTTCGTGGTTAAATTTGAAAGCTTTGATATCTATATCTCCTCACCAGACTAGTTCTAGACTGAATGACAAACCTGTTAACTTTGGCTTTCGGATGGTTTTAGATACAGGAAGGATGATTTAGGTGACTTGGAACAGTTTTCTAAAATAAAAATGATTTTTTTAAATGAAAACTGAAATTTTCAATTGAAAGTCATTACACTTGTAGAATACACATTTTCTACTCAAGTCATGGACTAACGAGTTTGTTCCAGACAAGAACCTCAGCCAGTTTCCAATAGAGTTATTAATGATTACTAAAGATACTAGAGATATAAGCAAAGAAAACTAGCTTTTGTAATTTAATATAGCAGGGTACTTTCATATTGTATGTAATTTAATTACCTAGAAATGCAGTTAGATACACATTTATCCAAATTTAATTTTTAGCAAGACCCTGGTAACTACCATAGCTTGTAATTTTTTCTCTCTATCCTGAGTGAATGGCACCACAGTATAACATCAGAAGAACTTCATTCTCATGAGCACACCTACTGCTGTGTTGAAACACTCTACTTTGGTTGCACTTAACATTTTGTTGTTCACATGCATAGATGATCTTCTGTCCCAGTCCTGTTGTCATTTATGTTGCCAGGGCAGCAAGTTGTGAGGAGGAACTGTTGAGCAACATGTGCACAGCACATTACAAGTCTCTCCTTTCCTGTACCTGGTTTTGGACTCTTTACCTGTGCTGTAGATGACCCCTGGAACCCCCATCTCCCCACTTGCAGCTCTTGGACCTATGACCCCCTGGCATTCATGGTCCCACTTGAGTTGCTGGCGCTCAGACCTCGTCCTGTGCTTGCAGACTAGTCCAGCTGGGAGTTCACTGGCTCCCACATGTGCATGCTCAGAGCTGTGAGTGTACCCACACATAAGATAGATTTAGTCAGGAAATAGGGTGGGCCATGATATAGCACAAGAGTCAGACAGGCGTGCTGAGCAACCTCTTTGCATGCAGCTAACCTCTGTCCTTTTTTATTTGCCCACTTTTGTCCCTCCCAGATCCATCTTGATCCCTCTTTTCACATATCTTTGGTCCACTCCTTAAACATCTCTTTTTAAGTGTTACAGAGTATCGATATTTTCTCTGGTCTATTCCCAAATTCTTTGGTAAAATGTCCTACACCCTGATGACCTTATTTAATGAACATGGCTTCCTGGTGAGAGTTTCCTTGTTTACCTGTTTCAGTTGGTGTCTTCATCAGGGACAACAATCTCATTTTTTTACCTTGAGTGACCAGTGGTATGCTCCATTTTCCTTTCTTAGGTTACTGAGGGTCCTACACCCATCACTGCTCCTCTGTGTTTATGGTTGTCAGCTGTTTTTCAGAAAACCTAGCATTTGCCATAAGAAAAGATGACTGTTAATTATGTTGGTCTGGAGGCCACATAAAAAGTTTTCTCACATTCCTAAAGCAGAGGTGTCGGACTAAGGGTCCTCATGCAGAACTGATCTGCACTACCCCTTTTCACAGCTGCTTTGTGTGAATTCTCATGCTCTCCTATGTCCAGTAGAACTTTAGTCCTGAGCTTTCAGAAATTAAAATTGCTTCCGTTTTTACCTTGGGAAAGCTAGATCTATGAAACATGCTCAAGTCACTTTTATTAGATTGAAGCAGAAGTCGCCAATTTCTTTTTGTAGCATAGCCACTGCACTATATATATCCTGCCCTAAAGCAGTACGTCAGGAAATTAGTGCAGTTCAGACCTAGGTGCAAACTGACCTCACCTGAAAGTTGCCTAACACAGAGAGGGAGTGGATTTAAAGAAAAGTTCATCTCTTTTGTCTTTCTGCAAGATATGATCTACAAGATATTTCTGCAAATATGATCAGGTAGCTTCTTGTGTAATAATAACTTGCATTAAGCTTCTTCTGTACGGAAAATATATTTATAAGACTGTAACCTTCCCCTTAATTTTCTAGACAAGTAGGTCATTTAGTTAGGACAGTTATTTTTTGTTATTTTTATCAAATGTGTAAAATTAAAAAGTGACGGATAGTCAGAACATCTAAAAAGTTTATTTCTCTATGGAAATAATGGTAAAATGGCATTATCTAAGTTATAGTTTTAAATAAACTTAATGAAAATTATTACTATTATCTGGGAAAAAAATGTAGGTAATCATAGGAAACCTGAGATTTTCAACAACAACAGCATGTGTCCTTTTATAGCTGGAGTTTCATTTGTAGAGTGGTGAACTCCTGGAACAGTTGCTTTTCCCCAGAAATTATTTAATTCATAAAATAAATGTATTGTTTGGTGAACTTGCTTGATGAAGCTTTATTGGAATAAAAACAGTGATCTGTAATACTCTATTGGCTAAACTGAACTACGTTTCAAGACAAGTAGTTCAAGCTCCTTTTGGAAAACTATATTGAAATCTACAATGCCTCCCCCACCTTCCCTTCAAAGTGACTTTTGTATTTTACTAATTAAAAAAAAACCATACAGAAAAGTAACAGTAGAGAGATTTTTAGTGTTAGATAAACAGTTAAAGAGAGATACATAAGGGGACATGTGCCTCAGACAGGTCCATTATTGAGAGCTTTGTTTTGGTTTAGATATTGATGTTTACTGATTTTCTAGAGTTAGAACTATATCATGCCTCACTGGTTTTTGTGATGTTTCTTCTCTTTGGAGATTAGGAATTCATTTTTTATTTTGTTTTGAATTTCTCTTAGCCAGTTTCTATTGATGGTCTTATTAATGTGTATTTCATTTTATGTTGTTTTCTTGTATTGCAGTTTTCTTCAGAAGCATTTTGTTTGTCAGGGTAAAATGTTACCTGTTGTACTAGGTTCACTCTTGCAGAGCTGTAAAGTCTTGCCGGTTTCCAAATGATGCAGGCATTCCAAATATATGGTAATGAAACCTTTGTGTCTTATGATACTGAAATTTTGTCTGTTTTCTCTGAATTCATGTACAAGAGTAATTATAGTGTCAGATGAGATGGTAGGGTAGAAAAAATCCCACACAACAAACAAACACAAAAGAACATCTGATAATCATCTGGTTACTGCAAACTTCAATTTTGTGACACTTACTGAACAGCTAACACCATTCACTGATGTGTTTTTAAAAGATGTGGTGTTTATCTTGTCCATATAATATGTTACTGAGAGAAAGAGGAACTGATATGCTTTAATGATATCATTGAGGAAAGGAGAGGTGACAGAGTTCTTGAGAAATGATTTTGCAGTCAAGTTACTAATATCCTTGGATATGAAAAGCACAGTGCTGTTGGTGCATGGAAATTTGTATTGTACGATTGTTATGTGATTTTCATCTCTGTTCCACAAACAGTGTGGTAAGAACTATGTAATATAGTAGAGCATGTCACTCTGGGCTGTGTGGAGTCACAGAAGGTTCTCTTAAAAAAGTTCTGATGTTTTACATTAAGTATATAAATACTTTTTGAATTGAAAGCTACATTTACATAGCCTTGTGTATTGAGTTGGCCCTAACCAGCAGCCGCTCACTCAGTCTCCCCATCCAGCAGGTTGGGGGAAAGAATAAGAAAAATGAAACTGAAAAATACATTCCTTGGATAAAGACAAATTAACAGATGAAGGAAAGGAGGAAACCAATTCAAAGAAATCACCTCCTACAAGCAGACTGTTGTCCAGCTGTTGACCAAGCAGCAGCCACATTTGGAGGCAATCTCTCACATCCTTCTTTCTCTATCTCAGTTCTTATTGCTGAACATAATGTTACATGGTATGGCTAATTTGGGTCAGCTGTTCCAGGCTGTTTTCCCTCCCAGCTTCTTGCCATCCCGTGCTGGGGACAGAGTCAAAGTAGTAAGAAGAGAAAACCTTAATTCTGTTCAAAGAATTGCCAAAACATTGCAGTGTTACTAATGCATTTGGCTACAAATCCAGAGCACAGCACCATGCAGGCTGCAGTGAGGAAAATTAACTTCATCCCAGATAGACAAAGCTAGAAGAACTAATAAATGGAATATCATGTACCGTTTTTAGAATCATATCTGAAATGAAGAGATTTACAGCAATACGATGTTTGGATGGTGTGAACAGAGATGTACATTACGTAGAAGTGATAGTGGTTAGAGGTATATGAAAAAGTTGCAGCCCTGCTTTATTTCTGCAGATATCTTTGCTCATTCTGCACTGTTTTCCATTATTTCTGTTTGAAGTATTTGCTATCGTTTGTTCATGGCAGCTTACAATGAATGGTTTCATTTGTTTCTCAGTACAGTCAGGCATTAGATCTTGCTGACCTTCAACAATGCAGTGTTAGTCAGCACAGTCATGTTTTTAAGTCTGGGTTGAGTAAGGCCAAAAGTAACTGGCTTTATATGTTCTTTTTTTTCCCCTAATTCATGCCTAATCTCTTTGAAAATGTATAATTCACTGTATTAGATCTGTTCATTCTTTAGCTTACAAAGGCAAATAAAAATGCAAAGATAAAGGAAAGGATAAATACATAGTGAATATGAGAAAATTGTGCAACAGAGAGGGAAGAAATTAATTTTATTGTAAAGTTTTGAGCTCTGTATTTTATTTTATTTCTATCTGCATTGTTGTAATAATTTTCTTTTTTTTTTCCCAGCACATTGCTGGAGCAGTATTTAAGCAATAATTATTTTGTACATAAGCATACTTGAGATTTGAAGAAGTCCATTGTATTCCTGATATAACAAGTTTTATAAGTCATTAAAAATGGAACTTTTTATAAATCACGTCCCAAAAACTTCAAGAGCACAAAAAATGAGATCTAGCACCTAAATTTCAGCATTTACCACAATAAAAAAGAGAACTGCCAATAAATATTCATGTCTAAAAACATGAAGTAACTGAGGACATACATTGTGTATTTTCGGTATGACTGGTAATTGGAAGGAGATTAAGGTAAATTAAATCCTGAGGAACTGGCAAGGCATACTGCAGCTCTGGGTGGATCTCCCTGTATGTTTGCAAAAATTAGCTTCACTGAAGTATTTGCTTGGTGGTATCTTCAGTTACAGATACTTTGTTAATCCTTAAAATGTAGCCTGAAAAATTCCAGTCCTCCTTTTGGATTTTTCTTTTACCTTCCTGTTGGATATTTTCTCTAAATGCAATCCTTTTTTTTCTACCAAAAGTCTTACATAAATACACATTTTTAAGAAGATATTCAAATGTCCATCTGTTCCCTGAAACTAATTCTATAAAAAAACTGACAGTAGACACGTTTTTAAACAATTTTCAGATTCAATTCAGAATTATATTTAAAACTGATTTAATGGGAAGGTTAGAGAAGTCCACTTGAGATTTCATAATATTATCCATACTATATTCTAAAAAGTTTTTCTTAAAATATAAATCTACGTTTATCTGTTTCTTAATAAGAGAAATGTATTTTCTGATACCTTGGGCTTCTAGGGTGGATTCAGCTCTGTGAAAAATAACTGGTTTACTAGTGGACAAAAGAGCAGGGAGTTACCAACTTATAATGTAAAAACTGAGTAAAAATGTATTGACTTCCTTGTGAGACATATACTGGACTTTACCCAATTGCTGACTCGTATGTGTAGTTAATTATTTATAATAACATATATAGAGAGAGTCTGAATCAGAATGTCAATTCTAACTTCACAGTGAGGCTTAGCTTTATTTCAGCTATTAGATTTTTATCTGGTTATATATGCAAATATGTTAAATTATACTGTTGCTGTGTTAGAAAGGTGCACTGTGTTGCAGTTGATGCATTCTTAGCATGTAATAACACATACTATCAAGTTCAGTACTAGAAAAATTGGAAAAAATGTAACTGAGTAGCACAGTAAAAAAAGTGTTGTTTTCTAAGTAACCAATCTTGTCCAAAACTACTATCTGTTCTTCAAAATGTGTTGGACATATGGACTAAATAGTTGATAGCAATGAAAGAATCTTTGTGTATGAGTGTGTAGGAGTTTAGAAGAAGGAAGGAGAAGTAGGTGTTAAACATGACAGTAAGGTGGGAACAAGTGACAATGGGGGAATGAGAAATTTAATGCAGAAATGTATCTTGTGCAAGTAATCCTTGACACTTACATAATTTTCTGTATGGCTGTATCTACAAGCTATATCTGATTCAATACCTCTGTATTCTTACTCTGCTGTGTGAGGCGGGTTATTCCTATTTATTTTAAGGCAATTTTTATACATAAATTTTAATGCATATTCTTTCAAAGAAAATAATCTTGGTTACTGTCTTATGTGTCTTACCAGGATGCTGGTAGCCGTCGGAATAAGTGGCTTTTCGTGCAAGACACATAAGACTCTTCAGTTGTGTTTTGGAGGTCCTTGAATAATTATAATGAAAATTTGATGTTACAAAGTGTATTTTTACTTGACAGAATTCACAGATACTGAAAAGGTGGTAGATTTTTTATTTGTAAGGAAAAAATTATATTTATCATGTACCTGGTACTTTATCTTTTCAGGTTACATTCCAATCAAAAGTTCATACAGTAATTGAAAAGAATAGTTTTTTATATATTGAAATAAAATAAATTTATTTATAATGTATATAGAATGTAGAATATAAGAAAGAAATTGTTTACTCTGCTTGGGTTTTGGGGAAAGTTTTCTAACCTTTAACTGCTAATTAATTTAGTTGCTGAGTGATTAAAAGAGCAGTGGATTATATTAAGAAGTTAACAACTCTCAGTAATGACCTGTTCCCCGTTGGTATGCCTCTAACTTTATTACCTCTTGTGATAATTAAATAAAAACAGACCTGTGTAAGCTCCCAGGAAACACAACAAAAGCTAAATTATGATCTATCGTCTTTGTGTCATGCTGATTTTTGTTGCATATTTTATGGTTTTGTTTTCCCTCTGATTGATCACAACAGGTTTTCTTCATTACAAGTGTGTGTTCTAGCATGTGGTACGGGTTTGCATATGGAAGAACTAAAGATGAAAGGTTAGAAAGACTGTGTCAGAAGCTCATTGTCGTAAAATAAACTTGACAGGGGATTAAGTTTAGTTTTATCAATAAGATTTTAAAAAACTTGTGGCTTATTGCCAGTTTTCATTGTTTAGATCAATGGTTTTCTTTCCATCGTATTAACAAAAAAGGGCAACTAAAATTATCAAGCTCAAACTTGTGTATAGATAAGAAAGGATATGTTCAATGTTTTGTAAGAAATGCAGGTTGTCTTAATCTAAAAACATGTCTCTTCTTTAAAACCCTTATTTCTTCAGGCCAGCCTTTAAAATGTGACATTTTCAGTTGCACTGGCACATTCCTTGTGTTGATAACCATGTACAGGAATGGCACAGTGAGGGGCTCCACCATCTGACTCATAAAGAGTAACCTCATAAAGTGAGCTCACAAACCTGAAAGACCTGGGAGAACCTGCCACCAAGAGCACCAAAGCATCCTGTGGAGGTTCCTAGATCCCTTTATTCAGGGATCTAGGTTTATGCATCCTCCCATCGTTCATTCAATTATCTGACAACCACACAAAAATAATTTAGACTTTATAATGTATTTTAATGTTTTTTCAGTTGTTTTTAGAAATTCTTCCAGAAGAAGCATGGATAAAGAATTACAATGTTTAGAAGAGAGAATGGTCACAACTTCATTCCTTTTTGTATCCCAGAGTTAATTCCAGGCTTGTATCAAACATGTTCTGATTAAGCTCTTCTTTCAGTACATTATATAACTACATAGAATATCTATTATGTGTGAGAGATAAAACTTTTGACCTTGGTCCTTTGTCCCACTGCTTTATATATTTCCTTGGTGTCCAAGACCTAAGCATTTAAGAACTTGTAGGTGAGAAAAAAAGACTGTGTCCTCTAAGCAGGCAGTGTGGGGATGTGGTATATTTTCAGTTTCTTGTAGTTCTGAATATGCTCCTTGCTCTCTTGTGAAAGTGTTCTATATTCCTGGGGGTTGGTGGTTTCGTGCCCAGGTGTGTTGCTTTTCTGGAGCTAGGAGGCAGGAAAGTTTACATTATATGCTCTCAGTCTATAGTCTGCGAGGATGAAAGTCTCTGTCTCAGCCGGCTATAGACAATAGAACACTTTTTTTACGTAAACTATCATCATTCAATATCTTGAATTCAGGAGCAGTTCTACATTCTAGTCCGTGTCAAACAATTTATACACATAAGTTTTTAAACAAAAGAGATAACATTGTAGTTAAAATTATCAACATATTTTCCTTTGCCAAATACAAGCATACAAACTTTTTCCCAAGTTGTTATCAGCCAAATATTATTCATCCAGCCAAAACATTTAACTGTAGTGGAGGTTGTTTTGGGTCAATTCGTTTATGCAAAGAGGTTCTGCAATCAGGATATACATAACTTGAATATGTAAATCAGTGCTTTCTCACCTGATACACAAGAGAGGAGTAGGACCTATTGAGCTCTTAGTTTAAACACTAGAGTGCTCACCATACCTGTGTCTTTGTTGACCAGTCAGGCAGCATTTTGGAGAGGAATAGTTGGTACCTGCAAATCTCTGGAAAGTGTCTTTATGGCTCCTGTGTGTCTTTCCTATACTTCAACACTGATGTGGATGACACAAAGTATAAAACCCTCCTATGCTGGCATTTACTTCCTTAAGCCCTTGACCTACTAATAATTAATAACTCTACTTCAGTCTGTAATTGCAGCTAAATTTAGTTAGCTGTTTTTGTATCTTGCATCCCTGTTACACAAGCAGGGGTTTCGAGTGAGGGTTGGCTAGGGTGAGGGAGAACTGGAGCTGGGACTGGGGAAAAAAAAGGTGACAAGTTATAGATTGTGGTTAGTTATCCTTTGTGTATATTTTTTGTACATCATGCAAGTGTAATTTTTCAGACCTTACAGCTCCCTTCACACCTTCCTCTGTATGTGAAGTAGAATAAGGGTGATTGCTTTAGGAAGTTGAAGAAATTTTAGCCTAGGTGATGATCCCTAGCAGAAAATTTCTGGCTTTTTGCTCAGAGCATTTATATACATTCAGTAAATTGCTCTGCCACCGTCACCAGTTGGAGTAAGAGTGTCACAGAGCAGCACAGGACAATTAAAATTAATGGATTCCCACCAACCAGTGACAGCAAAGGACCACTAAAAGTCATCCAGTTCTGCAGACTGCCCTGAACCTGCATTATGCCCATCTAAAACTGTGAGCAGGCCTGAAGAACAGGACTTGGTAGATGAGAAGCTGGACATGGGCTGCAGTGTGTGCTCACAGCCCAGAAAGCCAACTGCACCCTGGGCTGCATCAGCAGGAGCGTGATCAGCGGGGGGACAGAGGGAATTCTGCCCCTCTGCTCTGCTCTGGTGAGACCCACCTGGGGTGCTGCACCCAACGCTGCAGCCTCAAACACAAGGACATTGAACAGCTGGAGCACGTCCAGAGGAGAGCCAGAGAGACAGCTGAGGGGATTGTAGCACCTGTCCTGTAAAAAACAATCTGACAGAGTTGGAGTTCTTCTCCAGTCTGAAGAGGAGAAGCTTCAGGAAAATATCATAGCAGCCTTTTCATATCTAAAAAGAGGTTGCAATAGGGATTCATGCAGCATAACATTTATTTTATGTCACGTGTCTCTATGTGTATTAATTCTTCACTAAGAATAGAGAGGCAAAGAATAGCAGAAGGGTTAGTCTGTGGTTCCTAGGACTCAGCTGGCCAAAGCATGTACTAGTAAAATAATTACTGTTGAGAAAATGATTTAATGTTTAGGGTGAAGTTCATCTATTTTTGTTTTATGGAATCTGACCTTAGATATTTAGGGAAGAATTTGAAAGTCTGTGAAGAATTGCAGTGTACCTCCAGCAATAAATATGAAATAGCAGTATCTCAATAGTAAATCTGAAAATATATATTTTTATATGTCTAAGAAAAATATAGCAGATTTTAGAGGCAATGAAAAGATAACATAAAATGTATAGTGGCCTTTGGGGGTATGGTTTCCTCTGTTGTAAGCATATTAAAATAAATTGGTATCTGCTATTCATCTTTTCTGGCTTCAACAGAAAAGGCAAAACTATCACATTTCTACAATTCTAATGCCTTTTCATTGTTTTAAACTTTTATTTCTCAATTATTATTTACACTGTAAGTTTTTTAGTTTATTACTCATACAAAAATCAACTTTCAGTAATAGCCTGGTCTTTTCTACTTTTACAGTCATTACACTATAGCACTGATTTATGTTACCAATGGCAATGAAGTGGTGTTGCAGCAAACTAGGCTTGAGTTCAGTTAGAAAGTGTAATTTTAGCTAAGTCCATATCCCAAACTCAAGTGAAAAGATAAACGTGCTCTCATGTAGATGGATAGGTTGTTTTGCTTCCCAGAAGAAATGTGTCATCTACTCATTAAGAGCTACTTTAGTCTTTAAGAAGTGTATTAGAATATTGTTTTACCTCAGGTACTGCTACAGAAGCACAAATAAACAATATATGTTATTCAGCTTGAGTTTAATACAAGTCTCTGCTCCTTCATAAAAAGAAAATGTAGTATCATTCTCTGGAAGTTCTGCAGTTTGTGGTCTATGGAAGGTCAAATGAAATGAGATCCTTCTAAAAATCTAAACATTTAGAAAAGGAGTTTCAAGGACAATACCTAAGACACTGAACAGAGTTTCTGCTTTTGCATAGTTATGTTTATACAATAAGATATTTTTTCTTCAAAAGGATCAGTTCCTTTCAAACCTTTTTTTTTTGTTAGAATTTCACTACCTATAAATAGAAGCTCTTGACATTTTGCATCATTCTCTACCCTTGCTCTTTATATAGAACTCTCATTGATTTCAACTCTGTATATTGAATTAGACTAGGGTGGATAGCTTTTCATTTGTGAAAGGTGGGGACAACATTAACCTCTGTGTTCACAGAAAGTCTGTTAAATCTCCTTTAATTACGAAATGCTTTAAATAACATCTCAGGATTAAATTTTACAATTTCTAGGCCATCACAAATTGGGATGCCGTGAATTTATGAAGGAGAGTACAATGAGTTCTGAACATCTTCATTTAAAATTCACTGTTCCAAAAGTTGTGTGAAATTGTGGTTGTTCCTGCAACGGGCATTTGGAGTCATGGTGTCATCCATTGTCCGTGTAAGAATATTTCAAATTACAAAAGTATTGTAACAATCACCTTCTACAGACTCACAAGGACATGTTTGCATTGACTTCCCTCAGAAGTTTTCCCACAGTATTACCTCAGAGAGGAAAAAAATTGTCCATGCAGTTTTGTCTGTCACAGAAAGGCTCAATGAATTTTTGTCAGTCCAAAATCTCTCCTGCTGATCTCTTTTCTGATTTAAAGATGACTTGATTTAGACTGATTTAAAGATGAGTTGAACTATGAAGTCTTCCTGGGCATTGATGTTCCCTGAGATCTGTCTTAAGAGGAAGGTGACAGTGAAGGAAAAAAGGATATGGAAATATTTAATATTTTGAACTGTAATATTGTTCCTTTTTTGTTTACTTCTCTTTAAGCAGCTTTTTCATAGTCTAAGTAAAACTGTTCATGATACTGTTAGATTGCTGTAAACATGATCCTTGAATATCTGAAAGTTCAAGAGTATGGCAGTTTTGACTTGAGAAATGAAGGATAAGAGTGGAGTGGGAAAAACCCCATGAAATTCCAATAAAATTAGTTAATTGTTGAGAAATGAAAGGGATTAATTTCTCTAATACTCATTACTTCTGCGCATACTAAATCTCAGAAGATATCAAGGCAATATGCTTTATGGCCAAGCTATTTGATATATCCAAGTTGAAAATATAATAATTTAATTCCCCTAACATAAGAAAGCTAAGTCCTTATGATGCCTCAGTGGACAAATACCATGTTTATAAATATAGAGACACTACAGAGGGTGGTTTTTATTACATATAGAACTTCTGATAAAAAAAGGTATTAAATTGCTCTTCTGTTGATTGAGTAGATACTGGATGTGCCACATGGACTCTACAAGCAGTAAAGAGAGTACATGAGTCAAAATAACTTATACACAGACCACAGAAATTGGCATTTCCATTATGTTTGAGTCTCCAAGTTCTGCAAAAGCAAAGTGGCTTGAATACAACCCTTCTCCAGTATGGAAAAAATTGCCCAGCTTTAAAACAAAGCATAACATCCTTTTTACTATTTTGCTATTGATTTTCCTGTTTTATATTTGGCAAGAGGAAAGATATAGCTAGCATCTCTGAAAGCATTGTCTTGAAAGCAGTGCTTGTGGTTTTAAATGAAGCATTCTTCTCTAGTAAAAAAAGAAGCTGTTGTGAACGTGTTTGAGGGATAATGCACGGTACTCCTTCTGAATATTTATTTAGTGTCCCAAGCCTTGATTTTAAAGCTCTGAGTGGCTACAAAATGCTGAACACCTCTTCTGCTTTAAAACCTATTCTTTAGGAGCAGCTCAGTTTTTAGAAACTCTGTTCTTTAGCTACAAACCAAACTGTGTTTTCCCTACAGGAGTAATTCAGAATTTTAAAGGGCGAAAGTCAAAAATACTGCAAACCAGATACTCAGAAAATAAGGGCCTATATTTGATGTATCTGTGTTCCCTTTTGAAAGGTTGATTTTTTTAAAACTAGAAAACTAAAAAGTTTCTGTATTAGTTCTTTGTTTTAATAGTTTTTTTTAAACACTGCCTTGAGAACTTAGCATCTTCTAAAGTTCCTTTCTTCAGATATTTCTGTAAAGCAAAGAGATTTATTCCATGTTACAAGAAAACCAAAGTGAGAGAATTGTGCATCAAAATACTAATTGGGATTAGCATTACAACAAGCAGGAAATCTAACAAGTATATTGTTTAGTAGAGAGATGTCTTTATTAATTGCACATGCTGTTCAGTTTTTCTTTGATATATTTTTCAAAGAGTTTCACAATTAAAAGTCTGGTGGTAAAAGGTCTTGTAAAAGAAACGCCTTAGGTAGGTGGATTTTTTTCTGTTATTCCTGTGAAAAGAAATTATGCAAAAAAGAACAAACAAGGAAATTAATAAAGGTCCTTATTAAAATAATTTAACCTTATACTCAAAGTGATTTAAAAATTTGTGGCAGATAATTAGTCTCTAATTCCTTGTGTTTACAGTTTAAGAGATCAGGAATTCTGGCTAGTCCATTTCCTCTGCATTGTGGTTAAACAGATAAGGAGGCAGACTGAAATTTGGGGGTTGTATTGGTGGAAAAGGAAAGATGTGCTATATCTTTCCACGCAGGGAGAAAAGATGTCAAGATAGCATTTAATTTAGAAAAGTAGGAAATACTGATCTCTAGTACATAACACTTGAATTCATAAACTTTCATGGTTCATTATTTTATCCAGGCTTTTCCTTCAGGCTTAAGCTATATTTGCTCCATTTTGTCGAGAGAGCAGAGTGACACCTGACTGCCTACTGTCTGATGTGTGAATATATATTTTTGGGAAGCAGTTGAGGCTGTCTTGAGCATGGGGCCGTATGAAACATTGGCCAAACAAAGCAAAACAATCCAGAATTTTAGGGTCCATCTGTTGAAAATGTATTACAAAGCTGTTTTCTCCACTGCTGAAGGAAAGTAATCTAGCCCAGTGTGTAGTTTATATATTTATACTTACTTCAATTTATTATAATTTCTTGAATGCGTGCTTTTGCCTTGGGAAGGAAACATAAATTGTTTAGTTTAATCAAAGACTTATGAAGAAATTCAGAAGAGATTGAGTGTGTTTGGAATTAAATCTGTGTTGTCAAAGGGCAGATATAAATATTAATTTAATTTTTCTATAGTTTAGCTAGGCCTATAGTATGAATTTTCTTTAAAGAGAAATAAACCTTTCACACCCCTACAAATACAAATATGCAGACAAATGATTATGGAATTATGAACAGCAAAGCAGTTGTTGTGTTGGCTCTGATTGAGTGAAGCAACCATTTACCTAACTTTTTTAGCAGAATCAAAAGCTGGGGGCAAATATGAGTTTTTTTTCTCAAGCAAAGCCTTCCTTGCAGTCAATGGTAGAATACTTCAAAAAGGAACAATAGCTGAAGAGAGGACACTGAAAAATAAATAAAGTGTAGGAACCAATAATTAAGTCAATTAGCACCTGCAAAGAAGTATCAGAACATTGTATTATATAGACACGATTTTTCATTGGTTTTAGTTTACTTTATTAGCACTTCCTGGATTTTCTGACATTTCTCATTACAAAAATTGGTTTAAAATATTTATAGCTTATAGTATTTTTTCATATATTTTTGTAATACTGGTCAATCTAGAATTTAGCCCTTATTTTGAATTTCTTTTTCCAACATTTTCGGTTTCAGCCTTTTGGAAATGATTGTTGAAGGAATAACTTGTTCAACTCCATTAAAACAAAGAAACTGTCATAGATTACTGAGTTTAAGAAGATGTGTCCAAGGCTAATAATATGAGAAATTCTTTTGGCTTTGTATTTTTAGGTGTACATTTGCTATTGGGAGCATTTCTGACAGAAGTGCAGAGAGGTCATAAGTAGACAATCTGAAATATATAGAAGACCTTGAAACAAGGAGCTGGAGTGGTGAAACAGGAAGATGAAGAGAAATAGGAGCAAAAGAGGTTCTGGGAAGAAGAAAGATAACAAACATAAAGAAATTGCAGAAAAAAAAGGAAAAGACTAGGATACTTTCCCAATTGAGAGATTAGCACTGATGTGTAGTGAGCCTTGCTTTTAGGAATAGGTTAGATAGACAAGAAGAATGGTAGTGAGACAAAAACCAGGGAGACTGAAAGTTTGAGTGCAAAACAGTGCAAACCTTTTTTATAATATGTGTGCACAAGAAAAAAAGTTTAAGATTGAACATGCAGTTTTATTTCTACATAATTACCTAATTTTTTGTTTGTTTGTTTGTTTTTTGAGGGTGGGGCAGAATGCCTAAAAGAACTATAGGAGTTTAAAGCAACAGGAAAAAGAAAATGGTTTTCTTCTGCATGGTGTCATACAGATGCCCACTTTGTTGATCAGATAGATTAAAAATTATGGATTCATGTCATGGGGTGCTGTTATTCTAGATATAATTTCATTAATGACAATAGTTAATTGGCATTTACTCATGATAGAATTGCTTTTCTGCCAGAATTTAGAAAGCAAGTGTGGATTTAAGGAGCCATAAGTTATCTTTTGTGTTTTCAAGGCCATATTTCTCTGAGGTTTTGTATCTGAAAAGACCATGTGGTATTTATTTGGATGGTTTTCTTTCTTTATTTGTCTTTTATTTCCTTTGGAAAATTTCTAGTAGCACAAACATTCTATGTAGCCTTTTTTATTGAGATAACTATTGCTATGAATACAGATATTAAAAGAAGAAGCAATCTAAAAATGTATGGAATACCTAATATTGTAATACTCCTAATTGGCATACGTCAATTTGTTGGATAATTTTATCTTAGTAAGTGACAGTCCTGGGGATATGGTATTTTATGAGAAAAGAAAGAAATTCAAGAACTGTTCAGAAATGTATGACAGGCTTCAGAAAAATCATGGGGGAAAAATATAATATGATTTGAATATTTTAAGAAGATTAACAAGATTTTCTAAGCGTGGTTATTTTCTAAAGTTTAGATAGTTTCATCAATATAAGTGAATTTTAATGTCCATAAAACTGTAGATCTTAACTGGTATTTGTGAAAAAATAATCATAATACTTCTTCCTTTCACCATTCAGTATTTAAAGCTGGGGGACCCTTGGCAGAGTTTGAGCTCAACATCATTTCATTGCTGTGTGACTATTCTTTCAAATACTGTGTATTAATTACTCCATTTTATCTGGAGTGTTTGGGCTCTCTTGCATAAACAATTCTATTTTTATTATAACTCGTGTTATAGTCATCTTTGAAAACTGAATCACATTTGAATAATACCTCAAAGCCCAGAACTTTCTCTGAATAATAGTTGAAAAATATGCATGATAGTGATACTCATCTGAACATACTTTTTTCTTCTTCATTGTAATATCATACACTTTGATTATGAAGGGCTGAGGTTATGAGACAAATGTTTCATTGGCTCTGCTTTTATCTTTTCAAAGCTAAGGTGGTCTTACTATCAGACTTTAGGTTGATTTGGTGTACTGTTCTCATTAGCTACTCTGTCAGGATTAATAAAATATGAGCAAAATAAAATGTGTTTCAAAATGAAATTGGAATTGCCAGAAATGCAACAAGAGAACTGCTGATATGGAAGAAGTGCTCAGTTAATTCATTTTATTATATAAATAAGTTATACTTTCTGAGAGAAATCTAGCTATGCTTGCTGCTGTAGTTGCATGATACTGCAGATCATTAGCATATTTTCAGAAGAAGCGTTCTCTTCCTTCACCATTTTAAATATTTATGAATTATATTCTAATTTCTTTTAGAATATATTTTTATGAAACATATTTGGCTATAAATAAGCGTGTTGCATCCAAGTTACAACCAAGGTTGGGGTACCAGACACAAACAAATAATTATATGCAGATATATATAATGATAAAAGGTTAAAACTTACAGTACCTGTGTATCAATTCAGGATGTTAGAGCGATCAGTTCTCTAGAACTGATTCTGAAGGTTCCTTTGTAACTAGATGGGTTTTTTTTTAGCTTTATGCAATCTAGAGACATTTCTGTCAATCATGAGCAGCTGCACTAGTTTGTTACATGCTTCTGTACATGCTTTAGCTGTACCTTAAATAACCTTTCTTTGCACTTCTCAGTAACTCATCTTTTATAATTTGCATTGATGCTATTAGACATTATGCTTTCAAGGTTTCTCCTATCTTGTGTCACTATTTTGTGTCTTTTGACACCATTTCTCTTTTTTTCTTTCTTTCTATTTCTTTTTTTTCTTCTGTGAGATGTAGCTTCCTGATAGCATTATATTTATTATTACTGTGCCATTACAATATTTCCTTATTAGTCTAAAGTTACTCTTGGGTAATTCAGTCTACAAATATAATAGGATCATTATGAGGCTTCTCATAGATGGAGACAAAGTACATTCATAACTACTTGTTACTAATATTTATTTGTTATCACAATATCTGTAGTCATTTATCAAAATTTTGCTGTTTCAGTGATAGAGTGATACAGTTCTTGTGTTGGTGGGTGCTGCTGTTGTACAAGAAGTAGCTGATGCCTTGTTTAGACTTTCATGATGCATTTGATACCGTCTTGTGAGAAAAACTTACAGAATCCTACAATCATAAAATGCCAAATCCACCTCAAAAACACGTCCCTGAGCACATCTAGTTGTCCTTTAAATACCTTCAGGGATGATGACAGCTGCTTCCCTGGGCAACTGTTTCCAGTGCTTCACAACCCTTTTGGTGAAGAATTTTTTCCTAATATCAAATTTAAATCTTACCTGGCATAACTTGGGGCCATCTCCTTTGCTTATTACTTAGGAAAAGAGGCTGATCCCCACACACTTTCAAGTAGTTGTAGAGCGATAAGGTCTCCCCTGATCTCCTTTTCTCCAGGCTAAATAACCCCAACTTCCCCTGCTGTTCTGCATAGGACTTGTGCTCCAGACCCTTCCCCAGCCCCACTGCCCTCCTCTGGATACACTCCAGCACCTCAATGTCTTTCTTGTAGGGAGGGGCCCAAAACTGAACACAGGATTCAAACTGGAAATGAAGGTAAAATAGTTCAGGGAACTAAATTATTAAAACAGTATTTCAGGGAATTTGTAACAAATGAGAAGTCCTTGGAATTGTTATGGATCCAAACTCCCAAAGAAATTCACTGGTGAGCTGAATGAAGTAGAAAACATGCATATTAAACTTGCAGTGCAGTGTGCTACTGTAAATACCTTGATATGTATGATTAGAATTTGATAAACTGAAGAAGTATTTTAAACAAATATGAAGGACCATAATAGGGTCATGTATACAAAAAAAAAATCAAGTGTACAAACTTACTTTTAAAGAATTGAAGAAAACAAATATGGTTTGATGGCCCTTAACAAAGGTTTGTAATGTAGTCTTTTTAAATTATTGTGAAATTTATGATATAGTGTGAATGTACATTCTGGCATGAACCTGAATGGGAACTTCCTTACTGACCTGGGTTGCTAAAGCAGGATGATGACTGAAAAACTTTACAGCAGTAAGTTTTGTTCTCAATTCATAATATCTTAGGGATTTTGAGAGTAAACCACAGATTTTGTCAAGAAATAGTTTTTACATATTTTATACTATAAAGATTTGATAAAATTTTTAAATTGCAGTAACGTAGAGCTGAGACTCTTTGGAGTGGGACAGCATGAAAAACCTTTAGGTCATGTGGAAAGTGTGTATTGAGGAGTGATGCATCTTTACTCTATTTAACAAAACCTTATTTGAATAGATATGTGTGAAAGCTTAATTCTAGCTGCCTAGAATGGTTTCTGATCTTGTGAAATTGCCCATATGCAGGAAGACAGCAGATATCTGTTCTTCAAGCAGATAGATTTTTGAAGAGGGTGGTGACACTTCATGTAATTAAACCTTTAGCTGTTTGCCCTAGGGCTAGGAATGTGGACATTCAGCAAAAATATATGTCAATATACAAGAGCTGGAAAACCACTTGAAAAACAAAGGGAGGAGGGGATTTGTCACTAAATGGATCTGGCTTTCTCTCTCTACGTTTCAGTGTTGAAATTTGTACCTCAGAAGACATTCAACCAGTGGGCTGAACTAGGGTGACTCTGAAGTATTAGATTAATATTGACTCTAGCCAACTTGGAAAGGTCCCAGAACACTCTCGGTCTGGCCTACTGTTCTGGCTTCAAGAGTGTTTTATTTGCATAGTTTTGGTGCACAGTACAAAGACAACAACAGTCCAACTTTTCTGTATCACAGAAAACTGCGTACATAGATTACTTTTCAGTAAAAAGTCCAAATTTGGACTGTATTTTTATCATTTCTAAACAATATAATTCTTCCTTTTTAGCATAAAAATTACTGAATTGAGGAAAAGAATTTAAGACAGAGAGATTGATATAGTGTGTACTGCCAGCACATCTGGAAGACAGTTATTCTCTAATTACCCAAGAGACAGAAGAGAAAACTGGCAGCTTTGCTGCTGTTATAAATCCCATCACTTCTAAAGGAGTTAATGGCTGCCCAGCTAATCAGTCTTTGTTATCTTGTAACATTCAGAGACAAAATAAAGGCCATAAAAATAAAAAGCAAAGAAAACTCACTGGTCTGTTACATTAAAATGTGTGGTTTTGTCTTTCAAAAGCAATCCCAACATATCTGTCTTACAGTGTTTAATTTGGTTTTAAAATGTGCAAGCATTTAGTTGTTGGGATGAAAATTGGTTCTGTAGATGGAATGGTTGTTGTCCTTACTAACTCACCATCTTTCATCTCATCTTTTGAGCTATGTGGCTGACCTATGCTTAAAATGGCTCTATCAATTTTACCACCAGCTGCATAGTAGGTCTGCCTGTAACAAGCTTGCTACTTTCATTCTAAATTTGACTGTAAAAGAAAAGAAAACATCACATGTGAAACCCCAGAGTATTTGTCTCTCTTTTCTTTGAAGGGAAGAGCTGAAAATTACTTACCTGTCAGCAGAACTAAATGAAAAAAAACAAATTCTATTAGTGTACGGTACTCTTACCGGAACAGATAAGCTGAAAGATAAATTTGCTTAATGACATAAATAACAACCCAATTTTGAAAGGATCCTGAATATGGTAGGGGACATTTTAACATTACCAGAATGTTGCCAAAGTTCACTAACAGAGTAAGGAGAGAACTTCATATCCCACAAGAAAATTCTACTTATATCACTTTCTCAGTCATAGAGTGCTTGGAAAATAAAAAAAAATGTATGGTACTTACAACACATTCCTCTCTTACTGACGGATGGAGTGAAAAATAATGTTAGATCATCTGTGAGATTCCCTTCTGAAGTTGGTAAAACTGAATTATGTTTCACCAGATCTGAGACACATTACATTATCCCATACTTCATAAAAAGACCACTAGTTCTTCTCTTCAGTGTCCACTGAATAGCTTTCTTCAGGGGTCACTATGTCCTTAGCAGTAGTTGGTCACAGTACAGTTCTACTGTCTATCTCAGTTTTTTTTATGTATGAAAAAGTTCTGATGTAAGTAGATGTCACATATCCAGAGTTTAAGGAGAAGCAGCTGGTTATCAGTTGATAAACTTCAGTGCCACACCATTAGCTGCAAACTCATCTTCCCTTGAAGTTTGGGATTTTGGACACCCGGCTCCAAACACATCCATTTCAAGTGGTAAGGCAATAATGTGATCTTTTATTATATATAGAATCTCCTGCTCTGAATTTCACATTCTCAGAGTTCATGGGTGAGTGCAGCCCTGTGCTGAAGAATTCCCAATCACTTGCTGTAGTTCTTATATTGGGATTTAGGGTTTTTTTTTCCCAAACATATTTTAGCTGACATATAGGAGTTGCCTGATTTAAGATGACGGCTATAGCTAGCTTGGACTAAGAACCCCCATCCTACAGCCAGACCTTTAGTAATAGATTTTCTCTGCTCAGATACAGCAATGTATCTCTCTTCTGAGTGGCCTTGCTGCTCTGTTCTGGTGTTTTCATGGGAAGGTGGGACTGTCAGAGCACAGGGCAGCACAGCAGCGTGCCTGGGACCATAACAGATCTGCAAGTGCAGCTGAGGTTTGTCTCCCCTGTTCGCTCCTCACAGGAGTGGGATGTGAGTAATAGCCTCACGCTGCTCTGAGTCATAGCAGGAAACTTCATCAAAACAGAAAACTGCCAGGGTGTTTTCTACTGTGTACCTTGTCATCCCACCTTGTTACTGTCTCCTGGGAAAGGTGGTCTGTGAATGGATGCTTTTTGCTTGTACTCTAAAGTGGTAGGAAACAGCTCTAGAAGACTCTTCCAAAATAGCTGACTGATTTTCAGTTGATCATAAACATAAAATCAGTTGGTACCACCCATCCCCACTCAAAAATAGCTAGGCAAAATAGTCCAATTGTATTTCTCTCTGCTTTGCTGTCATGGGATACTTTTTTGTTGAATTGTTTCAGAGAACCACATGGGGAGGTTTGTCAAACTGCCATTTAGTGACTGTGGCCAGACTGACTTTGGATCTTCTGTTTTCCATTTTGCAGTATTTTTGAAGTCTCCAAATCAGATTTTTTAACAAGCATTATTTATGGCCAACACATGACAAAAAGAAAGGCTTATGTAATTTGAGTTTGTAATAGAAAGCAACTTGAGGAGAAAACAAAGGATCTAACTTTTTTTTTTGCCTCATGCTTAGATCAGGGACTAGCTGGGTAATTACTTGAAGTCTTAATTCACGTTAAACACTCTCAATGCCAAAAAGAATTAGAGACTTGTCTTTGGGTTGCATTAATTGACTTAGTTCAAGAATGATTTTCCTAGGTTTGTCTGTCTTAAAAATTCAGAAGTCTCCTCTCACATCCTGGTTTACTAGTCTGGGATATTATAGCCATTGAATTCTTAAATGCCTTCAGGAAGGAGAAACAGAAAGAGTTGCAATTATTTTTTTCTTTTCCTTAATCCACATGGTGTTCCTGTAAGGGTTTTGCATGGCAGACAGTACACAGAAAAAATACTGCAGAAGAACAGATAATTTTTACATATAATCTGGAACACCCTTGAGAATTTCAGTTTATCTCTGTCCTATTTGTACTGCTATGATCATTAAAGTCAACATCATAACAGTATCCCTGTTTTTCTCAATTATATACTAGTTATAAAATCAGAGGTTAGACTGATCACAGTGAAAGAGGTATCTGTGAACTTTACAAAGTTCCTGCTTGTGCATCTGAATCATGTCCTTTCTTCATTTTCTACAGATTTCTAAAAGAACCATTTCTTTATAGGGTCTTCCTTTTGAGCTTTTTGTTTTGTGGTTTAGTATTATGCAAATACACTCTGAACTATTTTCACCTATTTCTTCAGAAAAAAAAAAAAATTCATTTTAGCAGTAGTAAGTATTTTCTTTTAGCTGGTCATCCACATACATTTTTTTGAATTCTAAAACAGCACAATAGACATATTTGTTAGCAAGACCCCTGTATTCTATGCCACTAAGAAATAGCTTTCAATACTGTGCAAAAGGAAGGGAGATGGTTGGGAGGGAGCTGAATCAGTTGGTAATTAAATGGCTATGCAGGATTCTGTGGCTGTGGACTGATGATAGAAATGAGTCAGTACGTTGTTGATTTTGGTCAGAAAGCCTCCCTGATTTTATACCTTCCCTGTGTTTTCCCCCTCAGAAAGCAGTAGAACAGGCATTTAGTTGTGCCACCTGAGAGATGGCTGAGGGGAACTAATCTTGCTTTAGCAATACATAAATAATAAATAAGTACAGTAGCCCTCCACTTCCTCTTACCAGCCAAAATGATTTATTATAAGGCTTTAAATCTGGTTCCACAAACAAATATTCTTGTATTCTGGCACCAGCTGTGCACTGAGGTAGAGGTCACAAATAAATGGTTGAAGCCAGGGGCATCTAAAACTAGTTTTGTTGCCAAGGGCATCTTAACATGAAAACAGCCTTAGAATAATATTAGGAACAGAAATATTTATACTCCCTGCAGGGAGCTGGATCTGTTTTCTCTTGTGTTTGGTTAAAGTAAATTTAAAAATAGAAAAATGTATGAAACCATCAATGATTGTCTCCATTTGAAACTAATGAGAGAGAAAACACAATTTCATCACAGTTTTTGCAGATTTGAGGCTTGAATCCCAAAACTATTTTTTTTTCTTGGCCCTAATGTTTATTAGGGCTTTTTATTTGAATATTTTAGATTTTAACATCTGAAGTAACTATTTGCTTTGTTAAGATTTTTGTGCTTTACACCCATTCCAAAGTGACCACTGGCCATACTAGAACTGTGGAGCAAGAGCAAGTGAATGTACTTTCTTGAAAGTAAATTTATTTTCTATAAGAAGGTCAGGGCATCCAAATTTTGGGACTCTAAGTATTATGTTGTTATTTTTGACACCTGCTGTGAGAGTAGAGAAGAACCTTTTATCAGATATAATCTCTAGGAATCACAATATTATCAAATCTGATCAGATTCTTAAAAGCAAAAAACAAAAAAACCAAAACAGTGCTGACGTGATTATTTCAGATAGTTTCTTATGGAAGATTTACTTCTTGCCAGCATAGATGCTTAAGGATTCAAAATATTTTCCTCAGAGATACCATTCTAATCCACAGATGTTTATACTCACGCTACATAAAAGGAGCATTATTGACCAGTCAAAGGAATCAAATCATAACTTCTTTCTTCATATATTCCATTAGGAAAGGAAAGAGCTTCCAATGAAGTGCTAGGTCATGCTTTGTAGAAGTGCTTCTCTGTCTAGCTGTCTTTCACCTCATGAAGGCTTCAAAAGGGACAGAGAGTGAATCACACTCAGTACTTGAAATGAAGCTGAAGTTTCTCATCCACATTGTGAGACTGAGTCCTCATTCAGAATTTATTCTTTCTGACTGTATTTCTGGATTCATGAGTCCTAAGTATTACCTCTGGTTTCCAGCAGGACACTTGTGAAGTGTCCTTTATTCTTATGATCCAACAGTTGCGCGTAGGAAAATGTTGGTGGGAAATTTCAGGGTAGACATTAGAGTATGAGATTAATAGAAGAAGCTTCCATGATTTCTTTTTACTCAGGTTTTCTGCTCAAAATTCCATATAAGAGCACAGTTAGATTCCAGACTCAAAATCCTTAAGGAGTCAATGAAGACATTTAAAATTAATATAATGTATTAATGTATTAGAAATGGCTAAATAAAGACCAGAAATGGCAAAGGAAAGGAAAATTGGGGAGGAGGGTGGGGAGTGGAGGGGGAGGTGTTATGAAATGTGCTTTCTGTAATGGCCATACTATCTCTCCAACTCAAGTGTCCAGTGAAACTAGTACAGAACTTCCATATTATTAGCAGTAAAACATTGGAGCAAACTCAGAGTGATGCTTCTTTCCTTAGGTTGTAATATTTAGTGTTTTCTGACCTAAGGAATTAATTAGTAGCGTTTTAAGCGCTACTCCTTTGTAACCATTTCCCTTCTGAGTTTGTCTGCATTTACATGTGGTGCTTATTGCTAGAGCAGTAAGTTCCACAGAACTGTTTTTAAGGATTTAAAGAGTACCTCCTTTATTATTTTGTTTACTGAAAAAAATTCCTCTCATGCTGTTAATTTTTTGCATCATGAAACAGTGAGCACTTATTCTCTGTCCATCATGGCAGTCATGATTATATGTGCTTGCACAGTCTCCTCAGGCATGCCTTGTCCAGACTGAGGCATTTCCATTGTTTTAGTCAACCCCATTACAGAATCTGTTATATATTTTGGTTTCTCTTCTTTCCCTTCTCCATACATTTCTACTGCACCATGTCTTTCCTGAGAAGCAGTAGGCCTGGTTCCAAAAGCTACTTTGACATTTCACAATTTTACAGCACTTATTCCTTTCCTATTCAGTCTAGTTTTTCTTTTGTTTTTGACTAATTTGAGTGGTATTGCAGCCAGGCTTACTGCTCTGTATTTTCACAGTCCATACCAGTGTCTTGGAAAAACAATTTTTTGGTCACATTTCCTACTTGTTGCACTAATAATTGGGCCAGTTTAAAGTATTCACTTTACTTAATCTTTGGAATTTGCATTTGAGTTGTTCGGCTCTTGTATAACTGCTGATGTGTTGTAGTAATCTTTTTTTTATTCATTTTATTGATTATGTTCCAAAGTCTCTTTAATAATGCTTTCACTGAGACAGCCACTTAGTTGATGCCAGGGAAAACCCAACCTAAACCAAAACAGTGGTTTGGATGTCACTCAAGCTCCTTGGTAGATTGATGCAAAGAATTAATTTAATTTCTTGTTTTATTTTTTCTCTTACAGCCTTAAGTTCTTTGAGCATTTCTTTTACATGCTGATAATCTTTTGGCACTGCAGGCCCCCACTAGCACCAGATATCCTTATTTGTCAAGATTTTTATGTCTCAAAATGTTCTTTGGCCTGACTTTGCATTTAACATGTTAAAATTTATGCTCATCTCTGTTTTCTTTAATTGTATACAGCTTTTTTAAAGAATGCATTGTAAAAATTACTTCTTCCGGTTTCTGATTGTTAAAAAGTCAGCTTTGTTTTGGTCCTTCATGTGTCATATATATTCAAACTTAGGTTTTATGATAGTATCTATGAAAATTTAAATCATGTTTTAAAAGACTTTAAACATCTTCATTTTATTTCAGTTTACTAATTTAGATACTTACATATATAGCTGATCTCTTTGAAGTGGATGTTACTGCATTAATGTTTTAATTTATTAACCTCAATTATCTTGTTTTTTTCATTAAAACACCATAGTATCACCTCCAATGTAGTTTTTTTCATTTCTATACTGGAATGTATTCAACTAAGTATTTTTAACACAATTTCCAAGTTGCCTAACATGCCAGTGTCCTCATTTGTAATGACTTAATTAATTTGAATTATTTTTTAATGCTTTTACCTCAGAGATGTCATGTTGAAAGTCTTTGTTTCCTTGAAAAAAAGGTCATTATTTTTTACCAAGAAGAGAGATTGCCTCTGATAGATAAATGTTTCTTTTCCTCTTTCCACTGAGACATTGAAAACCCATCAGATATAATTGCTCAAATACCTCCTTTTCAGATAACTTGTGATACTGTTTGCTCACAGGAAGAGTTCCAGTTCCTTAAAACCCAAACAGATTCACTGTCCTTTTCCATCTTTCTTTTTGCTTTTTACTGGGTACCTAGATCCCACATCTATGTTTCTGCTTTTATTTCTATTACCATTGGTGCACCCTTAAAAGAAATACAAATTCCTGCTCATAGAAAATGCAGATTGAATACATGGAGATTTCCAAACCTGGACACACTAAGATTGAAGGGAGAAACCAAGTTCCTGATTTTATTCTGGCTTTTATATATCATCCAATCAATTACCTCAATGTCATTAAGCTAAAACTACAGCAAATAGGAGTTTTGGGAAGGTGAGAGACTAATTTGGAGCAAAGCAAAGGAATTCCTCCACAGGCATGAGTTCCTCTCTTCAGATGTGGAGTAAGGAATCTTTGAAAAATAAAGATATATAAACACTAATGAAATGATTTAGCACTAAATAAGCATGCAAATACATGCTTAGTTTCTGAACTGTTTCAAAGAATGCCAAAGGACACTGACACATTTTTGGCATTTAATCTTCCTCTTTTGTATCCTGTGAAAATTAGTTAAGGTTTGCTGGCCAAGCCAAGCCAAAGCAAGCCAAGTTGTCTCCCCCATTGTTGCTGTACTTTCTGTGTCTCATAAACAGCCAAAACTTGCAACATTTGGTTAACAAACACATTGTTATGTAGAATTTTGTTATATGAATATATATTCATTTATCTTACTGGATAATTTCAGCAAACTCATCAAAAGGTAACATGTTGCTTTCATTAGTTGAGAGAAACTATACATAGCATCTCTTATAATCTCTTATAGTTTGGAACAGTTGTGATATTTTTTCCTTTTTTGTTTCCTGCCCAAAAAAGATTTTTGTCATTTCTAATCACTTTTTTATTGTGTTTTTATTTGTTTCAGATGGTCACTGGTTTTTTTATGCGTTGACTTGTAACATTCTCAACCTAGGAGGAACAAAAAGCAAAATGTCAGCTTCCTTGCATGAACATTCCCTCATAATATATGTGTTGCGTGCGAAATCTCCTTTTTCAAAAGTCTTGAACTTTTGAATTTGCGTGAATCAAGACAATGTTTTGCTTTCCAGATGATGAAAAACACATTATAAAAGATTGAAAGTGTAATTTTTGCTGGGTTTTTTAAGACTGTGTGTGTTTTCTAGGTTAATTGTTGGCAATTTGTATTTCAAGAAGATGCACAATGTTTTTTTTCTGAAATTTTCTCCCTAACTTTAAAGTAGTCACATTTCTAGTCACAACTATTATGTATCAGCACTATCATTGTACAAATAATCTGCATCAGTTATAATTAAATATATTAATATGCACACACATATATTCATATCTCTATATATATTTATGTATACGCACTATCTGCACTTTGGATGTGAAGTTAGGAAAATATCCATGAAAATTATTCTTGCATTAAAAAAGAAAGCCACAAAAAACCCCCAAAACTAAAAACAAAAAACTTCTTATCTTACTGTTTTCCAATCTGTTTTTTATCACCTCCATTTCACTGGAAAGAGGTTTAAACAATCTATAGGATTCTCTTTCAGGTTATTTTGCATATAACCAATGTATGAATACCAACTTTCTCCATTAAATACAGTAACAGTTTTACTGTTTTCTCATGAGCTGTCAGCTCACAAATGTTTTATTCCGTGTGTTATTACTGATATTTTTCAGGTTAGTATTGTTAATAGAAATTTGTGACTTGTCACTCATGCTTGTCCTTAACTTTAGCTGTTAGTAATGAAAACTTTCTCAATCAATTCACAAACTGCAGTTTTGCTGATGCTGCTCATTTCGTGCTATGAATTTCTGCCAACGCTAAGCTTGTGAAGCCCTATGCTAATTGACTTTCCAATTTCACAATTGAAGTAATATTGTGCCAAATTTCTTGGAACATTATTTTATAGGAGTTCGTGCACGAAATTGACCCACATGAGTTGTTTGCCATCTGTTAAATAAAACCAGAGCAAACAAACCACAAACCAGAAGTAAAAGAAATTTACAGTATCCTTCATGCAGAAGTTGACAAGTTGGCGTGCAAAAACGCCATAGCATGTTACATTCAGAATTACACTTTTAATGACACTCTTGGCTAACAAAGAAAGAAAAATCTGTAGTAATGGTTATAGAATGAAATATAATAGGATATTCTTCCTGCTGGACACCTTTTCTTGTCTCCTCACCAAATTATATCCCGGGGTTTCATGGAAAACATTGTACGCATCCACAAAGGTTACAGTGGGTGTAGCAAAATTATACAAACAATATTTCCAGCTGGAATAAGAATAGAGGATGCAGAGATATAACATTTTATTTGTCAGAAGCATAAATGCCAGTTTTGGTAGGGTTTTTTTTTAATTTAAATGGTACAGTCTGCTGAAGAAAAGCTTGCCACACAGGCAGGCTTATAATTTTGATGTGCATAGTAACGTCTACAATACAGTGATGATTAATAGCAAAAATGAGAATCAGATTATTTGCTTTGTTTTCCTATTAAAAATATCCTGTAGATTCATTTTTACTTTGTCCTTTTTCCTTTGACATTTCCAAGAAGCACTTAAGACTGTTTTTCTTATTTACAAGGAGATTTTAAAAAGTGCCTTACATCATATTCTAGCAAGTCGGCACATTTGAATTTGTGAATTAAGGTAAAAACTACTATTGTATCATGATTTTAGAGGCTAGGTCAGGAATTTTTCTAAACAATGGAAAAGTAGCATTTCAGCTCTGGCTTCTGCAGTGTAATGCCAATTTTTAGAGTTAGTTTCATTGGCTTTCCCTTGAGAGGCTTGGATTGCTTCGACTGAGTTCCAAAACATGCTGACTTAGGAGTGGCCATAAGGTCTCTGAAAAGAAAATTGTAGCAAAAGAATAGTCCTTGTCAATTGGAGGGTTATTCAGAAACATAGCTTAACTATTTTTACTTGGAGAAAACATTCAAAATCCTTTCAAAACAAAACTCAGCCTTTTCTTATTTAAAAAAGCCTATAGCTAGATTTTCTGTTACAGTAGCCTGAAGAAAACATTTCTTTGAAGATCCAGCCATGGATCTCCTGTATCGTAGGTGTCCCAACATCTACACAATCAAATATAAAAACAGGAAAGAACAGTTCCTATATTTTGCTCTTCCTTAATTATAAGCAAGAAAAAGGTATAGTTCTGTCCATGGAATTGTTACATTTTTTTGCTTTGGAAACTGGAATGGCCCTTGAGGATTTGTCCTGCCCATATTCAGCGACTCTGTAGGATCAGGTGTTCCAAGGAATTCCCTAAAGTTTCTTTAACTTGTTTAAAAACAGGCCTTTAGTAACTGTAATTTAGTACTTTATGATCAGTTTATTTTTTTTAGGACTGGGAGGCTTACAGGATTTTTTTAGGTCACAGGTGTGGATGTATGCATTCATTGCATTCAAGTTTTTTGGTTGGAAACTAAGTACTTACTTGCATCTGCTTTTAATAATATTTTTTTTAATTGTATGTTTTTGTTCACTTACATTGATGTTGCTGATGGCGTTTTCTTTTGTTTGTTACAGTGTGATGTTACCTTTTATTTGCTATGCCTTCCATATTGTTTTTAAAAAATATATGAGTAGATTTGTAAGATGAGGCAGTGTCAGGAATGATATTTTATTTTTTGATGTCAGAGGAATTTCTAAACAAAGCCATTTACCTACAGGAAAATTATAAAGGGTTGTCACCAACTTTTGGTTGCGAATGCACAGCATGCACAGTGGTATTCCTCAGCAACTTTAAAAACTAAGGCTAGTCAGTGGAGAAATATACTTCTGCATGTTTGCATTCTCTCCTTTTGATGTCATTGCCTTCAGTCTTGTCAAATTCTGCAAAAGGTAACATTTAGCACAAGAGGGCACTTGAAGAAAAAAAATAAATGACTGCAGAAAATGGGATGTTGTTTCTTTTGAATTGTCATGGAAAGAAAACCCAGCCACTGTTTTGTCAGAAGTTGTGCTACAAATCTCGATGAAATACAAAGCCAGAAGTTTTCATTTTGTTTTAATGCCCCTTTCAAGACTTTCACAAAGAGCAGAGAAGCAACTGCTTGAGACTGACCTAGTTTATCACCAGAAGGTGTGTTATGGGTCATAAGAATAAAAAGTGCATCTAGCTCAGTTGTTTTTCTCCATCAGTGCCCATAAGCTGATATGCAATGAGCAGTAAAAGCAAAACAAATTTATATGTTTTTCACAACCAGTTTCCCAACTTCCAGTGGTTTCTCACCTGTGAGCTTCCTGTGCTTTCTCCACTTGGTGATCCCTCCTCCAGCACCTGTCCAACCTTTCCTTGAACCCAATGCATCTGCAATACTCTTTGTCAAAAATACATCCATGGCTTCCTACCCAGTGCCAAACAAGCCATCTCCAGTGACTAATTTGAATCTGAGTCTTGCTCTCTTCATTTCATACCCTGAGTTCCTCTGTTGGGTCAGTCAATAATTTAGAGTTCTCCCCAGGTCTCTCACACCACATTACTTTTTGATCGAAGTCATCTGTACTTCATTCACCTTTTCTGCTGGCCTCACACCACTTCTCCAGCCTGAAGAGGCCTTTTTGCTCCTCTGACATGAGCTGCTTCATACTTTTTCCTCTCTGACCCTTGCCATTCTCCCTCTTTGAGAGGAATGAAAGGTGGGTGAGCTCAAGTGTGGGTAAATCATGGTCATAATGACACAGAAGTGCTCTCCATTTTTCTCTGTTGGTTTGGTGACTAACCTTAGCACTTGATTTACTCTTCTGACAGCTACTGAGGACCTCGCTATACTGTGCTGAGGCTTGAAAACCCTCTTTTCCTAAAATAGATGGTCCTGTTTTCCAGACTTGTGTTAACTGATGTGTTTCTATGCTGCAATTCCCCTCTGTTTCCTTAATAACGGCATCAAAAGTCTTTTGGAAACCCAAATATGTATTAAAAATAATGTAGTATGGACAATTATACTTAGGTATATCATGCTTGCAGTTTAGTGTGTGTGTTTTCTCCTGGTACCATAATGTGAAGTAGCAGTAAATGTCCTTTAGTCATGCACCTCGTTTCTTCTGAAATGTAGCATCATTACAGGGACATTAAAATGCATTTATGACATGAGCTATATACCTATATCAAAGTTCAAACTTCTTATCTCAATTAGAACTGGGAAAAAATGGCAGAAAACTTTACAATTCAGATAAATCTTTCTATTCTTTTAAAGACAATGGGTTGCTACTTTCATCCTCTAAGATCAATGAATTAAATATGAGTTCAGTATAAATTTTGTGCCCTCCTAATTGCACGATATTCATCCATTGCGTAAGAAATTAATGCAAATTCAGTGTCTCAGGTAAAGATAGTAACCATAAATCTGTGGTTTAGATAGGTAGAATATTCTTACTTTCTCTAAATGATGATACAATGAATTAATACTCAGCTGTAACCAATGTTACAGTTGAGTATTGAGAGAGTTTATTTCTGCTAAACAGTAGCAAGACTTCTAAAAGTTATTTTAAAAATTTCAGTGATGATACACGTATGTAGTTTCTGATGAAGAATTAACTTTCTTTCATTTCTTTCATTTCTTTTAAGCTGTTCTTGCAAAACTCAGTGTTGGAATTTAGCCTCCCTGTTTTTGGAGCATCCAAATTTGTTAATGAGAGTCTTGGTCCATAGTAAACTACAGCTATAAGCAGCTAAATTACATAAGAAATTTTTAAACATAAACCTTCTGAAACACATGATGCAGAACTTTTTTTATTCTGTTTTATATCTACAGAAATATTTGTGATTACATTAAAAAACGACACTTTTTTAATAAGTTCTTTGGGATTTTGGTTTTGGTTTTTTTTAACAAACATTTAAATGAGGAAACAGTTTAAAAATAAAAAAAAAGTTCTTGATGTCACTACTGAAAATACCAGTTTGGACATTTGGACATTGTAGAAGACTTGAGATGCAGAAAAGATACCTCACCTGAAGAAAATATGGAGGAATGAGTCACTTGGCTTGTCTCTCTTGGAATTCAGAGTGTTTCTTCCTTATTAGCTCAGAATTTAGCTCAGCAAATACTGCAGTAGTTTCCTTAAATCAAATCCTCAAAAAAAGGATTTTTCTCTGTGCAAGTGTTTACATGGCCCGGGTTTGGAGTAGAAAAAAGGAGAGAAAGCCATTCTACACATAGAGGAAGCAGCAACAGCATAGGATACCAAGGGGATGGCAGGGTAGCTGAAAAAGTTATGTTTTTATATTGGTCTATTGAGTACTCTTTTCTTCAAATAAAAAAAAATATTTCCTGAAGTAGAAATGGTTTTGATAAGAGAAATAATACACAGGAATGTGTATGTTCAGCCAGCTAATAATTGTTATATGAAATATCTATGTAATTCCATTAAAAATTCCTTCCACTCCCAAATTACCTATTGCAATTCAAAATTCAAATTCAGGTGCTGATGCTTACACGTGAGATTATATTTTATGTATAAGTAAAGTAATTGTAACAGACTGCTCAAAAGACAGGAATTTTGTCCCTGTTTCTGTTGTTCAGTGAAGCAATAAGCAGCAGCAATCACGCTCTCAAGAAAGATAAAACTAGTAAAATCCTGTGTACCTTTAAATAATTGGCTTTGTGTTTGTGCATGCACAGCAGCCAAGGACTTAATGAAAACTTTTAAATCCTTCATTCATACAGCCTCATAGAGTGTAAACAACCAGGTAGAAGACTTTGATAGACTGCCTCATTATAATGGTGCCTGTGCCATTTAATCACAAAGCAAACGGCAAGCCAGTGGCCTCTTACAATGTAGAATGTAATTTTTCTATTTGAAAACTATTTTGCACAAGCCAAACTCAATTGCTTTAAAAATAAAAGCTGAGGTACCTATTCCAACCTACTTATATTGACCTATACATATTTTCCTTACAACTCAGGATGGGTATGCCTGGCTGATACTCAGAGCTGTCAAAATATTAGTATACAACACTAAGTTTATTTATAAAAAAATTAGCTTTGACTATGGAAGTTCTTCATAATTTCTCTCTCTTTCCTTTTCTCTTTTATCATAATGAGCATAAAAGAAACCTGCATGTTTGGTGCAGCTGTTGGGATTTCATTGTAGATTTTCTAGAACTCTGTATTTTTTTCAAAATACAGGCCAAAATTCAAGTAAAAATGTTTTAGAATCAGATACAATTTAAAATTCTATATTAAAAGTATTTGGGTTTTCATACAAACTGTTTTATCATCTGCATTTAAAGAATGAAGTCTAATTGAAGATGTTAGTCAAATTCATTGTGTAATGCTATCTTGTCATAAACTTTTTTCTTTTCAATCTTCATTTGAAAGTACCTTGTTTATAGCAATATTTGAATATTTGCTAACTACTAAATAATTTGTGTCTTCTTAATCATGGATGTGCTCTATCTTAATTATAATATTTCCTCTTACCAGTATAATTAAACTGTAAGAAAATATGTAATTAAACCTTCCCTGATGGAATACAATTTATAATTGTCCTGGTTTAGCACCAGCCAGCAGCTAAGCCACACAACCACGCACACACCTTCCCCGGTGGGACAAGGGAGAGAATCAGAAGGGTAAAAGTGCATGAGATTGAGATAAAAATACTTTATTAGGCAAAGCAAAAGCTATGAGGGCAAGCAAACCAAAACAAGGAATGAATTCACAGCAGCCCGTGGGCAGGCAGGTGTTCAGCCATCCCCAGGGCCCCATGACACATAGTGGTTACTGGGAAAGACGGAGACACTGCAAACATCTCCCTGTTCCTCTTTCTTCCACCAGCTTTCTGTGCTGAGCTTGGCACCATATGGTCTGGAATGTCCCTTGGGTCACTTGGGGTCACCTGTCCTGGCTGTGTTCTCTCCCAGCTCCTTGTGCACCCCAGCTGCCTCTCTGGTGGGACAGGCTGAGGAGCAGAGGCCATGACTCTGTGCAAGTGATGCTCAACACTAATGAGAGCAGCCCTAGGTTATCAACTGTTTGCAGCACAAATCCAAAACACAGCCCCATGCCAGCAACTGTGAAGAAAATTAGTTCTGTCCCAGTCAAAACCAGCATAGTAATGTAATACTCAGCAGATAGAACTTCTCATTAAGTTATACACAATAGTTAGTAGTATAAGTGAGTGTCTTCTGTATGTTTTGTTATCTTTCATTTTTTGAGGTTTTTTTAAAGGATATAAATACTGGACTACAACATCTACAAAGCCTGTTAAGCATAAGTAAATATACAAATGTATACAGTTTTTCAGACCAGGAGTGGAATTCTTTCCTGTGAAGAACTGTAATGAAAGTCTGTGCAAGAACTTACATTCCAAGCATGTTGTCAAAGTGAGACCAAAGAGTCTTGAACTGTCAGCTTTCTGCAAAGAGCTGGATTCTGCCCTACAATTACAGCAGGTGAAGCATGAATTACTTCTGCCATGATATTTTCTTGCATTTTAGGTGAAAGTTTGAATCAGCAGATATTTGCACAGCTCTAGCTGCTATTTGCAGTCAATCTCACTGAAGCTAAATGGAGCCTGGTTATGTCTGTCAAGAGATTCTGTATGCAAATGTATGTATATGAGAAGAATGAGGTAGCTGGATAGACTGAGTGATGATATTGACAGGGACCTTCTCTATGGCTTCCCGAGTTCCATTGTCTGAGGTGAAAGAGGAAATACAGATACTTTTTCAGGTATTGAACCTGTTCAATGTTATTAGCTTGATACTTTATATATTGCTAACCATGTGTCAAAGGGAAGCAGAAAAATACACAGCAGAAGCCCTTAATGCAGTTACAGCAGGAGAAAGAGCATCTGTGAACACAACGTGCTGTTGGTGAGATCAACCTTCTGCTGTAGAGGTGACATGTAAAATATGCAGAAGCTCCCTCAGGTCAGAGTAAATCAAATTGCTAAAGAAATCAGGTTGCCATCCCTACTTTTCATTTTGACTAATTAAATGGCTAACTAAAGACCACTACAATTTACATAGTCATTTCTCCTTGATGTTGTCTTTATTTTGCTGATTCTTTAAAAAAGATGCCCAGTGAATTATAAATTCTATAGTTATAGGCTGGTCTGTTGTGAAACAGATGCTCAATTTTTTTGTTTTGTCTGGACCTAAGCTTCGTAGGACAGAGTAAGTAATTTCAGATACAGGAAGTCAACAGCTCCTTTGCTGTATTTTACTTTCTACATATATACATCATTGTTTTTTATTTAGTGCATTTTGTATTATTATTAATTACATTTTAAATATATGTAGGAAACATGGTGCCAGTTTCTGGAGTGTGCTGTCACAGAACTTGGCACAGTCATTCTTTGTCCTGTCCTGAAAAATCTGCATTTTTCGGTTTTCAGTGAAGAGATTTGTGGCTTGTGTCATGATAAACCAGATTCCTAATAGTGGTCATTTATCATCCAGAGAGGGACATGGATCTGAAGAGCAAGATGATTTCTATTAATGCTTCAGAAAATTGAAGCTTGGCTTTTCCTTCCTTTTTTTTAAGAAAGCCCACTCATAAGCTCTGTAGACTACAACTCTTGGAGGGTCAACCTTACTTAGAAGGTTTCAGGGTATCTCTGCCTACAAACAATAAGATTGTGTTCTTCTGGAATAATTGGAAGGTTTTCCATTGATTTAAATGCAGATCATGCAAAAATAAAAATGGCATCCTTATGCAAGAGACTAAAGGAAAACCACTGAATAATTTGAATGTTTAAAACCTATATGAAAACCCAAGAAGACCTTCAAATTTAGTACTTGGAAAAAAAACTAGATTTCAAATCAGGCTGGTTTGCTTGCTTATTTACCTTAAAAAAGACTACTGCAATTAAATACTTAAATGGAGACATTTATGGAACTAACAGATACAACAATTAGAGTTCAGTTGGAAAGTTTCTTCTAATATTAGTTTTAAAGCAATACAGTCTTTATAGAAATTATGTTCATATAAGGAATTATAGACTGGCTGTAAATTTAGGTTTCTATTTAAAAATTTGAACTTTTTTTAAAATATTGTTTTGTTAGCCATGGAAAGAAATATTTAATTTAGTTCAGTTTCACCTGTTTGTAGGTGAGTCATGCAGTGGGCAGTGTAAGATTCTGGCCTTTGAATAAAATGGTAGCAGCCTGAAATGCAACTGAAATTCAGCAGAAGCAGCTCATCACCACTGAGAATTAATTCTAAATCTCTGTGTTTGGAAAGTGAGAGATTTCCAGTTGTTTATTTCAAAACTATCTTTATATAACTTAAAAATAATCCAGTTTTTATCTATTTTGAAACTAAAGCACTTTGCTAGTTTCCTCTTTGCACGAGTTAGTGCTTAATTCACAAAACAAAAGTGTATCTACAATAACTGCTATAAGCAAGGGAAGCAGGCTGTTCATCCAAAGGTTAATAGTAAGAAATATGGATAATTTAATTTGTAACTCTCTTTGTTATTGTCTTCCTTCTTATAGTGGTTACCTGCACAGCTGCTCTAGGCATTATAGAAACAGCAATAATTATTTGTACAAACCAAAACGGTTCTCTCAGATTCTGAGTACAGCCATGCTAATTATAGTAACTATATTTCAACTGTTAAAATCCTGCTTTAAGATAAGAAAGCATAAGCTTTCAGAGTTAAAACATGATATTGCCATTTTTCTTCCTTGGGATTTTTAGGTCTAGTGAAAGTAGAGATTTAAAGTTTTGTGCAGGCATGTAATCATCTATATTCAGTGATTTGGCAGAAGCACAGTGAAAATAGAGGTAATTCCACCATCCTGTCTCTTCTCAAAGCATGGCTTGGGTAGACTGCTTGTACCAAATTACATAAGCATCTTTGTTGTGTTTTTTAAATGTGCATCTTTGCTGAGATTGCTTAAAGGTGTGCTAATTACTGTCCGTTGCTGTAATACTGGACACCTGTGAGCTTGGAATTAGGCAAAGACAACCAATTCATTTTATGTAGGACACTGAACAGGGAGCAGATGGTAATAAGCTTCAGTCAACATCAAGCTGAGGAGGATTCACACCACCAAGCTAGATGTGGAAAACTCAAAATCCCTTGGCTAATCCCATGAGCCAGCCATTCTCCCTAATTGTGTCTTTCCATAAGAAGATGTACTTTACGTGTTCCAGTCTCAGCTGAATGAACAAACATGATTTAATGTACTGACTGTAGGATTTTACTAATCTATTTATTAGTTCCCCTTTCAAGGGAAGTTATAATGATGTGTTTTCACTTAAAGCAATTAGAATGTATTTTTAACAGGGGAAATTACTTAGATTATAATTACAGAGCATCATGCTGCACTTTTAATGATTTTGCTCTTTAGAAAAATGAACAGTGAGAATCATTTTGCATAAAGTTATTACCTTGCTCTAACAACCTAATACTAACTTCCTTCTCATCCTGTTGGGTGACCACAAGTCTTGGATCAGGGGTCTATGTCTTAGACTGAAATAAAAAAGAAGAAAATAAATGAACATTTACAATTGCATCTGTAGCAGCTGAAATATTTGAGCCTTTGTATCGTTTTGAGGGCACAACCAAAGCTAATTTGTGAAGGTTTTACTGCTGGTTTTTTACATTTATAGTTCCCAATGCTGAATGTTTTAAAATAGAAAATTAAATCTACTGTTATAGCAGCAACAAATCTATGAGACAGTAAAAGCAAGCATTCCTTGGCCTATATGTTTAACAGATAGCAAAGGTAAAAAAAAGGACAAATGTAATTCTACACATTTCCCAGGAAGAAATTATGTGACACATGGGCTTGGCAGAGAGTTGGTTTAGTCTCATGAGAAAAGTGGGCAATCACTAAATAGTAGATAAGGAACGTGGCAGGTGGGTCTTCAGCTTTCTGCATCCAGTGGTTTGTATGCATTGTGTGGTGGCAGCTGCTGTGGAGTCTGGACCAGTATCACAAGAAATTTTCATCCCTTTTCCTCTCAGCTGCAGTATAGACTTTTCTCTAAGAAGGCTATTTGGCTGAGCAGTTTTTGCAATGTTTTTTCTCAAAGTGCATTAAGGAAGCTATATATTTTTTCCTAACCCTGAGTCTTTCAGCTGACATAGAAATTACTAAAATAATTGATAGTCAATAAAAGTCTCACATTAGTGAGGTTATCTCAATCAATCCTCTGTACAGAGACCTTACTGAAAAGTGAACTATTATTCTTCTCTTTAATTCTCTGAAATTACCTCACATCAACAAACCTTGCTAGATCCCTCCTGTGGAAGGTAATTTTCTAAAAGTATGCAAATAGAAAGCAGAAATGACACTGTGTTATAAAAGTGAGAGAGAATACAAAAAGGTTAGAGCTTATGGATTTACAGTCAAATGGTTGGAAACATTAGTCCTTTGACAGTATTGCTATAATCTCTTAGGTGAAGACTTACACTTTTTAGAAATTTCACTGCACAGTGTGCATTAATAAAGGGTGATTTGGGCAGTCTGAAAGGAGGGAGGTTCTAAGGTCTAGGTATTTCAATTAAGAAAGTAGAGACAGCTGCTCGTTGCTTTCCTAAACAGGAAATGCATGAACAAGTAAAGTTTGGACCTTGAATGCATGCCTGAAATATGGGCCTGAGTCCAATGAGAACAATAATGTGATTGAATGAGTTCTTAGTGCACTGAAACTAGAAGAAATAGGAGGCTGAGATGGTGGGGAGAAGGCAGCAGATAAGGGGAATAGGAAGGGTGCAATAAACATTCATAATACAACTCAAATATCTTGCAGACGTGCTTCTGATAAGTTAAAAATAATGTTTAGCTTCACATATGGTTTTTTGTTGAGGTTCCATCACTGTCAGATAAAACATGGGTTATAAATTATGACCTACCTGCATCTCAAAATGCTTTCAGCCATCGTATCAGTTCTCTTTTTCTGCACACAGATATTTCTCTTTTAAGATACCAGACACTGAATCAAAGAACTAATCAGGAGCTTGTGTGATACATAATACTGGAAGATGATCCAAGTTGTTCTTTAAAGCTCTTCTGACTGACAGAAATATCTTAATTTGGTTATAGACCCGTCTTATGATGTAGGTCTTTCCTTTAGTCACAGCAGTTTATTAAATCTTCTAGGTGTGGGATGGCTGTTTAAGATGAACTTGCAGGGTGCCACTGGAAGCATTTGGCTGTTGTAAAAGTCTGTCAAGACTCAACATTTTTGTTGTGAATCCCTGAAAGGGTTAAATTATTTGAGAAAAAAAAACTGATGCTGGCTTTTGGGGTATGTGAATGAGCTGGAATTTTAAGGATGTGAGTGAAGAATGAGGAAAAGCATGGAGGTTTGATTCAGAGCAGTTCTGTCAAAGATAGGGAGACTCTGGAAGACAGAGCATGTGTTCAATGTGTTGTTAAATTTTCCTCCTTTTGCTTTTTACTTTCCTACCACAAGGCTGCTGTTGTGTTGGCAGCTTGATAATATACAATATATTTGAAATTCTCTGAGAAGAACAGAGTGACTAATTGGCTTGACTGTATAGAAGATGTAACAGTTTGTAGTCAAATTATTTTTTTGGTCAGTTTTAAAATCTGTTTTGAGAAATATACTCTATGGAGCAATTGTGGAAAAAGACGTTCTAAAATTTCATCAGAGTTCTGATTTGTTGCTAAAAAGGACTCTATGAAGTGCTTTTTTGTTTGTTTTCTCTTCATGAATTATAACCATTATTAATGTGGTAGCTTTTTTCCAGACCTTTTTTGATTGCTAACCCATAGTGATGCCTTGCTTTAAATGATTCCTCTTCTGTGCCTCAAGAGCTGTTCATGATAATCATATTTTTCTTTTAA
>JAOTQP010001286.1:94674092-94688099 GCA_026413545.1 Cichladusa arquata | reverse complement strand
TGCAGGGATTTGAGATCCCAGAATTTTGGGAAGAGAAGCAATCACAAAATGATCCTGATGCTGCCTTTCTGCCATAGTGATGCCTTGCTTTAAATGATTCCTCTTCTGTGCCTAAAGAGCTGTTCATGATAATCATATTTTTCTTTGCATAATACCCATCTTTAGAAGACATTACTACTGTTAGATATTTATTACTGTTCATTATGGTTTATTATTATTATTGTTATTTTTATTTAATTACTGTTAGATACTTATCTATTATTAATTTATTGTTAGATATGTACTGTTATTATATACTTATGTATTGTTAAATATTTATTTACTATTATTTATCTGTTGTTAGCTACTTACTGTTGTTAGATACTTTTCTGTTACTAAATACCTATTATTAGTCGGTACTTAGAAGAGAGGTAAAGGCCTTGGTAAAGGTGAAGGCCTTGTCAAGCCTCTAAAGTGGGGAAATGATGGCTTGGGTTTTAGCTTTTATGTTTTTCAGATTCTCTGCTGCTTAGTGTGTAACTCTGAAACTTCATACTAGGTGTTAGTAAGTTCTCTTCACAGGGTAGTTAGACAAAACAATCCCTTCCTAGCTGGAAAATCAAGGACAACTGGTACCCAAAAAGCATAAACAATGTGGAAGGGAAGGGGGCAAACCAGGGGGCTGAGGATTTATGGCCTGGATCTGTGGTTGGACAATTGACCCCAATATGTAGATGAACAAAAACTTATAAAAGTGTAGAGACTCGTGACAAGGATCCATCTTGGATTCAACTTGGGTGCAGCTCCAGCCAGGCTCTTGCACTGCACAAGGAATATCCTTTCAATAAATACCTATTGTATTCCTTTTGCTCTGTCTAGTCTCTGTTCCAGGTCAGACTTTACAGGCATCAATAGTGAATCCTATACTATTGTGAATATCAATTTATTGTTAGTGTTTTTTAATAAATAATGAATGGTGGCAGCAGGCGAAAAAATTTAAATCAACTTCATGTCTAAAACAGAGCATACATTGTATTATTCTATCCTCTAAGGGATTTGTATTGAGTACTGCTGCAGCAAGGCATGTGTGGACCTCATCATTTATTTAGCTAAATATTATGATCTTGTGCAAATGGTATAAGGAATGGGAATGGACACTAAAATCAAGTGTCTGTTTTGAGGTATACATCCGTTCACTGTTGGAGATTTACTGGATGATGTTATGATTGATTTTTAAAAAGACCAAAACAACACAAACCACAACAAAACACCCAAGGATTTGTTGGTTTGTTTATAAGTATTTGTGTTAGTATTCTAGCTGGAGATACTTTGATCCACTTTAAGAGGTACTTGAAACTAGCTCCATGTTTGAATGCTTGACTAACATTTCCTCAGCCTTACTTTTCTCTCAGCTTTCAGTAAGAGTAGAAGCCATGACAGTGCTTGGGAAATTGGTGTGTTGCTATGGAAATAGATGTGATACCACCAGTTTATGCTTCATTGCCAGATCCAATGCGAAGATATAAATGAGAGAGAAGTATCTAGGATACTGTTTCTAATTGTGGAAAAAATTAAAATACATCAAATATTAATTATGAGTTAATTGAGGTGCTTTTAATACACCATTATGTTCAGATTTTTTTGTTTTCTGTAGCTGATCCATAAAGCACTTGTCTAAATTTTGACACAGTCAAAAGTTCTGTGCCTGATTCAAGCTGGTTGGACACAAACCTATTTCAACCCAGAATTAGGCGCTCTACCTAGATATCAAATTACAGCAGACCTTACATAAATACTCTGTTGTTCTACTGTCCCGGTTTTGTCTGGGATAGAGTTAACTTTCTTCCTAGTAGCTGGTACGGTGCTGCATTTTGGATTTAAAATGAGAACAATGTTAATAGCACACGGATGTTTTGGGTTTTGCTAGGCAGTGTTTATACAATATTAAGGCCTTTGCTTCTCACCCCACCCTGCTAGCAAGGAGGTTGGGGATGCACAAGAATTTGTGAAGGGCACAACCAGGAGAGCTGACCCCAGCTGATCAGAGGAATGTTCCATATTCTATGGCATCATGCTGGGTGTATAAGCAGGGATACAGCTGGGGCTGGGGACCACTGCTCGGGAGCAGGCTGGGCATTGGTTGATGGGTGGTGGGTGAGAAATTGCATTGTGTATCACTTGTTTAGTATTTTAACTAGTCACTCAAATTGTTGCTCCTGTTGTTGTTTTCTCTTCCATTTCTACCCCATTAAACTGTTGTTATCTAAAATCACAAATTTTACTTTTTTTCCCCCCAATTTTCTCTCCCATCCTGCTGGCAAGGGGAGAAGCAAGCAGCTGTGGGGTGTTTAGCTGCCTGCTGGGTTAAACTGTGACACCTACATTTTCAGTTCCCATGAAACAGGATGATTGTTCTCTAGTAAGCTGAAAGTCTCTTATACTGAATTCAAGAAATTAACAAAGTAATTGATGAAGGAACTGCCAGAAATCATGTTGGAGTTTCCGGTTGGGTATCTGTATGTACGTGCAGGGGAAAAGGATCTGTCAGACATTTATTTTGCTTGGTTTGGAAGGATTAAGTAAAGAAATTGGCAGTGGGGTAGGGGAAATCCAGAAGGGGAGAGAAATGGTCATTTCTGAGACTTTCACACTCTGCTTGTTTTACTGCAAAACAGGAAATATCTGTCCTGAGGGTCTGAATAGGATCCTTCATGTACGAGATGAGTGATTTTTTAGAGGCTGTCCTTTCTTGGACCTCTCTTTCTCTTCCGTGTTTTAGTCATTGCTGCTTGAAGAGGTGCAAAAGTTTAAGTTGCAGAGGTGAAATTCTTGCTCATAAATAAGACAACTGAAGCGTCCGCTTTCAAATCACAGTTGCCATTTTCATTGGTAAAATTCCCCTTTTTTCAGATTTTGACTATCCAGGAGTCTTCTCTGGAGACAAATTGTTAATTATTTCATTCTATCTGAAAAACGGTTCTTCAGTGATATGAGGTAGAAATTACTTCTTATTTCCGTCCAGTTCTCAGAGATCAAATTATTTTTTCCAGTTTGTATTTAGCTGTGAATAGTCGCTTCCCTGGGTTGTGGTGTATACCACAGCATGAGAAAAGCAGCAGGGTAACATGAAAAGAAGCACAGTAAATTTCAGTTTATTTATATATTTACCACAATGATGTTTTCTTCAAGGAATCTACTATCACGATTTGAAAATAGAATTTTTTTTAAAGTATTTTATTGCTTCTGGTGTATCTGACAGTCAGATACATCTCAGTAGGTTGAAGCAACTTGTTCTGCCTTTCTTCAGCAATGCTTGTAGTTGTTTAGATGAGAAGTGAAAGACATAGTTATTCATCCTAGGTGTCATCACAAAGAAGTTTTTGCCCTGTTCATTCAGCCAGCATTAATTGCAGATGATGTGCAGAAAATCAGATTTTTTGAATGCTTAGGAGTAAATTCTATTTTCTATTTAACCAGTAATTTACATCAGTGGGATTACTCCTGTCTCAGACACTTAGGACTCCTGGATTGGTAATGAAAATGTCTAAAATATAACAGAGGAAGATTTAAGATCAATGAAATTTCAGCAATGTCCCTTGTAGTTTGCAAGGTGTTAAATATGTTTTTGAAATTGTTCGAAAGCAGTTTATTTGAGCCTGTGGTCCCTCTAGCCTAGGTTGTGATATCATTTCATGATGGATGCTGCCATCAAAATCACTGCTACAGCAATGGCAGACTGCAAACCTGATTTGGAAAAGAGGAGCCAGGTGCTATTATAGAAAAAAAACCCACCTTAATTTAAAATCCCATATGTTGGCCATACACTATTTCTTCTCTAAAATTTAACAAAATGGTCATACTTAATCTGCAGGATAGTGGTTATCCTAGACTGGTAGTAAAAGGTACAAATTCTGAACTTTCCCAAAAACATCTTGGTACAAATGTCTTGATGATGTGATCAAAACTTAAAAAACTTGTGAACAGAGTACATGGTGTAGTGGAAAGTAAAAGCAGACATTTTTATAATAGTGTGACCCCAGATACAGAGTTATTTCTGTCCCTTCATGATTTCAGAAGAATGGAAACCACCATTCCAGTCTTTGCTGTCTAATTTCTATTCAGCTTTTGTTCAGAGCCTGACATCTGCATGCATCTTTTGATCTGTGCTATGTTTCAACTGAAGAGATGAGGGCAGAAAATTATGCAACTCGGAGGCATAAAGCCTGATGGATTAAAAGAAAATGCATATTCTTACTCTAGACAAAGCAAAACTAAACTTTTCTCTAGAAATTACTGAACCTTAGTTCTGAGGCATTGTAATCATATTTTAGCTCTATATAGTGGGCCAAAACCATTGTTAAAAGACACTTTCTCTAAAGTTAACAATATATAAGCTTTTTAGAAAAATACATGAGCTTTATTTGGAAGGATACAGCTTCAGAGGAGAGAGAGCTCCCATCCTAAATTACTTTTTCAAAAATGTGAATGGAAGTTTTGTTGCTGAGAAGAAGGTAGCAGTATAAAAACTGGGGAGGGGAAATGGGAAGAGAAGACTGAGGAAGTGGAAAGAGAAAATTAAGGGAAAAGCACAGCGTATTAATGCTCTCTAGAGTTGCAGAAGTAGTCCTTGATAGACAATTGCCTTTGCTTGAGAAACCTGCTTTCAGTGTGTGCAAGTGGAAAAACTTCTTGTAGACTCTGTGGACCAATTTTGCTTCAGCTCATTGAATTCCACAAAGATAACAGAGAGCAGAACTGAGATGAATAAAAAGGCTGCATGTTTAGAGAAAGAGATCTCCAGGTTTTTTTCTCTCAGAAATTCCTCACAGAGAAAATTATAACTTTCAGAGAAAATTTGAGCATTTAAGGCTGAATTTAGCCACTAATTCACTTACTCACAGGGTCATGGAGGTCAGCTAGTCCCACATCCCAGGCTGGGACTGTTAACTACTGGTATGTGATTTTAAAATAATCTCAGCCATCATATCAAGGTTTTGCTGTTCACAGTTTGCAGGAATTCTCTGCAGCCGTAATGAAAAGGATACTAAAATGAATTTCTTAATGTAAGCAGTCTCTTAGAACACATGCACCATCTCTTATGACAGCTCTAAGAAATTCTAATCACCTGTAGCAAAACTGGGGAGTACTGCTCTAGAAATTAAGAACTTCAGCCAGAAATGCTCACAAGTCTTTCTATTTTTTGATAACATATACTTTGTTTAAGTTCTCTAAACTAATTAATTTTCCTCTTGAAGTGCTTATAAATGAGTTAAATTGAATTTTGACATCCTCTGTACTTTCATTTTGAGGATATACATTCCCCTCAGTAAAGCTTCTGAGTAGAGGTAAGCGCACACACACTGAGAAATTTAATCGTGGGTATATTTTTAGAACAAACACCCACTTTTATAATTCACTTGGATCTCTGGAGAAGTGGTGCAGTATTGTTAAAAAGATCAGTGACAAGTAGAATGACACAACATGCACAACCTTAAAGGAATTAAATATGTGTTGTATTGTGCTGTATTGTCTTACTGAATTAGCTTATGGTCACTGAGGAATGTTGGGTTTTTTTATGGTTTGCCTTGCTTTTCCTGAAAAAAAAATCAAAGACATAGTTCAATAAATTAAACTATTCTATTCTTTTTATAGGCATGGGGGAAGGAGAGAGAACTTATAACTTCTCTTTTAAAATAATCCCATTGTAAATAAGTAAGACTCTCAAAACAAAGCATGATCCTGAGTTTGTGCTGGACAAAAAAAATTAATATCATAACCAATTAAAATACTCTCGCTAGTCCTAGACAAAATATTTAGCTAGTCCTAGGCAGAATTATATAGTTTCAATTTTAATTGGAAGAGATTTAAAGACTTCTAGAACTAAAGGTTAAAATAAAAAAATATGTGGTCTTGTCACAATTTCTGGATACTGAAGACCACAGAAAGGCAAGCTGAATATAAGTGGACTACTTGGTGTAAATTCTGTTAGGGAAATTCTAATTATAAAATATTAATAATACTGTGCCTATAGAAAGAATTTGTCCCAAAGATCAGTGCTAGTATTGATCTGTGTAGGTGTATCTTGTAAAAACATTTTTTCCCTAATTTTCTACTATATTTTGATTGTGAATTTTTTGTTAGCAGTGATCAAAAAAGAAAAATCTGATAAGAAACCAAGAAGATATTTACATATAGACCTGTTAAGACTTATTCTGACCACCCAACTTAATGACAGTACTTTGAAGCCAAGCTTGGGTCAGTTTTGTGAAATACACTATTTCTCTCTTTTCTTCTGGTTTCTGCCTGTGGTCACTGGGAATATTGCTCTCACTCCCTTCTGAGCAAGCCCTTCATCTGCAAAAGATGTCTGGAAAAGTTTCATATAAATAAGACATGAAAACCACGCAGTGAACTTTGCTATTACTTTCCACAAAAAACACGTTTTGAAAAAATGAAAACCCCCATAGACCTCCTGTCTTCCAATGCTTGTACCATTGAAAACTACATTTTAGTTTCTGCAGCCTTCATAAACAAGGATAGGAACATCAAAAAGATCTACAAAGTATTTTAAAGTACATTACACTAAAGCAAGTATTGTAGGATGATGTTTGATAACAATTAAGAATTGGAAACTTCTGCTGTGTGCATAGAAAGGATCGGACAGACTGCTGTATGGCATTGCACAGTGTATCTGGTGGAACAAATCCTGTGAGACAATTACTAATGCTAATAATATTCTTCAGTTGCTATGCTGCTAATAATAAAAGATTGGGGGCAGTTCATAGAAGAAAGGAATTCCTGTTGCATGTAATAAAAGAAATAGCAGCAGAAACGTAACCGTAGAGAGAGGTAGAATTCTGTGAACAAGTCAAAAAATCATTGCAAATAGAGCTGATCTTCTGTTATAAACCTTCTCCATTTATGTAATATGTTACTAATTTATGAAGTCTTAGAACTGAAATCTATCATAAAACAAGACTGAACTAATTTAAAGTGATTATTGAAAGATATGTAGAAGTCCAGCAGGGCAGACTTAAGGAGACCATAGGGAAAACAGTAGGAACCAGGGACTTGTTAATTTGGAAGGTAGATGAGCCAAAGGAGGAATTACTTGTGTGCTGAGAAGAATAGGACTAGATCCTCCTAAAGAAAATAGAACAAAAGCCTCTGCCATCAAAAAGTCAGGTGGTGGAGCATCTTCAGCTGCTGAGTGCCACAGTGGCTGTCTTGCTGTGACCTGCTGCTGTGAATTCAGTAGTGAATGCTGCATTGAGCTAACATGTCTTCACCTGAACAGCCCTCTGCTGATAGATTCCTTATAATATATGCTAAAAACACAAAAGCCAGTAGTGGAATGTACTATAACAAGTGATTTCAAATAAAAGGCAAAAAATCCTTTCATGAAGATGCTAGCTGCAAGAATTAGAATTTGTTCTGGGACAAGGCTCATAAATTAAATCACAATAAAAACTCTCCAAGGCACGGTGGCTACGTATTAGCCACTGAGCATGTATTAAAAAAACCATGAGTATGAAATGTCCAGTATTTTCTCCCCCTGTGACTCCTCAGAAAGGAAATTATTTTGGTCCTAATGAGCCAGTACCATAAGGAGAAGAAGAAAACTTGTCCCACTTCAAATATCTCCTTAGATATAAATTGTGTGATGAGTACACGAGGAGTAGCAGCCACTTATTGCATGGCTCTCTGCAGCTGAAGGAGGTAAGGCTCAGTGACTTGCACATTTTCTCTCATTCATCTATGCCCAGCTCTTACCTAACTCTCTTTTGGTTCATATGCAAGCTGGGTCATTTAAGTGCACGCTTTAAAGCAAAAAGGAATGTGTAGCAATTGCTGCTCTGCAGTGCTGGACTTAGACCTGTCTGTATTATGGCAAGAGCTTTAATGACCACATACGAAGAGCTGCTTGGATTAATTTCTGAGATACTGAAATATAATATACCAGTATATATAATATACTGAAATATAACTGTGATTTTAGAAACCTAATTATAATATACATCTATTGGGGAATGGCCCTAGTATCAGTTGATTAACATGCAGAGACAGAATTTATCTGCTGCTGTCAGCATATATTATCTAATAGAGAGATAATGTAAATAAATACTTAATATAAAACACCTCTCAAACTCGGAATTGTTCAGTGAGGACAACTGAGATTTCCGGTGTTCTTTTATTCAATTTTACACCAAAAACTTCCTTGTCTCTTCTCCCTACACCACCTCCAAATAAGAAACTTTAATTCTCAGGTATTAAAAATAATTTGGGAATTCTCACCATGACTTTATTCTAGATAAAATCAGTCAAGAAGGTGCACTTTCTGTGGACTCTTGATATGTAAGACAGCAACTGTGATGACCTAGTCAAAAGCAACCACAGACAAAAATTCTTGAAGTTGCTAAGAGTTGGTCATAATACTTTGCATATTTGGGCATTCTAAAAAATATAATGAAGTTGCTAGTCTATTCTCTCACAGTATCTCAATTTACAGAATTATGTATCATACAGTATTTGGCAATTTTTTTTTTGTAGTTCATGATTCATAGCGTGTTCTTACTTAGAGTGGTGATTAATAAAGGTAATCATTCTATTAAACCTACTGGGAATTTTCCATAAAATCTGCATGTTTTATATTGTAACCGTGGTTTTCTGCTGACTTTTTAAATGGAAAGGTGGCTTAACAAGAAGCTGACTTGCTGTGGTTTGGGAGTTTCCTCAGTGCTGTCGCTATATAATAAAGCTGTGCCTATAACAAGCTACCTGTACTTTCAGTCTTAAACTGTTACTAAGACTTCACAACTAAGATAGAAATTATTACAGAAAACCAGATGTTGCTTCTGGTACAATTAATACTAGTGAGCACACAGCATTACCACCCTGCTTCTCTCTTACATTAGACTGCACATTACAGCTTCATATCTTATATCTGAGACCATCTCAGCTGAGTTAGAGGTGAGAAGGGAACAACACAACTTCCTGCTGTTGTCCTATATGCACTTTTAATACTGCAAGCAAGTGAGAAAAGGTGCTTGTGTTAGCTACTCTTAAACCAACATGCTAGATGTTTGTACTCTGTTAAATTTGACCAGAAATGCTGAAACTTTTTTTTCTCTTCTTCCACCTTCAGGTGGTCCCCAGAGCACAGAAAATCAATGTGCTTTCTATTTCTAAGCAGCTGATGAGACTATAAAAATAAATAGCATCAGTTGGGTAGACAAATAATTTTCTTCTGCCCATGGGAAATTGTTGTAGAAGGACAATCTTAGCTCCTGAAAGTTCTGGAATGCTGGTGAAAATCAGTGAAAGTAGGGGGAGGGGTGGGAAAGTTATTTTGAGTGTTTTTTCCTCTTAGATAATAATATTAGCTTAGTGGGATGACCATAATTCCTTTAACAACGAAATTAATGTTTGATTTATGAGGCCTTGAGTGTTACCAGTTTGAGTCTGAGCCAAAGCACACTAAAGCATGGCTTCTGTGCATTCTCCTGAACACATTTTGAGTGAATCTCTCAAATAATTCACGGCAAATTTTTTTGAGACCTATCACAGGTACAGAGCAGGGAATTCAGAGTGGTCTTAGGAAGTTTGAGTTTGGAAACCGCCTGCTTTTCCTCTGCTTTATTTCCCTGGGGTCATGAGAACGTGGTTCCTAATCCCTTGTAGTAGCTATTTCCCCACAGGACAGACTGTCTGGGAATGTAACATACCAGCTGCATTTGTGTTCTGAGGGAAGCTATTTCATGCTATTTTGCTTTGAGTAAAAGCTGTCTTTATCTGTTAAAAATTTGCTGTTGCAACAAAAGCTGAACAGAACTGGTGTTAGTAGTTACAAGAGCTAAGGGCTATAGCTTTTTCTTCCAAATCCTCTTAGTTGTGTGTAAAAGCATTTGTTTTCTCATCCTTTTCTTGCTTTGGATTACGTCTCTATTCGTTACAAAATTGATGCATTGAAATAGCAGACTGGTAACATCTTTAACCAGAGATTTCCTGGACATACAGTAAAATCACTAGCACGAGTGGCAGAAAGCAAATCGCTTATACAAATGAGGGAGAGTTTGAAATATGTATCTTTTTGTCTGCATTCATCTGAAAGTTACAACACCCAGAGCAAGTGCTGGTGGGGATTTTGGGTGTTTGGTTTGATTTATGTTTGTTCTATTTCGTTTTTTACTTCAAGGTAATTCTGTGCATAAATATTGCAGGAAACTTCAATGAATTACTCCATTTTAGTATCCATTTAATTTCTATGGCAGGGGATTCTAGCTAACTCTAAGCTTTTGATTCTTTCCACTTACCACAATATGTGAATCCATCTTCCTCCCCTTCAGTTAATCTAAAGAAAGAAATAATGAAGGTCCTTGGGGCATGATAGCATCTCTTACAACTATGGTTCTTTGTCAGGAGGAGATTTAACCTATAGGTTACAGTAATGCAGGTGATCAAATGCCAGAAAAACAGCACTGAAATTAGACATCCTCTTGAACATTACTATTTATATTGTCCTGCTCAAACCCTTCTGCAGTCTACATTTCACAGAACACCTTCTTTCCTATGTATGACTAATTTCTCCATGTCATAGTACTTAAAGGGGATTCAAAGCAGAACATCTAACTACATTAAAAAAAAAATTATTTGGTTTGTAGGAAACCAACACAATTGAGTCATGCAACCTGATATTTCAGAGGTTTATTGAATATGCCATAGATAAATGCCATTTTAAAAATCTTTTCCTGTTCTGTGGTACAGTGAATCAAAACATGTTTGAAGAGCTTTTCTTCTGCACTGGCATTCATATATTCTTTAGGCTCACTGTATAAACATGATGCACACACTTCATGCATGCCTGTGTGCCAGGGGGAGTGACCAGGCATTAAATAGAGTCATTTACAGATTACAGTGGGCTTTCACCCATTTGCATCAATGTGGCTGGGTTTGCAAGGTTTTCTAAATATATGCTGAAATGACAAAATGTGTCAAAGAATAAAAGGCTCTAACTTTCCTATTCTACTCTGAGGATCAATTGCTGTTAAAAATTATACTCCTGCATAAATATACAGTGGCACTTACAGTCAGCTCTCATTGTTTTTTCTTTACCAAAAATGCTTTAGACTTAGTGCTGTGCTCAGATATGTTAAAATACCATGCAAAGCAAACTTTTCACTTATTTTATCAGTCAAAAACAACAGCATCCTGAGGACTTTGATGCCTCATCTGATAAGATGGGTTTCTCTGCAATAATGTAGAGAAAAGATAGATGATCAGGAGGCTGGAGCACCATCTTATGAAGACAGGCTGAGAGTTCAGGTTATTCAGCCTGAAGAAGACAAGGCTCTGGGGAGACCTTAGAGAGCCTTCCAGTACCTAAATTGGGCAAGAGGGTCTTCAAGAGAGATGGAGCAGGACTTTTTACCAGGGCATATAATGACAGGAAAAGGGGCAGTGGTTTGAAACTGAGAGCAGGTTTAGATTAGATATGAGGAAGAAATTCTTTACTATGAGGATGGTGAGGCACAGGGACAGGAAAAATTGTGGGTGACCCATCCCTGGAAGCGTTCAAGGCCAGGTTGGATGGTCCTTTGAGAAAGCTGGTCTGGTCAGAGGGTTCCCTGCCCCCTATGGGTTGGAACTAGATGATCTTTAGAGTACCTTCCAACCCAAACTGCTCTATGATTCCATGTTATATTAGAAAATCCAACTGATGTAAACCTGAGGAATAATTTTGGATTCTGAAGATAAATTTGAACTTGTAATGCTCTAAATTGGAGCTGTAAAAACTATTTGAGTCTTTTCCCCCTTGGTAGTATAGAACAGATGTCTGTGATTACTGTTTTGTTCTGAAGCTCTGCTTCATTTTAAGGTACCCTGTTGCATGTGTTTGATTTTTTAACACTTACTTTCACAAATCCTTTCCTTCCTAACATAAAGTACTAAGGATCTGAGCTGACCAATACAATGTTTCAGTGTGTGTTATTTCAGCTTGTGTGTAATAGTCTGGATTTAGTTTTCTAGAGACATAAATAAGAATTCTATCTCAATAACTTGTTTCTTTCCCAGCATTAGGTTCCCTTATAGGTACAATAAATACCTTAATTTTTTCAAGAAGTGATGACTGTCTCCAAAATATGAATAAAAGATACCATGTTTCAGCTTAATAAGCTCATCTGTGGAAGAAACATAATGCTATTTCCACTATTTGTATGTGTATTCACAGTATTAAAAATAAAGGAGTCTTAGTTTTCTTTTCTAAATATTGCTTTCCATTGCAGTATATCAAACCATCCTTTGTAGTTTTTCAAATTCAAGAGGACTATGTTTACTTGTAACTCATTAGGTAAAACATTTTTAAAAAAATGGAATTGCCACTAAAAAAAACCCTTCAGGTGAGTTAAGTAAGGTAGATACTCCACTTCAGTTTGAAAACTTAGTAAATTTTAATATTAAAATATTGCAAAACCATAACTTTCTCTGCTGGTATTTTTTTTTTTCTGATTGCATTGAGAAAAGTATGTGTAGGAGGAGATATCAACATACATGGGAACATAATTATTCTCAAGTAGGTGCTGCACATTCAGCTTAGGCTCAGTGAAATGCTTGAGATTTCTTGAGCATAATAATTTCTTTCAAAAATATTGCAAGCTCTGGGATTTTTCTGCTGGATGTGTGCTACAATTATTGAAGCCAAATTTTTCTTCTGGTTTCGAGGGTGTTTTTTTGTCATCAACTCTGAGGCCAGACAGGAAGTGAGCAGTATTAGTTTTCCTCCAGAAGGATCACTGCAGTTAGTCTTGCCAAAACTGAGTCAGAGACGCAGAGAGCCAAAAGAAGCGGCTACTGGAACTGATTTTTTTTAATAACCATAGGATCAATTCAGATGTAAGTTATAAATTCTGCTGACCTGCAGACTGCTGTGGAGTCAGAGTGTCTTATTTCTGTAGGCTGTCCTTCTGCCTGATGAATTGCCCTGTTGGTACTTCAAAACAAAGCAGCAGTGGTGAGGTTTTAAACTTTGGATGCTTAAGGATTGATGAAGTCGTAAAACACTTTTCACAGGAATACAAGGTACAGATCTGTTCAGATATGTATCCTCTACTCTCTTTTAAACATATAAAAATAAAAAGTCTTCAGATTCCATAACTAAAATGTTTGCATGATGCACAGAGTAGTTTAACTAGTAGAGGAGTAGTTGGAAAATTGCTATGGTGTACTTTGATTTCACATAAATCCCTAATAATAAAATAAATCCTTTTATGGATTACATGTATAGCCTATGACTATAACACCATAAATTATAGTATATTATAAGCATCTATATGAATCTGTAATGGCATGTTATGGCAGCAAAAAGATGACGTGTGTATACTATAACTGGGTGAATTGTCCCTAATCATCTCTCTCTAACCATCCTAATTGTCAGACTGCAATCAAGCCCACAAGGATTGATCTAATCTTAGATGAAACAGTTTCTAGCAGATGTTTCTTTATTTCTTCAAATCCTAACTTTAAATACCAGCAGATTTGCAATGTGCAAAATATTAGTGATAAAAAAAATGCTGTTAGAAATTTTAGGATTTGAACTATGATACTAAAATTATCTAACACCAGATTGTAAGCTCTGTAAACTAGAACTCTAACCTTGCTCCCTAATTTGGATGATGAAAGAAGCTCAAGGGTACATGCAAGGTTAACATATATGAGGAATGTTTCCCTGCTGGAAGGCATTCATAGCATACCTTCAGACAATATTTCTCATTAAAGACATTATTAGTCTTTTTTTTTGGTATATATTTGTGGGATTTCTTTAATCCTGACTTTACAGCTGACTTTACGGCTTTTGCTTTTATTGTCATTGCTTTGTGGTAGATTGGTAGCATTTGAAGAAAATATATTGAAATAGGCAAGAGCAGGTGGAGAGTTAGACACAATTGGAAAAAAAAAAAAAACAAAAAACAAAAAACAAAAAAAAAAAAAAAACAAACAAAAAAAAAAACGAAGCAAAAAAAAGCTACCCAG
>JAOTQP010001286.1:94632103-94673992 GCA_026413545.1 Cichladusa arquata | reverse complement strand
CGATCTCTGGGTGTGTTTCTAAGCCCTGAACAGCTACATGGCTAGCAGATACTTACAAAAAAAAAAACGAAGCAAAAAAAAGCTACCCAGGCTTATTGCATCTTGTGGTAAAGTCTCAGCCCCACATCCCAGAGCTGCTGACAGGAGCAGGTAAGCTCTTGCTTCTGAGCAGGGCTATGGATTCATTTCAGCTCTCCTGTTCGGATACTGGGTATCAGATGGCTGTGGACTATCTCTGCCCTGCTGCTGGGACACAGGTGAGTTCCCAGCAGTGTAGTAAAGGAGCAGGAGCTGGCCTCAATTCCCTGCCACTCTGCACCCTCTGTGCTAATTTGGGAGCTCAGTGCTGTGCAGCAGTGCTCCGCCTCTCTTGCTTCCTCATAGGAATCCAAATTTGCCAGCCACAGTGCACCCAATTAGTGAAGAGGGAGCTGTATTTAATTTTTATTGTCAAAAAGGTAGACAGCAAAATCAGAGCTGTTGAAGTGTTGGTAGCTCAGGTAAGTGGATTGCAGGGTGAGGTGTTTTGGTTTGTAGTTCAGGCTTTCTTTTTCCCTGCTGAATTCAGCAGTAGCTCAGATCCTGTAACTTGCTCTTTAGGCTGTGGTATGGATCCCCATTTTCCTCCTGGGCCTTTTTACAGATAATAACTGTGTTTCAATTTCTCCCAAGTTTTACTTGAATGTGTGACAAGTGTTGTTTCATTGAAGCAGTAAGGTGTCACCTCTTGTCTCTTCTCCCTTAGCCAAATTATGCACAGAATCAAAAAATGGTGGGTGTCAAAACAATGGTTAAATATGACTTTACTGTGACAACTTTTTTTTTATTTTTCTCACTATGAACACTATATTTTTAAGTTGCAGCTACAATTTTTAATCTCCCAACAAATTGCATCTCTTTCACATACCCCATAGGAATATCCATTTTTAATGGAGATAACGAGTGAGGTAAACTTGAACACATTCATATTTTAGTGTTTTTAATGCATATACTGCAGATGTTGTCTTGTCAAACAGGAGAGCAATGCACATGGCAAGTCAGGGATGAGAAATCAACTAGCCTTTCCTGCAGATAATGAGATGTAAATGCAGAACTGAATATTATTATGTCATTGTCTTCCTGGGAGAAAATTTGATGGGCTATGCTAGCAAAAAGCTCCATGAGTGATGCTTCAGTGCCTGTCCTGGTCAGTGATGGTTTCTGTTAGTAATTAGGAGCTGACTCATTGCTATGTCTCTCAAGAGACAAATGTTTCTACAGCTAGTGGCAGAAAATTAGATGGTTTTCCAATATACCCGAGAAAGCTGCCATTTGTACTGTCTTTTAGATAGGTGCAGGGAGATTTCAGAGCATCTAAAGTGGTTTGGGAAAAAAGCTTATAGCGTTATAACTTTATTTTGAAAAAAGCATGAGGGATTTAATTTTTTGTTTCTGATTTCTTTTGGGTTGTTTGAGTGTGAAATTTCTGGAGTTATGTGTAGAAACTTGTCAATAAAGATCTCTAAATATTAGCGATGACTGGGAAAGCTTTATTTGCTACAACTGTGGATAAAAAGAAATGTGAATTTCAAAAGCATTTATTGTAAATGACTAGGAAAAGGCCTTAACTATCTCTGGAAAGTGGAAAATCATGCATAAGATTTCCACTGTAAACCAATTATTTTAAATTATTTTAGAAAAGGGGAAAAATATTTTCTTCTTTGTGAAAAAAAATCTTAACTGATGCATTTCCTGCAATATGTGTTTTAATGGATTTGTTATGAACAGCCATGACAACAATAAAACAGAATTGTATGATGTGAACGTGAAAAGTATTGACCCGTTCAGAGGCCAAATTTTTGCATATATTAGTCAAGAATATTAAAAAATATGAATATGCTGGAAATGTGAGCTGAGAATGTACTATATTAAGAAGAAGAAAAAAGTAACAAAATAAGATTATGTGGAGATTTTGTAATTAATTGATCTCTTGCAGTGTTTTTAAGTAAAATATAAAAGAAAGGATCTCTGAAAATTAATAGAAATGTAGCAGCATTAGAAGTCAAATTTCTGACTGAAAAGATTTCAGAAATAATTTTGGGGGGGTGATGAGGTTATATTGTTGCAGGTTCTGGAATCCTCTCAGTAGCAAGATGAGTCTGCTCAGGGTCCATCTTGAGGAAGGAGGCTTCTCCCCCCCACAAGCTCCTACATTGTAATCAAAATCATTCCCATATGCAAGGGGCAACCTAATCAGTTCTCACCAGACCACAAGTGTGCTGAGTTATTGCCATGGCTTACTGGTACATAATTGCACAACATCCTGGGTAATAGAATCTGGAGGAATATTTTTTTTGTGCTATGCCCATCTTGTAAAACTGAGATAGGAGGGGTGTTGTTTAAAGATGTTCTGCTATGCCTAAGGCTCTGTAGGTAATTTCAATAGAACCTTTCTCAAGATTGTAATGAACAAGTTTTTGTCCTTCTAATTGATACAGTCATAAAAGAAAACTTTAACCCAGCATGTACTTAATGCCATCTTCCTGAATTTCTCCAGTAAAAAATGCAGTGGCATGGGGTAGACTTTGTGTTGTCTGCCCTTGATATAAAATTTAAAATCATATTTGTTGAACAGCGAGTGCTCACCCAAGGATGTAGCCCTGATTAAATGATCAAATATTTGGCATTTCTTCAACTAAGCACATGTGGAAAACAGTCTCACAGGAAATACTAAATATTATGGAGACAGCACAGTGAATGTTCTAATTCACTCAGTTCTGAAAGGGCTGATGCTGATTTCTCTCACAATGGCTTGCCCAATTATCTGAGGACTTTAGAAGTCTTTCAGAAGTTTTGATTACAGCCAATGGCATCCTAAAGTAGGCCAGGGATAAAAGAGTATCTCACAGTTCGTGAATAATTGAGCAGGCTTCTGTATAACAATGAGGTGCCTTATGAAAGGCAAATGTTTGTTTGCTGTGTGCTCACATCTGCACCTATTTATTCATATTTATAGGTAAATTCATATGCTAATGCTTTTTCAAACACTAAGATACAAAGTGTCTGTTGGCCTAATAAGGTAAAATGCTGCTGAAATTCAATGGAACTGTATATGTTTATACCATCTTTAAAATTAGGTTGCAAAAAATAAAGTCCAAATGCAAGGATGTATCTTGGCATATGTACATAGAATATCAGGAGTCCTCTTTGGGCCATTTCATTCTTCAGATCTCTTCTCTTCTTAAAAGTCTGGAAAAAAACAGATGCCAATAAATTGAAGCAGTTACAGTCTAAAGGACGAACTTATCTTTCTCTCCTCTTGCTTTTCCGTGTTCTTTAAAAGCAAAGGCTGTTCATTCCTGCAAGCCTTTGAATTGATCTGGGTTCTGAAATGTGTGAGAAGGCCTGATGAGGAGCATCTATAGAGATAACTAGCACCGAGCCCTGCTATTTGATGGTAGTTCCCAGCAATAAGGAGGTCAAACCCTTCCTCTAGAATTTCATAAGCTTACCTGCAAAACCTCAAACTCACTTTCACACTGTCCCAAATTGATATCCAGTGAAGAAAAGACTGAAGCCATCATTTGTCTGAACCTGCTCCTTTGTCACTAAAAGAAGTGCTCTGGAGTATTCATTAGATGACCTTTGATCTAGAAAATGTTCTCATCTTCACAGGGGCAGATCTGACTCCATGACTATGATGTCTAGTTTGCCTTTTTGAGGGAATATTTCTAATGTACTGGATCTAACTGATACTTCTCATTGCAACAAAATATGAGTCTCCCATATATACATGTATACACATATAAAAAATATATTTTAAAAGCCATAAACAAATAAAAAAATAAAAATAAAAACAAAACAAGACAAAAAAAAGCCCTCCACCAATTTTTGAAAAAGTTCTGTTAATCAACACAAATTATTGGTTTCATTGTCACCAGCTGTCAAAAATTCAGGTCATCTGTAAAATGCAGATTCCCTGGCTATGCTAAAACCCACCACGATATATGATGACTTGGGTTGGTCTGGCTTTTCTAAAGAGAACTGTAAGACATTAAAGGTACATAATAAAAATAAGGAAATTGAGAAAACATTTGAAATTAGGATAGTGGATTTTACCTTGGTAAAGAACTTCCTAGGAAAATACTTTCCTCAGAGGAAGAGAAATGAACTGAAACTACACAGAGACTATAAAAACCACCCAAGATCCCAGAAGAGTCAGAAGTATTATTAAAAGTGACACTTTTATTAAATGAATAAATATGTCTCTTTTGGACAGTTGGTGCTGCTGTTCTTTATTAATGTCAAAATAGTGTGAATATTCTTTGTGGAGCTTTTCATGGTACAAAATTGTGTAGAGTTAGTATGTTTAATCAAGAAATATCTGAGAGAGCAGTGCTGTAGTTTTGGTAAAGTCAAGTTGCAACACTGCCAAGACGTGATTTGAAGAAAGATCTAATAAAGATGGTTTATGATGTCCCAAAGTGTAATGTCATTTTTTTTCAGGAAATATGATATTGTCTTTGCTTTCCCTCAGGATAGGTGAAGTAATTTCTGAGATAGAAAGTATGGTTGTACAGTTGCCACTTTACAACCTTAGTAGAAAAAGCCTAAAAGTTGTATGCTTTGTAAGAAGTATACTTGCAGAGAATTTAATTACATACCATGTTTTCTTCTAAAAGTCTTCATTATTAAATATATTGATGTAGCCCAATGGTAGGGCTTTTAAAGAAAACACTTATTTTGACTGATAACATTCATCTTAGTGACAACGGGATAGTGTCAGTAGTATTATATCATCATGTGGTTAATTAAGCTTAATTATTTTAATTACATTATATTTTCTGCTTGCTCTCAGTTTAGACAGCAGATTGAGGGAAAAACTCTGCCTGCTCTGATTTCCTTGGTTTTTTTATTATTTAGTTTTTTGGTAATGGGAGGTATGGTTGATCCAAAATTAATAGTACTGTATTTCTTGTGCTGTGTCATTAAATTTTGTAGAATTTGTACTGAATTAAGGCTCTTAATGTATAGCCAGTGGAATCATTAAGTAGTGTTGGGTTTTGGACTTTCTTCAATGTGGTCTTGAATTAATAACATCAAATTGCATCCATTATTGTTTATAGAGCTGTCCAAGTACTGGAGAGAAGAATGAAGTAAACTGCTGTCATAGATTATAAAACTAGATTGATATCTAATCTCTTACTTGCGTAATATAGTCTAGAAGATTATCATTAATCAGCTTCTCTTTGAACTGCTAATGTTTGATTATTTGTTAGTTTAAATATTTTTTAAAAAATTCTGGTTGTAGCAATATGATCAGAATGCTTGATAGGTAGTGTAATAAAGTCCTCTGGTTTAAAAATGCTTTTTATGCAAAATCTAGTGTGTTTCTCATTAAAAAAAAAAATTGGAAGGATTTTTTTTTTTTTACTATGTGCTCCCAAAGTTTACTAATCTAAATATTTTTTCTTAGAAAGTTTGTCATCGAACTGAGAGAACTAGATATTGTTGCCCAGAAATAGTCACATTAGTTCTTACTTCAGCCTTGTATTTTCTCTTCTATGTACACAATGATGCTAAAGGTGATTACTGTGTTCTGTTAAAAGCTGCAATGAATGTTTCTCAATGGTATTAATCCTGTCATAGAAAAAGAGGACAGAAAAATGTGAAAGCTAGAGATGCACGGAGTGATTTCTGAAAGTATTTTCTCTAATGACAGTCTTACAATGCTTTTCATATTCAAAGTTCATTAATTTACTTGTATCTCAGGGATTGCCAATTTTGGCAGTAATGAGAGAAATTGAAGCAAAAAAGTTTACAGAGGATTGGAAATCAATATGTATAAATTGACAAACTGGTATACTTGTGTAGAAATAATTGAAGCTCCCAGGATTTTCCAGACTCTTAAAGTAAAATACTGTCATTTTAAAATTTCTTCCTAAGTCAGTTCTCTAACTGAATACATTTGTAATACTGTCCACCTTTAAAGAAAAACTAATAGAATCCATTGATTTTGTTCACAGATTTTTAGACGTTGTTGGTTGGTTTTCAAGAAGGCTTCCAGTAAAGGACCCAGGAGGCTAGAAAAATTTCCAGATGAGAAGGCAGCATATTTCAGGAACTTTCACAAGGTAAGTCATGCCTTTCTCATCAACTGAAGCATTGCCTGTTTACCACTTTTCCTTGGGAAGAGTGTGTTCTTGCTATGTCTGATTTGCAAATCATACAATGAAAGGCTTGTTAAAAGCCTAATCCTGGCAGTGAAAGCAGAGTAAAACATCCATAAGTCTCAGTGTTGCAGGTGAGATGTCACACTTTTTTTACCCAGACGAGCACAAGACCCTCAATATACGTGAAGCAACAGAATGATGTTTTTTTAGTTAAACACTCGTAGTTTGGAAGTCTGTAAAATTGTCTGTCTGTTCAAATTTTTAATCAGTAGTTGTTAGCTAAGTATTAAACAAATTCTGAAAATGCTAAATGCTTTAGTTGTAATGGTGACATTCTTCAAATGTGTAAGGTTTTTCCCAGAACTCAAGATTTACAAGCCCTGTCAACAAAAAGTGGTTTTAGCAATAAAAATCAGGACTTATTGAATGAGATTCTCCCTGCTTCCTCTATCACTTGCACTTCTGTGATGGGAAACAAGGTATTTGAGCATTTCTTCTTCTTTCTGTCTCATAAGTTACTGTTATCAGCCCCCCCCTCCAAGTCTGTCAGTAGACTTCATGCTCCTAATCCTAAAACAGGCAGGAATCTATGCTTGTACAACTGTCTTCTATCAAGTCAGCTTTATGACATATCAGTATTACATATTCCATTAAACCTGTCAAGTTGAAACACAAAGATGACTTAACCAAGGGCCACACAGCAAGCAGTGGAAAAGTGTGAAGGTAAGCATAGGTCTCTTGAAGGCAAGTGAGGTGTTTTCACCATAAAACTACAAATTGGCCTTCAAGTTCCAAATAGTTCCTGTAGCCAGACTGCTCTAGCATGGGTTCCCCTATGGGGACACAAGTCCTGCCAGCTCCTCTCTCCATGGATCCACAGGCCAGGAGCCTGGGCTTCTGATGTGGCCACAGTTCTTTTGCAAGGCAAGAGCTTTGGGGAAGTTTTTGTGTTGTTTTCTTTTAATTGTTTTTTGAGCCTGTTATGCCTGTAGCGTACTTAATGTGTTAAAGGACTCCGAAAGACTTTATATGTTGCTTGTAAACTGTCATCATTGTAGAAAAATAATATGAAATGCAGGAATTTTTTGGGAAGCTAAGAAAGTAACAGAGATACCAATGCAGCTGCATGTTGTAGTATTGATAGAAGCGTCCTTATTTGCAAATGGAAAGGATGGGTGTTACTCTTCATCATCTGCTTTTTCCCCTCTTATTCCCTTCCAATAGGATAGGAAAGAAAGTAAAAGAAATGGATACTCTTTCCTATTTAAAAGGATAATGTGTTTCTGGCTGTAGAGAAAAAAGAATTGTATCTGTTCACTTGGATTATATCTATTTTTCAAATAAAGCCATGAAATAATTTCTGAAGGTATATTAACACAAAATAGAAACTCAGAATCTTATTCTCTGGCTTGATTTTTTTCCCAAGGATATTTTATTATTTCAGAGTGATTATTCTCCTCCTAGTTGCCTCCATTCTGATAAATAAAATAGTGGTGAAGTAGATGTGCATGAGTTGTGAATAACCATCAAGCATGGCTATTGAGGGAACAGTGCAGGTTGTTATAGGATCAAATACAGTTATTTGATTGCAGGTGTATGAAAATACTCTGATTTTCTTTTTCTTTCTTTCTTTCTTTCTTTCTTTCTTTCTTTCTTTCTTTCTTTCTTTCTTTCTTTCTTTCTTTCTTTCTTTCTTTTCTAGAGCTGTTTATTGGTTTCTTATATTTCAAAGTTGTTCAAAATGCAAATTTGTCTCTAGTCAGTGCAAACTATTAGCCCTGTTTAGAAATATTCAATTTCCTTTCTCACTCACAGAATACAAGGAGGGTGTCTGGTACAAAAAGTTGAAGATTAACTCTGACCAGTGAGAATCAATGAAAAAAAGTATTAAATATTAAAGAACTGAGATTTTGTGCTTTTTAAAACAAAAAATTAAAATATAAGTTGCAAGCCTGACTCCTTATGAAAGGACAACATGCATAAAGGTACAAAAGGCTGTTTACTTGCTAATATTCATATAAGACTCTCTATATATATTGAACCTGAGATCCTTTTCGCGATAGAACTTTCTTTCTGAGTATTAGAAGAGGTTGGTGTAGGGGGGTACTCAGAATGCACTGTGTTTTTCTGGCAACCTATATCCTTCAGACTTTCAAATCAGTCTAGGTTACCTTGGGAGAAGGCCTAGGAGTAACACAGAGTTAGATTGTGTTGTGCAATTATTTGAGCTTTCTTATGCAGAGATATGGAAGAAAATTTTACATTTCAATTGGAAATATACCCAAAATTAATATCTTTGATTTATCTGTGCTCAAATAAATATTTAGGATCACAAACAGTATCCCGATATAAGTAACTCATCAAGCTTTCCACTTTTCCATGTTTGAGCTTGAAATGAGGCTCAGATTAAATTCCTCTTTAAAGTAGTTTACAAAGATGACTATATTTCCCATATTTATGTAATAAACTTGTGTACTGGGCAATATGATTAATAGAAGAGGCTAAACAAAGGAAAAAACCCAGAACTGGTAACACAAAGCTAAGATAATTAAAAACAGAGATTTTCTGGTTTACGTATGCTAAATAAATAGTCATTAATGAGTAAAAAAACTGTTCTCTTTAGAAAAATTATTTCCTTCCCTCCAGTATCCAGACTATGAAGGGGTTTATTTGTTATTCTATAATTCTGTAAATTGCTTTTGTGCATTGCTTTGGTGTTGAGGTTTTTTTACTAGTAATTTTCTTACTATAAATAACAGTAATGGCATTAGTCCTAGACAAGTGCCTCCTGACAGCAATAGTGCATATTACATTCATTAGCCAAAACGTGACCTCATCTGTTCCTTGCAGTTTCTGGTATCAAATTAAAACTTCTCATTACTGTAAATTTAGACCATTGCACTCTTGCTCAGGTAAGTTTATGGCTTAGCTGTTCTGTTTTCCCTTGAACATTCATCGAGGAGTTTGTGCAGAACAGCTGTGTTGACTCTCATTGCTCCCTCCAAAGAGGGGATAGAATAGCAATAGCTCTGCATCCATGCCAGGGGTGGATATGTTCTTGGTTGACACCCCTGCACTGTCAGAATAGACCAAAAACAGACATCACAACTTTACCAACTTAAAAGAGAGCAAAAATTAAAAAGATTTTTTATTTCTGTTATAGAATATATAAAGTATATAAAAAGTGAATTTTTCATGCTTTGAGGATGTACTGATCAGGCAGTACCAGTGCCTGTAACCCATTAGAAGAGGCTTTCAGGAACATTACAGAATGTCAGCACGGTTAAGTAGCAACATGAAGATTACTAGAAATGAGAGATCAAATGTCCAAACCTAGACTGTATCCAAATGACCTAGAAAATGCATTACACTGCTGGCCAATTAATTGTTAAAGCAGAATTAGAAAGAGCAAAGTAGAGCTTGAAGAGCAACTAACCAGAATAGATTCTGTCCCATCAGGATCAAAAACCTTGCCAAAGACCCCAGAGCATGAAGCAAATGTGCAAGAAGGAGAGTAGAAATAAACACTTTCTTGTTGGGGTTTACTGTAGAGAAAAGTGACATGTTCTGGTGAGGGTTCTGTAGACATATCTTTGTGTTATAAACTCAACCATAGGTATTTCAGGCCCAGCTACACAGAGAGCAGCTGCTCCAGAGCCCAAATGCCACTTAAGGATGATATAGCTGAAATACTAATGGTAGTCCATAATTACCAACATGGGAATCAACAAATAAGGATTCTTCTATTCCTTGTAAAATTTCCAGCTCCATTCATGCATTCTTCTTCTTCACTTATAAGCTAAATAGCCTTCACATGAAGTGAAGGTGCTGGGAGTTGGGTCTGTCCCTGACAAGATATAGCTGTCTTGGAGCAAGACAAGCTTGAGTCTGTTAGTGCTAGTGTGCTTACCCTTCAAATAAATAGCTGACATCTGGCATAGAGATCAAGACTTACTGATTTAATCCCCCCAATATGAGAGATTTTTTTCTGTTAAGATTGTGTAAACAACAGCTATCTCTAAGGTTTTGAGTTTTAAGTTAGCAAGATTAAAGTAGGATAAAATTTTTAGATTTATGTTGTTTTTCCTGTCATTATGTTTGATTATGATGTGCTTTATATAAATCTGCAAATGCAAAAGGAAATAAATTGCAAAACATTTTAGCAATGATTTCTGATAGTGAAAAATGTATATGGGACAGATGGTGTTAAGCACATTATATAATATGTGTCCACAAAAATAGATAATAATCAAGAAAAAGAACAGCAGTAGCCTTCTAACTGTAGTTTACTGGATTAAATTTGTGACCAGGGCCACACAATGGTAGAAACCTTAGAATTTTATTTCATGGCTTGCTTGTCCTGAAGAAACTTGTGGAATGCAATCCCAGTGATTTATGGCAAGTTCTTGGATCAGCTGCAGCAGCTTCTTGAACACTTCTTGTCAGGATCTCCTGTGCATGTGTGTGCACAAATGCACACCCAGATAGTCCTGTTTGGTGAGAGGGAGAAGGGGACAGGTTCTCTTTGTGCAGTAACACACAGTATGCAGGAACAATAAGATATTTATTTTTCCACAGCACAGCTCCCAGTCTCCAATTGAGATGGTCTTAAACCATGAGGTGCTTATTCAGGATAAGTGAATTCCTGATTACTTTGAAAACCACTGGATTTTGCCACAGTTGTATATGTGCTAGCTCCCACAATTCTCAAATGTAATTACAGCCCTGACATGAAAAATAAAAATACTTATATATGGTAGCATTATCATAATCATAATCATAATAACTTCTCTCTCATTGTTTCCACTTAGTTGCCTTTGGGTTGCTCTGGTTTGTTGTTTTCCTTCATGTTCTCTAGCCATTTCCAAGTTGCCTAAATAAAGATTCTTATTGCTAAAGAAATGTGAAGTATCCTACTGTTTATTCTAGTTTAGTCCTAGCATTCTGCTTTATTGGAGGGTATTTCAGATTCTTATGTTGCTCATGTTCACTACAAAGCAGAAATTGTGCAAGTTTCCTTATGGACTTCTGTAATCTGGCTTGTTGCTATTATTTCTCATGATATTTCATTGTTTCTCAGCTGCAAAGGTGTTCTTCAAAAGAAAGGTGGACAGCCACCAAAAATGTATGTTTTAGGCCTAGTTCTTGTGCTTTTTGTGATGGGACATTAGAACACTCGATTTTCCTCTAAATTTAAATATTATTTGAATTTCCCTTCTGCAGTTTTTTTTTTTTTCTTGGTATAATTGTTATGCTGTCTGTTTTTCAAAATCTCAGATTAAAGCCTGCCTGTTTTTGCTCTGTCGACCATTCTGCTTCTACTATTTGTTAGTTGATCTATGGTTCCTCAATAAGTCTTAATTTTCTTATCTGGTTAAATTAACTCAAAAATTCATATTTGATGAAAGCTAAATAGGAATACCTTATGAAGATCTGGTCACATTCACAGATTTTGTTTGCTTTGAAAACCATCCCGGATTTAGAACAATTTTTCCTTTCCCTCTTCTCTTATTAAGTATGGTAATTTTTTCCCCAGAACTTCTTTCAAAAAAATTCAAAATAGTGATCTCAATGTATTATTTTCTAACGAACCCAATGTGTGTGTGTGTGTGTGTGTGTGACTATGTTAGTTTTGAATAATATATTTTGAGGTTTTATCTGCAAATAATTAGGAATTTAACATACTTTTTGTAATTATTTGCTCTTTGTGGTTGGAAGAGGTGCCCAAATATACTTTGTGTGGTTTTTACATCCCTATTTTGCCAAGTCTTCCAAAGAAGAGATAACTAAATCTTCCTGAAAACTATATCCTTATTATTCCTCATTTTGACATGTAATTATCTTCAAATATTTGTTTACAGCACTTTCAAGTAATATCTTGTAGCAAAATCATGTGGCTGGTATAGGAAGGTTGTGAAGGACATTGCTTCCATAGGCTGCTATTACTCAGCCAATGAAATTAAAATGAACCCTATTTAAATGAATAACTGTTAGCAAAATAACTACAGTTCTGTCACCAAACAAAAAGATTTGCAGTAATTATCAGATACATCTTAAAATATAGGAGTATTTGAACAACATGGTTGTTCAAAGCATGCATTCCATGTACCAGAAGGCAAATTGCAGGAATAATTGGAGCTGTGCTGGTAATAAAGCTGTTAATAGAGTCTGAGCACATCAAAGGGGAGCATACAAACTAATGAAACAAAATCTTTTTCGACAAAGATTGTATCAAGGCAATAACATCTTCTTTCCTTAACAATGTAATGAAGAAATTCACAAGTTGAGCATGCTGAGAGGACTTTGAAGTGCTACAAATGTGGACCTAAAGTGCATAAGTGATCCTATGAGTCCCTTCCTGTCACCATTCATCCATCTAAACCTTTAAGTCACAATGTATTAATTTGAAGTGTAAATTCATGGGTTAAATAATGAAGCAGTGTCAATGTGTAATGTTGGATTCCTCAAAAGTGCATCAGTGGCTGAATCTAAGTACCAAGGAGGGAAATAACAGTAGGAAAAACTAAAGATAATCTTTACTTGTGACACAAAGCAACACCCAGACCTGTTAGTGGTGGTTCTTATATGAAGATCCATGTACACTTTAGTACAGTAAATTCATAGTTGTAGTTGAGTGTGTGTGTACAGTTTGGCAGCATAAGGGACACTCTGCTCTTACATATCAGCTGTTTAAATAGAACAATATATTCCCATTATATTAGTATTAAAAGAAGCTGGAAGACCAAACCTTTTTTTTGGGAAAAATAATGCTGGATAGGGGAACAATATTTAAACATTTCAGCAGGAGGATACAAAGAAATATAATGTAAAAATTCTAATATGTCATCGAACCACGGAACAATTCAGGACCTTTGGAGCCCATCTAGTTCAATCCCCTGCTCAAAGCAGCATCAGTCAGGTCACATTGCTCAGGGCCATGTCCAGTTTTGTTTTCAGTATCTCCAGCTCTGGAGGCTCCATGACCTCTAGAAAGCTAAACAAGAAGTCCCACACCTGCAGCCTGATTCCAAAGCAGTAAAGGAGTTTGGGAACAAATTTTCTGGAGTGCGGCTCTGCTGCAAAGACCCCGAGGATCCCGTTGGGGAGGGAGCTGAGCTGAGCTCAGCAATGAAGGCAAACCATGTCCTGGAAAACCTCAGGAGGAGTATGGGCAGCAGCGTGAGGACTCAGCCTGGAAGGCTTCTCCATACCGAGCCAGCCCTGTAATATTGTGTCTAATTCTGGTCCCCTCACTGCTCTATTCAAGACTGGGAAAAAACTCCAGAGAGTGTCAGTGAGGAAGCTGGAGGCTGGAGAACCTGTGGCCAGACTGAAGGAACTAGATTTGCACTAGTGAGGAAAGAAGGCCTGGGGGCAGCTAATCACAGCCTTCCAATTTTGATAAGGTGCCTGAGATGTTCTCAAGGATCCTCTGGAGAAGGAGAAGAGGCAATGGGCAGAGGTGCTTCAGGGGAAATTAGCTTGATATAAGGAATAAAAAAAGCATAAACAATTGATGTTTAGGGCAACTAAACGTGTGAGCAGGCTAAGCAGAGAGGTCAGTGTTTCCTCACTGGAAATCTTGAAGACCTGGCATGGCAAGGCTCTTTGTAACCTAATTGAAGCGCCTGCTTTCAAGGTGGACCAGATGACCCCAAGGGTTTCCATCCCATACAGAGTTTTGTGTGAGCTATGAAGTTTGTCACTAAAGTTGCTACTATAGCTCTTAGTATATCTCTGTGCTGCATTTTGTGCTGTATTGTGTCAAACTGGTCTTGCCCTCTCCTGAGTGTATTTCAGTGGTGGAGAAAATATCCTTAATCTTCCTAGTGTCTCTTAAAACAGTCTCAGGAGAACTTTTGGTTGAACTGCTCTAGTGTTACTGCTTTACAGTAGAGGATATGATGGTCCATGTGTCAATTATGTATATTCTGCTTTTGCCATGAAAATCTAGCCATGTTTTAGCAAAGTTCAAAGCCTTGCAAACCTGTATTTTGTGCATATTTTTGGAAGCACTTCTGACTTTGACAGCTAAAATGTTTCAAGTCATCTGTAAAGCTTTGAATATGATGGAAATTCAGATGATTTTCTCTCTTGAGTAATGGAATACATTTCCCCCAGTTCATTCAGGGCTAAAGACTGGTATTCATTGTAAGAACTGAACATTTTTATAGACCAGTACAGGGACGAGGTGAGATCATGGAGCCATACTCTGTATGTATGTCCCCTGGCACTTGGTCACATGGAAAGGAAAATTGGTGAGTTAAAACTTAAGAGAAGAAATAGACCAAATGTTAAAACATGGAAGAAAAATAAAGGAATAAATATTCTGGCACTCTATGAAGCACCTTATCCTTTGGATAGCTGTGAGAAACACCAAGGTCAATGGAAAACTGGCTGCTCAAACAATTGCTATGAGAAATGCTGAAGTGAATAATAGGATGGTGCAATTTTGAAGAAAATATATATTATTAAAGGTAATAAATCTATTTTAATTGACTGCACAAAGCCAGGGAGACTTGTGCAGAGATAACAATCCCAACAATGAGTGGGAGGTGAACAAGCAAGCAAAGAGCATGGACACAGTCTGTCACTTCAACTTGACTATACCTGGTAAAAAAAAGTCTGTGCAGCAGGACAGGTGCACATTAACAAAAGCAAGAAGATTGTTCAGGTTTTTATACCCGAGTAAATTGCTCTCCAATAACACTACCTCATTTGTTCCAGCAGCTGGGAGATATTCAGACATGGCCCAGGAGAGGCCAGTTCCAAAATAAGAAGAGCATGTGTTTGGAAGAGAGGGTTTCAGTATCAGGGACCCTGATGAAGCTGGGGGAGAGGCACTTAGGAGGGGAGAGACTGGAATTGAGGTCTCTGAAGCAGGTCCTTATTGGTCCTTGGGGGGGGGAATCAAGAAGAATTGAGCTAGAATAAAAAACAGCTGGGCTTGCTGTGTAGATTTGCACTAACCAAACTTGGCTTTTTAATCCAAGTGAAAAACAAAATCTGGATATCTTAAATTCAAAACAAAAATTTTAAGGATATTTTTTTGACTTTCTTTTGTTGCAATGCAATTCCTTGTTTCTTCCCTGCCAATATAATCCACATGTTTCAGAAGCGAGGAAGGTGTAAAAGAAAATTAATATTTGTGAAACCATCTGTGTGAGATATACTTGTGTGATGAACACTACAGAAGAACCTTGAGAAGTCAGGTCCTACCATTGTCAGAAAAACATTATGAATTTATGACAGTCAAACAAATTTATAAAGCCTCTACTTAGCTGAATGGCATTCATCATTTATTCTGACTGTGGTGAAAAATAGTTATGGAAAATCAAATGCAATCATATATTTATGACAATGTGTATCATAATACGTGTAGAATAGGTGCCAATAAACATGAAGGTATTTATTTGTCATAGATACAGGCTAGGAAGGCCATAAATCAGACCCAGTGGGGCCCACTGTCATAAAGAACAGAAAATGGTAAACTACACCTATGGAGCTACCAGTCAAAGTAATATTGAGGTCTTCTTTTCCCAGCCTTCAGCCCTTGGCTCTGCATTTGTATTTTTTCCAATATTTTGCGCCTCTGTTTTCACTATTCAAGTGTAGAAAGTAGGTATACTACATAAATAATAAAAGTTCATGATGGAAGTTAAAGACCTAATAATCTAGACTGCAGTTTATAACACTAGTAAAAAAATATGTTGCATGAGGATTTTTTTTTTTCCTAATGACAACATTTTCCCTTGAAACTACTTTGAATTATGTGTCTGTGTTGCTGGGGAATGTTTACCATAATGCTGTGGAAATGGGAAGAGACTTGGACCCTTCTGCAATTGCTATAAAAGGAAGCAGACAGGTACAAACAGCAGGTTATGGTGTATGAGGGAGGGCCAACAGGTTTGTCTCTGTAATTTGTTTTTTCTTAATAAAGGGAGATGAAATATAATAAGTCTTATGAGTACTAAGTTTCATTTAAGGTTTTGGTTTACTTGAAGTAAGGGAGGCTTTGCAATGTAAATAAAGAGCAATTTATTATGAAAATTAACACAAAACTATCTAATTTTTACTTCTTCATAGAGGGAAATTTGAAATTCAAATCACTGGCTGATGAAGGTTATTAAAAATGCATTAGAGTTGAAAATGTAGCTGTATGTAATTGTCATAATAGATACTCAAAATTAATTTATCCCCAATGACAATTAAGCTAAAAGAATTTTCAAATTAGCTAACAAACTTCAGTTAATTTTAGAAACAAGTAAAATGAAAACATTTCAAAAAGTTTGTAAAAAATCAAAATTGCTTTAAAATAATCGTAAAAAAGGGTTACATTCTGTTTAGAATAATTCCTTTTCTTCTCTTGAAAATTACTTCACTCTTTCAATTTTATTTTATCTCAGTTTCTCTCTATTGCATTTTTCTCTCTTTCACCTTTTTCTCCCAGAGAAGTCTGAGTGTATGTGTACACACACGTGCACAAGCATGGAGTAAATTTAGATTAAAATAAATTCATTCATTTTCCCTCTGTACCTGGTAGTTTTTCATCTAGTTGATGCATTTTTCTGATGAGCATCCAGGGATCTCATATGTAGTCCGGTGCTATTAATACTTCCTCAAGAATTTCTGAAATACCTATACTATATATGTTTATATTTAAGAACAGCACCAAAATGCCCATTTTAGCACTGATGGATTGGGATGGAAGTTATTTTTAAATAAGCTGAGGCATATTTACAGCCTTTAAAAATCAACAGAGGGGAAAGTTTTTCTAAATAATACTACTTTTGTGGTGGGTGTGTAAGTATTAATGTTTTCTAAAAGCAAGACAAGCCAGAAGCTGTCAGCTAGTGGATATGTCTGTGGCTATGTTGTGGATGTACACGCATGGGCTTGCACCACGTCCTGTTGGCCATGGCCAGCAGTGTGTCTGAGCCCCCAGCTGAGTCCTGTCCTTGTGTGTGTATTCCTCCCCTTTGGCATGAGGTGAGAAAAACAAGAATAAGGGATGCGAAGACAAAGACCTCTCTTCTCTATTCCTGGCTAATGTAAATTATTTTTTTCTGAATATACCTCTTGATAGTTCAGCAGATACTCAGTATCTAAGAGATCCTTAAAATCTTCATCTTGAGTTTGTACTCAGCTGTGGTTTTTTCCCCTGTGAGTGTTATGTTAGAGGTAAGCCAGCCTTTGTCACCTGCTCCTGACCTGTCTCTCCCATGATTTCAAGATCTGGCTAAAGGGAGCTACTGCTGAAATTAAAGGCTTTCACAGATTGAAACAGATAGGAAGAGGAATTACACCTGGGGCTTGGCCACTGGCATCATGTACAGCATAGATACAGGCATAATGATTTATGTGCATTGAAAGCCTACGGTTACTTGGGTCCTCTAACACTCCTGACCCAGTTTGTCAATGCACTGAGAGATTTCATGGTGAGGGTTTTAGCTTGCAGTTTAGCAGGAAGAATTATATCTACACATCACTTACTGCATTCAAGTGATTACTGCATGTAAGTGATTTGTTTTCAAATTTAGTCTATGTTAATAAACACTTATTTTTAATTGAGCTGATCTAAGAAGATAATTTTGGAAACTAATGCAAGTCAGCTGATTTAAGTAAACAGAGAAGAAAATTTAAAGGAAGTTTTGGAAACGTATGTTTTTCCTTTTTTTCTACTCAAAGACCAGTAACATATTCATTTTAATTTACCAATACCTTTGGGTCAAAAATATTGCGGATTTGGATATCATAATATACTTTGGGAATGTTAAAAAAGGAAACTCTGAAAACCAAAAATTATTTCTAACTGTCCAGTGTATTTTAGTCACCTCACAAGGATATCTTTTTTGTAGTGAAATATTGCATAAGTATTGTTTCCATGCCTTTTAACTCTAGCAGGAAGTTTGATATTGAAAGTTTTTGGTTTGTTTTTTTTTTTAATTGCAGCTGAAATTTGAAAGGATAATTGTGAAACCTATTTTATTTCAGTTGTGAATCATTTTCCCCCTCTGCCATCTCTCTCTAGCATGTTATTTTTCAAGTGTGCACCTGGGTTGGAAATTAGAAAATTTGTGGTGTTTTAGTATTAAGGCATTAGTTTAAATTTTGTTAACACTCACTTTTACAGAAGACTATTTTTCCCCTTTTATTTTAATGCATACACAGTAGCCTGGTATTCAGATTACACTTCAAAATGAAAGGTTGGATTGGAACATATATTTCAAAGGATCTTTGGGATAGCAAGGAAATGGGATTGAGGAGAACTGGGATTTTTGTTCTGCAAATAAACTGGGCTATTTGTCTGTATAAATACTCCGTGAAGCGTGAATGCATTTTTTTCAGTATGTATTTAAAAATCCTAATTAAAATGTTTGTTAAGGGAACAATTCCATGTGCACATGAACTGATCAGGTTTTAACTATCACTTTCAAACACCAGGCTACCAGCCAGAACCAGAATAATCCCAGTGGGTTGGTTGATTTTATGGGTTAGGCAGCAGCTCAATCCTGACAGTATTACAGCAGCATGGCTTGAGAGAAAGTGACTTGGCTTGGAAAAATCCTCACATCTTTGCCTAGTAAAGGCAGCTGATAATGACTTTAATATGCTTACTCTGCCCTGGTAGGTTTGATTTACTAACCAATTTAAAAATGCTACTTCAAAGAAGCAAAACAAAAGCTACTCAGGAAAGATTGCTTTCCATCCTTAATTTTTTCAGATTTCATTGAGACAATATTAAGAGTTTATAACTGCTTATGTGGTAAGTGATCAGTGACGATGAAACTGGGTACCCAGGTTGTAGGCCGTATGAAAGTCAGATGTTCTAATACTTAGAAATAGTAAAGAATTAAAGAATGGAGAGAAACCCTTCAAAATTTTGAGCCTGCTTTGCCCTTCTTCTAATCCTAATCTCAACCCCATGAGCTTTATTTTAGCTGGATTTTTCCCCTCCTCTGCTCCAATTATAGCAGAGGAAGATGAGTAGATGATTTTCGTGAGTGCACTGGCATTTGGCCAGTGGTCAACCCACTACAGTTAAATAGTAATAATTTTTCTTTCTCTTCCATTTATTTAAATTTTGAGAAATTAAAATAATTATTTTATTTTGTATTCAGTCTAAATTTGCATAATGTCATCTAGGTTTTCTCAAAATGCTGAAAAATTCAAACATTCATTTTTTAAAATCTCAATATTATCTGGAGGATAAGAAGGAGTTATTAATTATCCTTCTACTATCAGATCTACACATATTTCTTCCCATCAAAGTTTTCTTTTTTGCCCATCATTACTGCATTATACTTAGCCTGATTTATTTTAAATATATTCATTAATTCTGCCCAGTTTTGTTTTTTTATTTCTTTGATGTATTTATCCAGTTAACAGACAGGATTTTTACTGTTGTTATAGGCGTGGTTTCCTTTTAGTACTTAGAAGAATGAACATTTACTTGGTAGAAGTTTCTTAAACACTTACTCCTGTGAAATAGCAGCTGGAGACCTGCCCTAGAGGCATAATGTGGAGGTTGGTATGCCACTCCTTGGCAAAAGTTCTGGAGAGTGTTGTTACCATAACAACTCATTTTCCAAGGGCAAATCCCCATGCAGAGATGGGGAAAACTCTTCTATTCTCTTTCTGAATCGTTTTTGCTCTTTTATGATCCATTCTTTCACTTCTCTGATCTTGGGATTTCTCTTTTCCCTTATTATGTTCCTCTTATAATCTTGTGATTTAAGATTTGCTATTCTTTCATTAAATCTGTTTTCTTTCCCTTTTTTTTTTTCTTCCTCTTAGTACATTTTAACCTTAAGTCCTGTTCTCTGGTCTCTTGCATCTCCTTGTCCTATTGCTGCTTTTGTGCAATATATGCTGATGTTATGGAAATGTTTCATCTTAAATACTCTGACTCACCTAATCCCATAAGGGTTTACCCAAACCCACAAAGGTCCAAATATCCTTGCAGGTCTGTTAGCATCCCTTTCTTAGATTTAGCAGCTATTTCTTCTAAAGAGTTCTCTTGCCCAGCTCCTGCTCACAGCAGAGCCATCTCTGAGGTCCAAGGTCTGAGCAAACGTGGTTGTGCAGGGCGATGTCCAGCTGGGTCTCCAGGGATGCAGCTTGCAGAGCCTCCCTGGGCTGCCTGTCCCACTGATGGACTTTCTGGTGGAAACATTGCTTCTCATATGCAGCCTGGACATCTCTTGTCTCAGTTTATGCCCATTATCCATCACAGGCACAGCTGTGAAGAGCCTGGCTCCATCTCCTGGATAACCTCCCTGCAGGCACTGAGGGGATTGTAGCTAGATGTCCCCAAAGCCATTCCTCTGCAGGATGGAGCAGCGACTGCCTTCAACCTCTTCACCCCACCGGGCAAGTGGTCCAGCTCTGGCAGTCCTAGGGACCCTCTGCTGAACTCACTTTGTCATATCAATTTCATTGGAGTTCTAAAACTGGGCAGAGTATTATAGATGTGATCTAATGAAAAAAAAAAAAAATCACTTCCCTTGATTTATGGCCTGTGCTTCTGTTAATGCAGCCATTCCCTCAGTCCTAAAGGTCTTTATGCTTTTCAGGCAGCAGAGTGCCTTTTCTTAAGAGCTCAAATCACATCCAGCTCCATCCAAAGCTGTAACAAAACTTCTTCTCTGTGGCAATTGGATTTGGCAGTGTTGAAGGAGCCACTGCTAGCTGCAGATAGTATGACTGAAAGCTGACCTGGAGGCAGGTGCTTAGATGCTTTGAGATTCTGACTGTGGTCCTTTGATCTGTGATGAGCCAACATCTCCTGTTCTCCTTTTGCAGACTGGAAGCAGCATATTGGTGCTTCCTTTGTCCTTTTCTTGCTGTGATAGCTGACGTGGCCCTTGCTTTTTATATCACTTTCTTATTGTTCCTATGCTATGTTTCTGATTTTTGGGGTGGTTTTTTACTGTCTGGGTGTCACTCACTGGAGTCCCTGCTCCTTGCCCCTGTGTTGGCTTTTGCTCTGTCACATTGCTGCTTGCGTGGTATTATACAACAGATGGTCATAGGTGGGCCATTATTAAGAAATAAGAGGATAAATGATTGCATTTTATAGCTCTCTCTTCTGCTTCTATTTTTTCTAGTTAGAACTTAAATGACAGGAAGGTAGTGTGCAATGCAAAACAGAAACCCATTTATGTAAATTCAGACCTTTTCCTCTGCCCAGGCAATTTCCAGGACTGTGCACAGTGGAAATAACATTCAGTAGATGGAATTACAGAATCATTTTCCTCCCAGTTTCATAGGGGAGGGACATGTTTGGAAGAATTCAAATAAGATATAACCCAGAATAAGGCACTATCGATTTTATTCATTATTTCTGTGGTTTTCATCTCTTTTGGACCTCCTTTCTTATTTACCGTAGAATTGTAATTTTTGTAGTGATGCAGATATAATAAGTGATTTGGAAGTAATATTTCTGTAATTATGGAAGGGTTGTCACATCTATTTAAATGTATGAATTGAGCACCAGACCCCATGATGTACAGTCTTTACATTTCCATGTAATACAAAAGGAAATCCTAGATCTTCAGCTGCATGACTAGATTTTTAGTACAAGAAGCAAACAAAAAATGTCCAGTGTATGTCAATAATGAAGTGTTGTAGATTAAAGAGAAAGTGTTGAATTTTTGAATTGAATTTTTGTTCCTAAAATCCTTCCCCTTTGAAAGAGGTAGATATAGTTCCAAATAAAGTAATCAGAAAAGAGGAAAATTATATTTACTGTTAAGAAGCAATGCACCTCTGTTAATATGAGCCTTTGTTTATATTAAATGTCTTTTGGAATTTAATAGCTTTTCACATTTAAGAATATAACTAAGATACTGAAATGATAATGAAACACCCAAGTATTTTTAAGGATAGGTGTTTTAAAATGCATTGACAATAACAGTTTCATAACATAAAATATTTTTCCAGTATAATGAAATTGTGATCTTGTAATTATTTCCTGTTATTTACCTAGGTAACAAATGCTCACTCAAAAAGACTTTAGGTTGATAGACAGGCAAGGGATAAAGTGTTTTAAGAGAGACTAGATGTTTGTTACTAGAAATCTATTATCTGAACTTTTCTGGCTAGACAGAGGCAACTGACTACTTCAAAGCCTGGGTGTGCTGTTCAGAGATTTTATTTTCCATATAGCAATCCTAAATAATTTCCTTGATCATCATCTTATACCTGTGTATCCTGCTTGGATTGAGTCTATGGCTGCCTGCCACCAAAGGCTTTCTTATATTAGTTTTCCTGCGCTCGAATTATTTGTTAGAAATCTGCAGTGTGACTATTGAAATTAAATTACAGTTGGTGTAGCTAGAGACAAGTGGAGTTAGACTACTGAAATCTGTCAGGATTTCTTTTGGATGGTTTTCTAGTCTCTTGGCACAGACGTGCACTAAAACTAATACAGACCAATCATTTAGTATTTCTTGTAACTCAGTCCCCTGGCATCTGACAATGCTTGCACATTCTGGCACGGTGTAGGGAGTTGAAGGAATTTGGTATTAAGAGTCAGATTTAGGATCTTCATGCAGAAGGATTACTTCAAGTTTCTATGAATCTCTCAGATTAAAAATTACTATCGTAAGGCTTCAAGGAAATGAAGATATATTTTTTTTTTCAAAGTGGGGGCATAAGCTAAGTGCTTCCTCTGATTCTCTTGCCTTTTTGGCCATATAGCATGAGATTTGTTAACTGTTGGTTCCTTCAGAGGAGTTCTTCTTAGTATCTTCTCTTGGTTTTAAGGTTGATGCATTGCTCTATATTTTATTAATTTATTTTTTATTGGTTGATTCACCCAGATGTGGCTAGAAAGTATTTACATGGTGTTGAAAATTATGGACTTTATTATTCCCATGTAACATTTACTAAAGGAAGGAAGTAGAAGCTCTAAATGTGGTATTCTTTTAGATAAGATGTTGCACCAACACAAAACAAAGTTTTGGGCTTATCTCCAGACCAAGATAAAGAAAAACAATGAGGATGAGAGGATGTGCATTGCATTACTTGAATCAATATTTAAATGATTCATGAGTGATCAAGATATATGAGCAATAGTGTCAGAAAACTTATTATAGGATCTTTCACATTCTTGTTCAGTGCTTGATGTATCTGTAAAAATGTATTATATTGGTGAACAATCCAAACATCTTAAAAAATTTGGTTCCAAATCAAGTGCATTTCTTTTCATCTGTGCTTATACGGAATCTTTGAGGTGAACCAAATTCCTGACTGTGAGAGGAACCACGTAACAGTAACCAACACTGATGTGTAGCCTTGAGACCCTGATGGAAGCCTAGCCTGGTATAATTTTGCAGGAGTGAGATGATGCCTTTCCCAATCCTAAAAGTTATCCTACCTAGCAGCCCTTCAAGGCTATGTCCTTTTGTCAAATATTAATGAGAAGTAAAGGACTTGGATGTCTCTGATAAAGCTATGTCAAGCCACATCTCCCTTCCTCCAAGAAAGAAAGAAAAACAGTGTAATATATGGAAAAAAAAAAAAAAAAAACCTAAAAGAAAGAAAGAAACCTTGGCAAATTTTGGTAGCATGCAAGCTTAGTAACTCATCCACATATTTTCATCAATCACTGTTAAATTGTCTTTCTAGAGAAAAAGCAAAAGTGGTTTTAAAGACTGATTTAAAAAAATCAAGAAACCAAATAGAAAAAAAAACCAAGCTAAGAAATGTATGTGTGGGCTGCTGAGTGATGGACACATGAAGCAGGAGTTATTGATGAGGAGTAGGAGAACTGAGAAATGGTCCAGGTGCTAAGAATCCCTAGCACAAACCACACAGCTACATATGGAGGATGGCACTAAATGATAGCACTAATGTCTAGTAGAGAAAAGAAAGTCTCAGTTAACATGCTAATGGAAGTGGAAAGTTGTATACTACATAATAATAGATTATTAGAAAAATATTTGTTTCACCAAATTTGAAAAAAAAAATCAAAGGATAAAAAATCAGAAAAAATCTATTTGCAGGTTCGCTCACAGAACAGGCAATATTAGGGATTTTATTCACTGCTGAAGTTAACTTTTTGGGGGAAATAGGAAAAATAATTTTCAAAGTTTTTGTTGCTTTGGGTTATTTTCAACATGAACGAAGTTCTAGGTGAAGTATAATCCCACAATGGGAAAATGCTCTTTTTTTTTTTTTTTTTTTTTTTTTTTTTTTTTTGGTAGAAAGTCTAGGTAACACTCTTACATCTGTAATGGCACAGAAAATTTTCCCTTTTTTATGTTTCTCTTACTGATACAAGGTTATCAACAGTCTAGGTAGTTTCAGAACAATATTTTGGTTGTTGTGGAGAAAAAGAATATTTTTAATGTATTAGACTGAATTTTGTCAACAAGTCTATTATAATACCACAGGGAGCAAATTTTGGTATAATGTTCCTTGCTTTAAGAAGTAGATTTACCTAATGTACTATGCATAAAAACCAGGGACTTTTTAATATTTTTTTTCAATTCTATTAGTCTTTTAAACCTTCTTAAAATCTGCAAAATGATGCTTTAAATTATTTCAAAGTATTATGATTTTATAAGTTTTCTTTTTGCCTTTTCATTGCTTTGATACTCTTCCCCTCTTAAAAATGTTTTCTTATTTTTGTGGAGTTTTTTTAAAATAATTGATAAAATTTAAGTCACGGTTTCAAAAATCCCAGAGATAAAGCAATGGTTGCCAAGGCAAAGTTCATTTTTTCCTTCATACAAGATAATATACTCTCTAGTGTTTATTTTTTAATTGCACATGTTCAGCAAGTAGAGAAATGACTCATACTTAATTGGCATTAAATCCAGAATTCAGAATTTCATTAACTTAATTCTCTATCAATGGGAGGATAGACTTTCACAGTTTCGCCTTTATCTTTCTACTCTGACCATGAAGGGAAGCATACAGTACAATTTGAAAAGATGAACATTGAAGCAAATATTCATCTTTATTTGATATTGAAAATTACATAAACAATAGGAATACTGAGGGGCTTATTTGATAATATGGCCTTTCTAGTTGTGAGTGTCAATTTGTGTTCCCAAAGTGTTCTCACTTCTTTTTCTGTTAGCTTGCCAGTAAAATTATACTTCCTAAAATCTTTATAAGTTTCCTATGTCCTCAAAATGTTATGGCTAAAATTATTTCCTTCAGTTCTTGTAAAGCAAAACATTCCGAGGGGAAAAATATAATTTTTGAAAAAAAGCTTTACTGGCAGAAATGCTTTGGCCACCCATGTTAAACCACTATAGTATTTGACCAAGGGAATAAGTGTCTCACAATATCTCGTAGTAGTTTCAAATAGGTCCATTTTTTATGCAAAGATCTCCACAAGAGGGATATGATTCCTGTATGAGACTACAAAAAAATGGCTCAAAAAAACCTTGTCTTAGAGAAAGAAGGTAAAAGTCAGGGAGTTTGGAAGAGGCAATTCATGTAACTTTGTCATGTTGGAGTTATGAGAATTTTTGTGCTGTCTAGGGAGGTCCTATGATTCCAGACACATAGGAAAATTGAAATGTGTTTAAATTAAATACCCTTTTTTCCTGCATGGAGACTATTTTTCTTCACCTGCCTTGCACGTTAATCAACTTAATCTCTCATATGGGTTCCAAAAAGCAGCACATAAGAATTGGAGGTGTTTTCATTGTCTCTTTCAGACATTAAATTCCCACCAGCAAATAAAAAGAATTCTGTTGTATGTACATTTTGTGCTGACCATGTTCATGTGTGATGGATGTTGCATATGTAACTATATTAAGCAAGACAGGATTAATGTACTGATCAGTAAGATGACTCAAAAAAACACCTTTACAGATGGCCATGCATGTGTACTCAGGTATGTCTGTATGTTTCAAACAAAAATTGCTATCAAAATTTTGTAGTGCCAGGAATGTAAGATTTTTTGCTCTATTATCATTATTATCTTATAAGCATGGCAGGATCTTTCAGTAATCTGTAACACTCAAGTCTTAAGAAAAAAGAATAGATCTCTACTATATGAGAGACTAGAAGAAGGCTTAATATGCCTTGTTGCCACTACTAAAAGCAATTCTATTTCCTTTTCTGCTATTCCAGAAAGAGACATTTTCCCTTTTAAGTACGACAAGATTTGAGGCACCTTTTTCTGCATGGGGTGCACTGTCACACACGCACACACATGTGAAAATATCACTTTCTGTGCCAATTGCTTGTGTAAGAATCACTGGAGCTTTTTCCTTCTATTAGTGTTTTCCCTTTCCTGTTGCACTGCCAGCTATATTTTTGATTCTCTTTAATAATAACCTGAACAGTTTTGTCTCCCAAATCCTCTTAAATGTTTTGCTCTTACATCTTCTTATTTAGCAAGACTGATAGATCTGTACCCTATCTATGACTTTGGGGCCTTCTGTGTCTTCAAAATTCAGTAATGACTTATGGATTTGGTATTGTTCCCTCAGGTTTTGAATTCTAGAGTCTGCTCTCTCCTCTGCCTACTAATATTTTCTTTCCTCTTTTGGGGGATTTCCTTGAGATTAGTGCTTTGAGTGAGTCATAAGAGCCCTCTCACACATTAGTTCATTTACCATGCATAGATAATGAAATTCAACACATATTTCAGTAACTTCTTTAATGGGACAGGGTTATTTGTGGTATTCAGCCCTTCTCTTTTCCCCAAGCCAAAAAGTAGTGAAATATATGGATTCTTACAAAGCCCTGAACATGCGTGACAAAAGTTACAATTATAAGGGATTAGGAACCAAATGGTTAGGCAAGTGTTGCTCCTGTGTCCAAAAAAAGGTCAAAAGGTCAACCTGGAGAATACAGAGAATTCTGGCAGTCAGCCAAAGGTCAACCAGGAGAATTTCTAGCAGTCTTCAGCCTATGGAAAGAACTGTGGAGTGAATAATATCAAAATATATTTCTGTGTTTCAGAAGTCCCCAAAATACATTTCCAGACATGTGAAAGAAAAGGTAGTATTTGGGAAAGGCATCATGGATTTACCAAGAGTAAATCATGCCTGACCAGTATGATCTCCATCTATGATATGTGATGAGAAGGGCTTTAGCAAGGCTTTTCACATTTTCTCCCATGATATTCTCAAACTGAAGTTGGCACATTATTATTTATGCAGGTGGATGTATAGATGATGTAAAGCTGGTCAGCTGGTTGGACCCAAGAAGTCATGGTTAATGGGTTGCAACCTACTTGGAGGTGTGGAACTGCTGTGGTGTGTACTGGGACCTCTTTTGATATTGTTATCAGGGACCTGGAGGAAATAAAGGAGCTGCAAATTGGGAAGGATCAGTTAATATGCTTTTGTTAGTCAGGCTGCCTTTTCAGCAGCCTGAATAGGCTGGACAAATGGGCTGGCATGGCTTTGTTAAACTGAATAAGGGCAAAACCCAGGTGCCAGCCTTGGGATAGAACAGCCCCTGCTATGGCACAGGTTTGACAGTGGCAAACTGGGAGCAGGACTGCAGGCAGGGCCCTGGATCTTGGTGCCTCAGCAAAGCTCCATGGGTTGTATGGACAGAGCCATGGCCAGTCAGCACAGAGAATGATTATTCTCCGCAGTTTCACACACATTAGACTGTATTTATAGTACCATGTCCATTTTTGGCCCACCCGTTCCAACAACAATATTGACAAACTGGAGTGAGTTTTGCTGAAGGCTGTCAAGACAGACTCTTGAGCAGTCTTCAGTTCTGGTCTCAAGTTCATCAGCACATAACACATTCCACTTCATGCTTTGTCTCAGTTTCTTTTGCTGCCTTGATGCCTCTCACTGCTCATGTGCTATCAATACTTTATTGAAATGTGTTTGCCCCGGCGTGTTCCATTTTTTTAGTGCGCCATATACAATCTCTTCTGCTTTAAAAACATTATTTTCAGCATGTGAAAAGAAATGCTGGAACTGTACACTAGGAGCATGACAATTACAAAGCAAAACATAAAAAAAAAAGAAAAACCAAAAAACAAAAAAAAAAAACCAAAAAACACCTGCATTCAGTCCATCTTTTTCTGTAGTCATAAATGTCCGAACTCATGGATGACATTTTTCTAGAAATTAATTCTGCCTGAGGCAAATGTCCTGCCTGAAAAAAACTAACTCTAAACAAATAAAGTTTGCCCAGAGTTCCACGAAACTGAGTAAAATATTTTATAATATGAAGTGTTAGTCAGTTTAATATAGACTGGGCCACCAGCTCTGGTTGGAATAACATATTTTTCTTCCATTTTTGTTAATTATAGTTATATACTTGCATCAAAAGAAAATGGAAAAAGATTAGATTTTTTATGTTGTAAATTTGCTGCAAGAGTATTGAATTGTTGATAAGGTTTCCAAATATTTAGAAAATAAAAGTTTGAGTTCCTTTGAGATGACAGATACATTTCAAAGACATATGAGGGTGTATCCTTACAAGTGTAGTGATACTATTTGACATACTGAGTTGAGTTACCTCTCTTAACTAATGAAACACTGTTCGTCCAACATTAGGTTTTGTATTTGATGCAGACTCTGGAACTGATCCAAGTTATATGAGTATAGAAACTGAAAAGTAGATTATACAAAATCCCAAGGCTGAGTTGATGTCATTTTAAACTGTTTTCACATAGGACTTTATTAAAGAAACAGAGTTTTGTGGAAATGTATTAGAGAAATAGAGTTATTAGAGTTAAGTTTCGCAACTTAAGACTCTACCTATTTATGTGGTTTTTAATCAATTACAAAGCTTATAAATATAAATAACCCTAGGGGTTTAGGGATAGTACTCCCCAGTTTATTTCTCCCACAAGGACTCAAAACCACACTGCTGCTCACTCTCCCCTCTTCCCCTCCACTTCACACTCCATTGGGATGGAGTTGAGAGTTGGAGGCACAAAAGCTGAAAATCATGGGTTGAGATAAGAATGATTTACCAGAACCTGCAGTGAGACAAGAAAATGAACAGTAACATCAGCAATATAAACGGCATAAGGTATAAGACAAAGAAACAATTTATGTGGAAAAGCCTGCAACAATATCTGGCTCTTCCCCACCATGCTTTCTCCCCACTGGAAGAAGAGAGAGTTCCTTACTCTCGCCCCTGGCAATGAGTGAGGTGGATGGGAATAAGATCTGGGACTTGCCACACACCTCTCCTGCTTACTGTAAAAAATTAACCATGTCCTGGCTGAAACTAGGACAGGGGAAAAACAGTTCATAGTAAAAATTCAGCAGTTGAGGTTAATATTTTTATTTGTACTATTTATACACTGGTCTAAAATACTTTTCTTCATTTTAAGGTAACTGAGCTGCACAATATCAAAAACATAACCAGATTGCCTCGAGAGACAAAGAAGCATGCAGTGGCAATTATCTTTCATGATGAGACATCAAAGACATTTGCGTGTGAGTCAGGTAAGCAATTGGTGCTTCATCTCTAGCTTGAAGAAATCAAGTTACACATCAAAGTCTGGCTCGGATGAATTAACTCACAATGCCAGATAGAAATTCTTAGCTAAAAGAAATTTGTGGCAAACAGAAAACCTTGGAGTTTGGGGTTCATGTCTTTTGGGGTTTGGTAGGGGGGGTTTTTTGATATGTGATGAGAGGTGTTAGGGATGTTGCAGAGCTCTTTTTTCATTATTTTTCTTTGCATGCAGATGGTCTAAAGATTGGAGGTTTCCAGCTAAACTTGTAAATCCTAGTAAAAAATATCCTATAAGATGTTATTAAGTCAAGATGTGAAACATTCTTTTTTTAACAAGCTTTGCTATAGGCACTTACTAAACTAATAATTATCATGCCATTGCAAATAAGTGGCAAATACCAGCTAAAACCTCAGGATATTTTAAAGCAGGGTGTCAAGCAGTCTGTGGTTTGAATGACTCCATAACATAATGACTAGACAAGCCTAGAACAAGACTTGGGCATTATGGTACATAATGGCAGGTAGTTACTTGTGAGACACTGAACACTGCACAATTAGAGTGCAGAATTTTCTTGTTTGAAAGTACAGTTGTACACATTTGTGTTCTAGGGTATATTTTAACAGAAGAAAAAAGTTTTTTAAAATAGTATGAAAGTCTTTAATGATAAAGTTTGTGCTTTTTTAGTGGCATATTTGAAAGAGTGCATTTTAAAAGTTTTTATGGATAATACTATATATATGTTGTTTGAGGGTTTTTAAAATATATATATAACATTATGAATCTATGGTGAAGGGCCTAGAGGAAAAGCCATATGAGAAGTGACTGAGATTACTTGGTCTGGAGAAGAGGAAACTGAGGGAAGACCTCATTGGAGTCTACAACTTCCTTTAGAGAGGAGGAGGATGGGCAGGCACTGATCTCTTTTCTGTGGTGACCAGTGACAGGACCCAAGGGAATGACTTGAAGTTGTGTCAGGGGAGGTTTAGGTTGGAATTAGGAAAAGGTTCTTCATCCTGAGGGTGTTTGAGCTCTGGAAAAGGCTCTGCAGGGAAGTGATGGCAGCACCAGCCTGACAGAATTCAGGAAGCATTTGGAAAATACTTTTGGGCACATGGTGTGACTCTCGACACTGTCCTGCACAGGGCCAGGAGTGGGACTCAATGATCCTTGTAGATTCCTTCCAACTCTGGATATTCTATTATTCCATATCAACATTATCATATAAACATTGCATCATGTACAGTCTAAATAATAAATTAAATACAGTGAAACAAAATCTGAGAAATGTGGAGGAAGTTAAAAGTGTGCAATGTCATGAATTATGTAGGTTTTAGATCAAATATTGCAAACAGTTGTAACTAAAAGGCACAGGTACCTTGAGGTACTAACAGGGTGTCAGTATGAGATGCTCTCCCTGTAGGCTCTATACAAAGGTGTGTTTTGAGTGGACTGAGCCCTGGGTGAAGTGGCAAACAAGTAGAGAGCTTGTGGACAGAGATCAAAGTTCAGACCAAGACAGGTGATGTAGTTGGTGCCTGCTTTAGACCTTCTCATCAACAAGAGAAGGCAGATGAAGCAATCTTAGGGCAAGTAGAAAAAGCCTCATATTCTCAGGCATTAGAATTCTTGGGTGACTTTAACCTCAGCAGCAACTACTGGAAGGCCAATAAGGCTGAACACAATCTGAAGCAGATTGAACATAATTTCTTGATACAGATGATCAGTAGCGTGATGAGGGACAATGTTTTTTCAGGGACATGCTCAGCAGGATCCTGTAGATCCTTGAAGGGCAAAGGAGCCCAGGAGAGCTATCCAGTCTGCAAGGACAGCATCCTCTAAGCACAAGAACTGTTCTCCCCATTCTCAGAAGACAGGCTTTACAGAAGACAAGTATGAATGGGCATGGAGCTCCTGACTCAGCTCAAACACAAAAAAAACCCCTACAGTGAAGCAGAGGCAGACTGCTTCAGAGGGATACTTAGGCACCTGTTTACATAGGAATGGAGTAGAGTAAGCTCCAGCTCAGGGAAGTGAAAGATAAAAAGGGTTTCTTAAAGTACATCAGGAGTAAAATAAAGGCTAAGTGAGCATGGCCCTATTGCTTGCTGCAACGGTCAACGTAGTGACAAGGGTCATGAGGCAGGCTAAGGTACCTTTTATACTGTGGTTTTCACTTGCAAGGCTTGACCTTGGGCCTTCCAAGTCCCTGAGCCCCTGAACATATGCAGTATCCCCAGCAGAGGAAGGCACAGTCAGGCATCACCTAAATCACTTGGATTTCTTACAGAAGTTAGTGGAAATTGATTGTCAAGAGTGACAAGAAGGAGGATCCAGATAACTGTATTCCAGTCAGCCTCACCGCAGTCCCTGAGAACACTGTTGGAGCAAATCATGTGTAAACACATGAAGGACAGCAAGGTGAATGGGAGTAGAAAAAACCATTTCCCATATGCAAATCATGTTTGCCATGATGAGGTGTCTGGCAAAAGAAAGACACTGGATCTTATACACCTTGATTTTAATGGTCTTTGACATCCTCTGTAGCTTCCTCCATAGCCCCCAAGATTAGTGGGGCATGGGATGGATAAAGACACTATAAAGTGGACAGAAAATAAGCTGGACTTAAAAAAACAAGGTTGTGAAGCCAAACTTGCAGCCAGGGGGTAGTGGATCCCTCAGGAATCAGTGCTGGGACCAATAATATTCAATGTTGTCATTGACGATCTACATGATGAGGTGGAGGGTACTCTCAGCTGGTTTGCAAGTGGCACCAGGTGGGGATGACCCAATTTGGGAAGGCAGAGGTGCTGTCAGAGGGACCTGGACAGGCTGGAGAAATGTGCTTACATAAACCTTATGACTCACCACAATATTGACATACAAGAGTGAATCCAGGGGAAGGCACCAAGAGTCAGGAGCACGTGACATGTGAAGAGAGGCTGAGGGCTTGTTCAGCCTGGAGAAAAAATAGTTCAAGGGATCTTATTGCTTATGTGATCTGAAAATACAGAGAAGATGGAGCTAATAAGTATCAGATACTTTGCTGTTTGTGAAAGAATACAAATCTTAGCTGTGAGTGTAGTGGAGTTTCAATCAGTTTGCCTTTCTCCATGCCTTCAGTCTATGTAAGCAGTATAGACTGCATCACATCTATCAGATGAGAAAGATACACTTTTTTGTTTCACTAAAATCTCTTTAACGCCAAATCTCTTGTGTTTTCTGAACTAGGAAGATGTGGACCAAAAAAAAATTTATTTCCCAGGTCATTTCCACAGTGAATTCTGTCCTCACAGGGAACTGTTATCATTTTTACTGCTGTTGAAATGTGCCAAATACTTGGCTTTCCTGGATGAAACAACAAAATTTAAGGAATATTCAGAGAGCTTGCTTCTTATTTAAGATGGATTCTTTTTCTTCTCTTGTTTAGTGGCACTGGTTTGTATGGGAAGATACAGAGACTTTTAACAGCCTCACAGTGTATAGTGATGTACACACAGTGGTGTTTATTTTGGCAAATCTTCTTGCCACTTCTTTGATTAACACAATAACTTCACTAATCCCTCTTTTTTCCCCATGGCTTCAGTGTCAAAAAAACACTCAAGTGGTTTGACTCAAGGCAAAATTTTCTAGAATCATAACTGATTGACCTTTAATATTTTAGTATCACAGAGTTTAAAAAATGTCCAAAATAATGTGGACATTTTTCTACCATGAAGTTTCTGAATATACAGAAGCAGATACCTTGTTTCTTATCATCTTGACTTCCAGAGACAGATGAAAGGATGGTAACACTAAACCCATTGCAAAAGGTCTGCTGAGCATAGAGTCAACAATTTTTTGGAGACAAGAAGAAAAGAATACTTAAAGCTGAGTTGATTTCAGGGACTGAACTGTAGGGATTTTGTCAGTATTGTATCAGAAAATGATTTTAAGTAATGGTATCATTTTGGTTTTGATATTATGAGCTCATGTCTTCTCCTCTGTGCCATCTTAAAGTGCCAAAAAGCAGCACATTTTTCTGGCACACAGCTTTCTTAATTGTGGAATTAAGCACAATAAAATACTATTCTGTTTTAAAATAGGTCTCTAAAGATGCAGAACACTTTGATTCTCCCCAGAAAGCCTGAGAGCTGTGATACCAGCCCACTGGGTGTGCTGGCTCAGAGCCTGTGTTTTTTTCCTAAGCTCCTGCAGCTTTTAGTGCCTCATCTTGCTTATTGTCTTCAAGGCAGCTACTGGCAAGTCTGAGCTCTGGGTGGGCTGTAACCCCTATATTTCCTTTAGAATTTCAGCAAATTAGTAATCTGACATGCGTCTAATTGTTGGTAATCTTCATTTGTTAATGAAAATATTCTATAGAAAAACAAATCAGAGTCCTCCATATGCTTTTGTTATCACCTACCCATCACTACCACCAGTGCTCCCAACATCTGCAACATCTGTAAAAATGTGTTCCATTCTGAAGCCCCATTGAAATATTTTGATTAGTAAATCAGTCTTACATATAAAAGTTCCCTGAATAAAAGCATGTGATAACAAGTCTTTAAGGAAGAATTATCCCTCTTTAGGAAGAAAGGGAAACTTCTTGCTGTCACTATATCTGTTTCTGACATCTTCTCTAGTGGACTTCAGTGATTAGCATGCAACATTTTAAAATTCTCTGTTACCATAAGAATAGTTTCAGTGGAAGTAAACTAATGGAAGTCAGGGCTGATTAACTAACATGAAAAGTAGTCTATAACTAAGTGAACCTACAAGAGATTTTTGAGCATGGGAATTCTTCTTCAAACCGTGGGAAATTGCTGCTGCTCTAACAAGGGACATGCTATGATCTCAATTTGAGCCTTCCTGAAAATTGTGTGAAAGTTATTGCCGTTAAGGGAATTTTTGTGCTTTTTTAAATTAAGAATTATGAAATTCTGGGGTTTTTTTTAATTTATTCTGGAGTGTATAATCAGGCAAGTGGTCTTTTAGCTCTGGATTCCTGCTGCTGGGTTTGACATATTGATTTTCCCTGATACCTTTGCTAAAAAAATTGTTGGGGTGGGACTTGTTTGGTTGGGGACTTTTTGTTATTGTTGTTGAGTTTTTTTCTTCAGGTAGGTGTGCTGTCACTTTTTGTGTAGTTACAGCCGTGCCTGGATGAGTGTATCCGTTAAGATGCTCTTCTTTCTGCAAGCCTGATATCTGTAATATGACTGTAAGACAGGTGTCTGAACTGAGACAGGTGTTCTGAAATGCCCTTTTTAACTCTCACAAAACTTGTAGATGTGATGCAGTGAGCAATGGTGGCTGTACAGGACCAGCAATAAAATGAAATCGGAGAGCATGAGTAGTGATTTAATCTAGAATTTTATGGTGCTGTTCTGGAAGTTGCTAGCATGACGAGGATTGTGCCTGAATAATAGCTATCTTTCAAAGAATGCTGTTTCTGATTTGCACTAGTCAGGGACAGACCATATGGGGGCTTGATTTTTCTTTTAGTGATGACAGCAAAATACTAAGTGATACCAATCCCTGGGCACTTTATGCTTAGTGACCCCTCCAGCAGAGGTTTGTGTAAAATCTATTTTGGTTTCTAAATGACAGAATGTGATGAAAACTGGTGAACTTTTAAACCTAGTGCTAAAAGAAAAAAATATATATAATTAGAGGAGTTGAAAATACTATGGAGACAGAGAAAAGAGAGACAAATTAGAGCCGAGAGGTGATTTTGGTGATTTGAGAATAGAATAAGTTTTAACATAAGGGGCAAAACCACATTTGTAACATAAGGGGCAAAATTAAGAGAAATCTCAAAACTGCCACTGTTAAACAAGTGCAGACACCTATGGGATACTGACATTTTTCTGTGTTCTCTTCAGTACAATGTCCCACTCTGTATAGAAGCAGAGGAATTGAAGGGGTTTATTTCTTTCCAGGCATGCATGAACTGCAGCTCTGGAGTCATTACAACCCAGAAACATCATCATTATGTTTAAGTGGTTGTACTTTGACTTTCCCTTAAAACTTTCACTATTCAAGTCCTGGGGAAAATAGAATTGGTTTATTACAAAGTGTCTATCAGTTACTCTATTTGAAACTTCTGGTTTAGGGGTTTATCAATTTTTGTGGTTGTTTTGGCTCAATTCAGCGTTTTAATTTCTTGAATGTCTTGCTTTGGTGATGGTTACCTTGATAAAACTCTTTTATACATCTGTAGCATAAACAGGCTTTTTCTTCTGTATTCTTGTGTTTCAGCTTCTTTTGAGTGCAGTCAAACTATGATAATCAAGTTTTGTCATAACTATCCAAAAAGAAGTATTACTTTGTTGAAATTGAGTCTGTTGGTGTCAAGTGGCAATGTGAGCATCTTCTAGATTCATACTTTTTTATTTTTAAATCTGTTTCCACCGTTTGTTGGTCTTAAAAAAATACAGTGGTGGTATCAATTGAAAAGGCACAAGTTCATTTCATGTTTGTACTGAAAAAGTTTTTAGGCTATAGCAAATTACTACTGATAATGAGTTGGGCTTCTTCTCCTTGATAGTTTTCACAAGCCAAACTACTATGTTCAGAAAGAGTTTGACAGATCTCAGTGGAGTAGTAGGTGTAATTCATATTACTGTATCCTTTGGCAGTTAAGAAGCCTAGAGGTTTTGCATTAAAATTGCTGTGAAACTTTGAGACTTTAAGATGAAGCATCAGTGCTCATACTTGCTGTTGTGACTAACAATACAAATGGCTATATAAGCTTTAAAAATAAAGCTTAAAAATATTAATATTGGTATTTTAAAATAACCAGGTTGAAGTTCCCATTTTTTCTGTTATTTTTGTGACTTTAAAGCTCCAGGATCATGGAGGTGGTGAAAGTGAAGAACAGCTTCCTAAATACTGTTTGGGCACTGGAAAGAGGAATACAAAGTTCACATTTTGGATGCAGAAAAATAAACCTAAGTAGTTGAAACTATTCTGAAACATGGTATATTTCACTGTTAAGGTGTCAGGGATTTTATATGAAAATTTATGACTCCAGCTTTTCTATTTTCTGGTTTTGTTTGTTTATATGTAGAGAGAAAGGAACCTGCTCTCTCCATAAAGCATATGGTTCATTGGAGATCAGATGCATGCTCTCACTTGTATATGTAACAACTGAGATCTAACAAAGAGTGAAAAGACAGGCATTACATGAAGATAAATTGTTGTTCTGGTTTCTTACATTCTCCCTTTTTTATCACAATTTTTGAAACACTATCCACTTTCAGGGAAAAGTTCAGTCTGAGTAATGGTAATGTTAAAATTTACTTCAAATGCATATTCTTTTGTTCTGGACAAATAGTTTCCTTATTAATAATGGCTTTTAGTTTCTTTTTTAGTTTCTTTTTTTTTTTTTTTTTTTTTTTTTTATTTTGCCTATAAATAGGCATCTCTGTTCTGACTTTAATATATATAAAGTATTTGTATTCTTCCTCTCATTGCTCTTGGTTGCCAGTTGATCCTTATTTTTCATGGTTATCTGTCTGAACTACAGTGTTACAATTTTCTTACATTGTTACATTTTCTGACACATATGTATTCCTGGCAAATGGAATGAATGCAGAAAACTATTCGCCATCTTCCGGACATAGCTGTTGATGTAACAGGTTCTACACTGTTGCTTTCCATCTTGTTCAGTCACTTCTAGGTTATTAATTGATTGCAGACTTAGTTCTAAAATTATTTAGCATTTAAACAGTATTGTGGGAAGACTTTTTTTTTTCTTTCTAATAATAGAATGCTAAATTTGAAAACAGTAGACACACAAAATGATCACCATCTCTTCAGCATTTCTTCCTGGCAGGTCCCTGAGCTAGGAATGCTGCTGCATTCTCAGTTTATAGGGGAAATGTGGGACAGGAAAGAAATAAGGTTAACTTCCAGCAGGAGCATGCACAGGTGCTGTGACAAAATAAGTAGGAAAGCTGTAACATTTCTAAATGGAGGAATTGGGAGAGGCAAACTTTCTCTAAGACTGCAGTATGGGAAACCCCAAAGTTTAGACTTTGGGTTAGTTCCCTAAATTTTGATTATGGGGTGATAAGGATTCAGTTGCCCTTGCTCTTTGCAAACTTGTCTGGAGACTCTTTAATAATGTCTAACATAGTGGCTCTAGATAAGTGCTCTCCACAATATTTGGAAAGCCGTGGCAGTTGAGCCAAGTCCCAGACTTGGGAGAGAAGAAGACTGGGGGAAAAAAGAAACATAGCATGGATCTTTCAAAAAGGTAAAAACGAGGATCCTGGTAACTACTGATCACCCAAGCTATTCTATGATCCTAAGTAGAGAACTATTATTCTTTTGTCCTGGACAAGTTTATTGAAGTGTAGACACTATCAGTGCTTTCCTTATCACAGTTTTACTTGAAGGTATTGAAATTTATATGAAATATAAACTGTTCCCATAGGAACAGAAGCCAAAGAAGATAGCTAAGATAATGATGAATTATCTATTTTAGAGTGCATGTAGAACTTCTTGAGAGTAAAATATTAGCAAAAACATCTTCCTGCCTGAAGAAACTGAGCAAGTTCAGAAGACAAAGAGAAGAGAGCAAGAAGATTTCAGCTTCATCTGGTAGATGGTGCAAGGTCAGCACCATCTTGAGTAGTGAATTTAGAGTCACTAGGAGAAATGTATTAATCTCCAAGCCTCTGCTCTAGAAGTTCAATGTACAGTTGCCTGTCCAAGTAAGCATGGAGTGGAGGTGGGTTAGTAAGGCTGAAGTCTAGGATGTCAGGCATGTGTAGTTATGGAATTGTTTGTTGGTTTGGATTTTGGTACTATTGGGGGGGAGGAGGCGGGGGGGGAGGGTTGTAAGCTGTTTAGAAGTATGTATTAGTGACATGACAGAAGTCCATAAAAATGCAGAACTAACATGGTCTAACATTCGGCTAAAAAAAAAAAAAAAAAAAAAAAAAAAAAAAAAAAAAAAAAAAAAAAAAAAAAAAAAAAAAAAAAAAAAAAAAGAGGTTTTCCTTAGCCTCTAGCTGTTTACCTTAAACTGAAATCTGAAATTGCTAATTTGTTGTGCATCTATGTACAGCAGGATTTCTTTCTGATATCCTTTTATATTCTTAGTGGTTTTGATAAAAGTACTGTGCCATAAATAGCTTCTAGTCCTATGAAACAAAGATATGGAGATCCTTTGGTATAATTCATGCCATAAATTAAGTTAGAATAATTTTTAATCATATTGTAAGTGTGAAAGTCCAAATGTACTTCCTCTCTTGTAAACACATTTTATTATAAGGTAAAGCAATAAGACACGACCTATTTTAACATTCCTTCATGCTACCTACATCTGGATTTTAAAAATATTGGCCTGCTCTACACTGCCAAAAGGTATTCACATGCAATAATTAAGGGATTACAGAAAACAGTCAGAGAATCTTGATGAGTTCTGTGCATAAAATTTCCTCATATTCTAGTTGTAATTGGTAGTTTGCAGATAAAGGACTGGGATAACTTTATTAACTGGATGACAAATGCATGTGTCAAAGTCTGGAAAAAATCTCAGGCAGAGGACTTTTCTCTATATTAAACATTGACTCTATATATACATGTGAATACAGAATCTAATTTTACTGAAATATCCATGTATGGGGTTGTGATACAGTCATGCTATGAAACAACACATGCTTGAAAAGGATGAAATTTATATGCAAATTTTATGTCTTCATTTTAAAATTAGTTTTTAAACATCCATGTTGCTAAACACTCTGATGTTTATAGAACAGACCACAGAATTCGTTTCTGTACACTAAGCAAGGTAATTTCTTATTGCTTTCCACAACATAAAAGGCTGTGGGATTTTCTAAAAGACTTTTTGCCATCATCATTGTACTTAAGGTTGCTATTTCCACATGCTGTTCAGGTTTTTAGGTATCTCACCCTGATTTTATTAGGCTGGTTATAGAAGTCAATTCTTAACAAACAGCACATTTGAATTTCCAGGGATGGTGATTCCACCATTTCCCTGGGCTGCCTATTCCACTGCCTGAACACCATTTCAGTGAAGAAATTTTTCCTAATATCTAATCTAAGCCTCTCCTGGTGCAATTTGAGCCCATTTCCTGGTGGATTGGATCTTGCCTCTTTAGGGTTTTTTAACATAATTAAAAGAAACAAAAGTATATCAGGAGTTCTATATCAGGTTGAAAAGAGAATGGCATAGTATATATAGTTGAAGCTAGAACAAAAGCCTGTTTCTTCCATCTTGGTTTGTCTATCCCATGCATTATGCATGTGGTGTTCTTTAATTGAGTAATTTGTTATAAGGGCTCTGCTGTGATAGGTACTTGGGGAAAAAAAGTGAATGAGACTTAGTATTTTAAGTAGGTTTTTTTGGTAAAACCAGGAGAAATGGATTCAATTTCTTTCCTAGACTGATATTTTCTAGCACTCAGTGCTACAAATGTAATAGTGTATATTTGTATGCTTTCAAATCTATAGCTTCCTGTGTTCTAAAGACTGAAATTTAAAAATAGATTTTAAAAATATTTTTGTAGAAGGGAAATTCAAACAAGATGTTTTCCTTCAAAATTCAGGCAAGACTACTGAGCTTGATCATCAGGAGAATTATTCTTCCCCAGTCTTGAGGCTTCTGACCCTCACTAACATGATACAACTGCGCCTGGTGCTGAAGTTGAGGGTTCTTCAGCAGCCTGCCATGCAGACAGGCAGTGAGATAGGTAGTTTTCTGACACTGCATTTAGGTCTTGATGCATCTAGATTTACTCAGAAAACTCTCAACCAGTTCTAAGAAAAACACATTTTAGAGCAAACCATCACTTGTCTTGATCCCTTAAATCTGTGAAGAAATGTTAGCACCTTGTTAAGGTGTGTCAGCTACAAAGGGTTGTAGTGTTCATTGCCTGATGATGAGAAGAATCAATAAATAATTTTTTTTTTGGTTATGTCTTCATGCCAAGATATAACCAGTCTTGGCTGCAAGCCAGCTCTAGTCTGCAAATAGTGCAGCTTTATGTTAGGAAAGCATTATGTCTTTGCAAATCCCCCATGATTCTCATCTGGTTTGCTGTAGAGTCAGTATAAAAACATGATCACCTGCTCTTACTGGGAAACATGATGACAGACCTGCAAGGAGGCAGGGCATGTTCAGTGACAATATCCAGGCTGTATTGCTGGGTAAAAGGAATCTGCACTACCTCTGTTTCCAATATTCATATCTAGAACACAGAGAGTATGTGGTTATGTTGTAGTGATTTTTCCTTGGCTGGCTGAGAGGTTCCACTAAGCTGCTCTCTCACATCCAATACTGAGCAGGACAGGAGGAAAAGACACAATAAAAAGTTAATAAGTCAAGGTAAGTACAGGGAGTTGTTTGTGAAGTACCAGAGCAGGTAAAACACACTTGGGTTAACTAGCAACAGAATAGGATCGTGAGAAGCAAAAAAAAAGATCTGAAAACACCTTTCCCCCACCTCTTCCTTCACAGGCACAACTTCACTCCCAGCTCTTCTGAGCAGCACAAGGGGATGGGGAATGAAGGTTGCAGTCAATTCATAATATTTTTTTTCTGTTGCTCCTTCCTCATGTTTTTTCCCTGCTCCATCATGAGATCTTTCCCATTGTATGCAGCCCTTCACAAACCTGCTCCTGCAAGGGTTCCTCTCCATGGGCTGCAGCTGCTGCCAGGAGCCTGCTCCTACATGGGCTCTACACAGGCTCTGCACAGGCTGCAGCTTCCTTGGTGCATGTGCCCCTGCTCTAGCATGGGGTCATCCATGGGCTGCAGGTGGATCTCTGCTCCATGGTGGTCCTCCATGGGCTGCAGGGGCCCAAACTGCATCACCATGGTCTTCACAAGGGTCTGCTCTGGCACCTGGAGCACATCCTCCCACTCCTGCTTTCACACTGGTGTCTGCAGGGCTGTTTCTCTCATGTTTTCCTTCCTATCATAGATTACCATACCTTAAATATTTTTTTCACAGAGGCACTACCAACATTTCTGATAGGCTCAGCTTTGGCTGGAAGTAAGTCTGCCTTGGAGCTGGCTGGAATGGTCTCTGTTCAACATTAGGGCAGCTTCTGCTGTTTCCTTACAGACACCATTTCTCCAACACACCTCACTACCAAAACCTTGCCACGTAAATCCAATATAAATATTAAAAAATATTAGTGCATCAAGGAGTTGTTAGCAAGTTTAAGATAATCCTATGTGATTGTGTATCACTTTGTGTCTGTTCTTTCTTTCTTTTTCTTCTTTCTTTTTCTTTCTTTCTTTCTTTCTTTCTTTCTTTCTTTCTTTCTTTCTTTCTTTCTTTCTTTCTTTCTTTC
>JAOTQP010001286.1:94607819-94631597 GCA_026413545.1 Cichladusa arquata | reverse complement strand
TTCCTTCCTTCCTTCCTTCCTTCCTTCCTTCCTTCCTTCCTTCCTTCCTTCCTTCCTTCCTTCCTTCCTTCTTCCCTTCTTTCCTTATTCCCTTCTCTTTCCCTCTTTCTTTCCCTCCCTCTTTCTTTCTCTCTTTATTCTTCCTGCCTTCCATCATTCCTTCTTGGTTTTTTTGCTTTTTTTATTATTTGAACTAGCAGTACTAAGGCTCTCAGGTTTTTAGCACATCTCTTTACTTTGGTTGTCACTCATTGAAACTTCTAATCCTTTCAATCTTATCTTCTGGAAAGTACTGGTATGAGACATTATTGAATTGGTACTAATATGCCAGTGGAGATGTACATAAGTAGTGAAATTCTAGACTGTTTCCTTTTTTCCACTTTTTTTCCACTTTAAAGATTTCTCTAAAGATAATAGGAAATATGATTACTTAACTCATAGCTATTGTGTTTGGGCATATTTCTACTTCCCTTTCCTTTGGGATTAATGCAAAACCCCATTTGATATCCACAAGTTTGGTAAAACTGGAGTGCAATCCAGGTATCAGCTGAGATAAAAAGCTTCTGATCATCTATGTGGAATATAGGTCAGATCTCCTGGGATTTGTGAATATGTATCACCTCATAAAATTAGATGATTTCTGCAGTTTCCAGCCTCTCCTGAGAACAGCATACATTTAGTGACAGCACAAAAATCATGACATTAATTTATAGATTGAATTTGGAGTATTGACAAATGATGTATGGTTGGCTGAGCCTGGGGAGAGTTCAGTGAAGAACATGATAATTTACTGCTCCAAACCTAAAACACACAATCTATTTTTCATTCTCCATCACTATTCAGCTTGCATTACATTTGGCTACTTATGGTGGGTAAGGTATATGGGATTGTTGGCAGGTTAACTGTTTCAGGTCTTTTGAAACACTTTTGTCACTGAATGAAAGCAACCTAGGAAGATGAGTGTGTGTAAAAGACCACAGAAGTCTTTGTGTATTCAGCATTGGATATTCTACTTCATGTAGTCTCTAGGCATGGAAACCTTGGGCAAATTTGTGTACATTCAAAAAAATCAAACCAGACCATAACAAAACAAACTAAAGGTAAGCATTTGGTGTTCACTGTCCATCCATCTTTGTAACATTTTGAGAGGTTGCCACAAGCTCTAGTGGTATCAGCATTAGCACAGCCCCATGGGCTGTTGAGCAATCAGAATGGATTGCAGAATGGAGTGCTGCAGAATGCACCACTGCAGCCAGGGTGATCAGTAAAGCTGCTACATTGGCATTTCACTGCTGCTTGGTGTTGAGAACTAAAGCAATTTTAAGACTGAGCCACATGTTGGATTGCTGCAGCTATGTAGTGATAGGCAAAGACAAGGTTTTACGTGACTCTTGTAAGATTTTTCTAGAGCTGTCCCAGATTTTATACTTGCAGAGCAAAGCTGCTTAATGCATTGTCACAGCCCATTCAGCTTTTTAATCTCTCTGCCAATATTTCAGGGGAAAACATATTAAACTATGGCTTACCTTTAAGAACATAAGTAAATAAATTTTAGGTAGAAATAACTCTGAATTTCAATAATTCAAGTTGTTCAATTTTCCTGTGTATTTTAAAGGACTGCCACAGATAATGGTAGATACTCAAATGAATCACTAGTACACCAATTGCTGATATTCTAGTTACTAACCAGTGTATTCCCAGACAGCTGAGATTCCTCTGTTTACAGTAATTTATGGTCTTGGGTGTAAGTTCCAAGAAAAGCAGCAATAAATTTCTCAGTCAGAAGCTGCCCTTTTCCCTGGTAAATAAATAAGAATTATTTCCTGAATTAATTTTACTGCATGAGTCAATTTGGGATGTTCAGCCTTAAATTCCTGGAATTATTATTTTAAATAAGGAAATTCAGTCTAAGGCCAAGAAGAAAATTGTGCTTCAGATGTCCAAAAAAGCTTAATTTAAAAAATCCCAATTTGTCAGTCATAATCATTGCTTAACATAGTTTTAAAGTAGTGTGGTTTTAAAAAGTGCCCCAAAATATGTTGCATTTCTTCAAATCAGTATGGCATTTGGTGCAATTCAGTCTTCTCTATATGAAGATTGCAATGAAGGAGGAAAATATGAATGTATTTTCTGTCATTGGTGTTCAAGTACCTTCATACAATGTTCTCACAATCCATACAGATAAATTATCCCATTTGATCTAAAAAAGCTTTTATTTTTTCCAATACCTTTTCTAAAGCATGTCTACTTTTAAAGTCTTGTTTTAAACAATTTAAACTGCTTCAAACTGCTTTTAAGTTTTCCTTGCAAAATCTGAGGTTAAAACTGAAGTTATTCAATAGAAAAGAACCACAGAGAAGCTGTTGTTGCCTTTTAGCTTTTAGTCATTTAGTTAGATCTGTTTCTCATTTTATTCTCAAACTTATAAAATAGTGTATTAATGGGAAAATAAGGTAAGGAAGGTGTTAATGATGACAAATATATTAATTTCCCCCTCCCACTGAACCAACTACAATTGGTACAAAAAATTATATAAAAATAGAGAAATTTTTGTTCTGATTTGAGAACTGTTTTGCATTTTGCTTTAGATTCAGTTTTTATCAATTTGTATCTGTTCCAGAAGACAGAATAAATATCATATTGGGTTTGAATTTTTCAGGTGTTTGGTGGATTAAACTTGCAGTGCTGTTCAATGGGTTTTGATGGCCACCTATTGGGACAGTTTCTACTACAAATCAAGCGGGTTTAGGGTTGCTTCCTATTAGATGGAGTTTTTTCTTAATTCGAATCGACTGATTACTCACTTCATGCCATAGTGAAGTCAGAATCAACAATTCTGGTCACAAAAGCAAATACTTCAAAATATGTCCAAGTATATTGATAACACATTCATTAAGCATTCTGGCATATATTTAGGGGTTTAAGATTCATATTTAATAAAATTCATAGGATATGTACCGGTCTTCTGATGTCTAATGAAGATTAGAGCCTTACTTTGAAGCAAAATCTCCATATTAACTGGAATTATGAGGTCTGCTTCTAAAGGACAGACCATTAGATCCATTTACTTTCAGGAAAGCTGTACATTTTGAAAATGTGGGAGATTTCTTATTTTTTCAAGAATAAAAGGATCTGTATTTTGACCTAATTTTGCAATTTTTTTTTTTTTAATGCAGCAGCGTAAAATTACTAGTAACTCTTGTGAGACTATCATTTTATTGGATATCATTAAGAACTGTTTTGCCTGCATTTTCATGATCATGTAAGAAAAACTAATCTAAAGTTCCTTGTTTGTTTTTAAACCCAAGCCTTTCCTTAAAAATGTGTGTAGTTTTAAAGTTAAAATACATAGATAATATTGGTATTTTCCTAATAATATTAAATGGTCCATTATAAAGAATCATTTGTTTGTGAACTAGACATATTTCAAAATATTCCTGTATTTAGGATAAAATCATAACCCTATCTGGCTAGCAGAAAAATTAAGCAAGCTTAGAATTAGTGGTGTGGGAAAGGACATTAAGACCATTTACTCACCCTCCAAATAAGAACAATGGCTCACTAAAATAAATTTTCTCTGTTTCATAAATGGGAAGTACTTTATGAAGTGTTCCCCAAAGGTAGCCCTTTGGAGTGCTGTTGGAAAGCAGTCAATTCCATTTCAGAGTTCATTCACACTTGCTCAGTGACAGTGTGAATTTGGCTCTTTACAAAGTTCTTCACTGGCCAAACCTCTCAGTAATGTAGCTTTTGGTTTCAGTTTCAAGGGGAAAAACAAAATGAATCCTGTATCTGAAGTTTATATTCCATAAACGAAACATGAAGTCAATATTACATCTGTTACTAATAATTTTGACTGGACCTAGAAATTGAAACAATCAAATCAGAGAATTTGCTGTGGACATATGAAATAAATGTCTAAAAATATAAAATTAAAGATAATTTGAATGTGCTAATAGACAAGCCTTTAGATAATCAAGTCAACCTTGATATATGTTAAGTATGTTTCTATAAAAATGAATCCAGTAAGAATGGTAAAATATCTTGCTGTGTCACTTCTGCTTTATATTTTAAACATCAGCAATATTACCATGGTAAGTTTGTTTAAATGTTTAAGGAGGTTAGCCTAAACCTTGCTGTAGCTTACAATCACCTTGCTGAAAAAATAAGAAGGGAATTAAATAGACAGCCTGACATTTATCTCTGCTTTTCCCTCTAGTGATGGGAATGAATTAATGCAGGAAACTCAAAAAGCCAATGTAATTTCAGAATGTTTCTGCTCAGTGCCAGTGTGAATCTTTTCCAAGTTGAGTACAACGTCCATGACATCTGTGTGATGTGAGAAGCAGTGCTCCCAGCATATGTGACTGGATATAGCAGCACTGTCCTGCTAATAAATGCTGTCCTTGCTGCTGGTGCTCATCAGCAATAAAGTAGAAATCAGCAATATTCACACATGTATGTAGCCTCTACCTTATGTTTGTCCTACAATATTTCTAGTGTGTGCTGGGCATAAATAGTTTTCTTCTCATATGGCATTTCCTATTGACAATCATGTTTGCTTTTGTTTGGTTTTTTCTGGGAAGAGTTTATTTTTCTGGGAAGTGTTTATTATTTGTCTATACAAATACGATTTAGATGAAGATATAGTTTACTATGGTTAAGAACCAGCTGAAAAGAAACTCTAAAAATCCTATGTCACATTAACTAGTCCTTCAAATGCAATGCCCTGCTATGCATTTCTTGATGTCTGGATATATCCTTGGGTTCATATCCTATCAATATGTGTAATTTTAATTAAAATGTAGACATGATTATAATAAGAATTAATATTGTAGGATAGAAATCTAAGGCTTGATAAAAGGCTTAATGTCTTAATATCTAAAGGCTTATTTATAAAACCTATGGTCATAATTGGAGAAGTGTGAGAAGAAAGAAGTTGGAAGGAGTGTTGTATGTTTCTGCATGTGATTTTGTCGATCTACTTTATAGGCCGTTTGTGACTGCATGCCTGCTAAGTTAAGAAAATAGTGGTAGTCCATGAATTATGAGATTTTAAGTAATTTTATTTTTTTAGGTTGTCACAGCTATAATTTTAATCTTCTTTGTGAGTCAAATAGCTGACAGCATGTGAAAAATTGTATGTATGCTGATGAAGGCTATTATAAATTCTAATGGGTATTATGAATGCTTTCTTTAATGGAGGTCATGATGAAAACCTACAGATTTATAACTCTAAGTAGCATATTTGTAAAAATCTTAATTCAGATTTGGGAGTTTGTACTTATAAGCATTATACATGTATTTGTTGATATAAACTTTGGACTTCATGAGAGATCAAATCAAGGGAGTAAATGAAGTTGTCAATTTTTTCTGACATAAAAATAAAAGGTTTATCTCTTTTTAGATCAGTAAAGCATTTCTTCTCCAAAATGTCACTAACATTCGTATAACAAGTTTTTTTTTTTTTTCAATCATGCTTCAATCTATTATGTTGCAATACTAGTTTTGGGCATGGAAAATGATTCCTTAATTATATATGTTATCACAATTCTGTGCAAAGGAATATGTTAGGGTTTATTGTGAAAATGTAAAGAATAGTAATTGTCTGCCTACCCTTATACAATTCCAGGGGCAAAAAAAAAAAAAAAAGAGGAAAGAATTATGTCTGTAGTTGCTCTATATTATTTGCTTGCTATTTTGATCTCATTGTAACACTGTGATCCAGGAAAAGAACCCTAGTGTCATACTTATTTGTTCATGTCTAAATTAATAAACCCCTGCTTACCCTCACTTATCACAAAATTAAGAGAGGCTTTTTTTTCATTCATTTTTTAAGGCAGTGGAACTTAGGAGGAGGCCACTCCAAGCAGAAGGAAGGCAAATATTTAAGTCAGTCATTTTTTCATTTAAAGTCATTAATGCAGAAAATAGGAAAGGCATATGGCAGCAAAAGATTTGTACTTTTGTCCGTTAGCTGAGTGTGCTGATGATGCTGAATAACTCCTTTTTAAATGACAGTGATTAATTTTCTCATCCCTACTGTTGAAACTCATTTCTCTGTAGAATTTGTTTTCTAGATTGCTTTCTCCACTAAAAGGTATCAGACATGGATTTGAATTTAGCTTAAGTCATGAGAAATTGGGATCTTTTGCCTAGTCTCAGTGAGAAGCACAGAAGACCAGTCTTTGCCAGTGTGACTTCAACTCCTCCATAAAGAGAAGGATATCCTTCCCCTCCCCTCTAGTTCCATGTGTTTCTAAAATTCCCTTCACAAGTAAGCTGTTAGTGGGCAACTGATCACCAGTGTGTATTAATTACAGCTACATCTTCTCTAGGTACTGTTTCTCACTGTAATCAGCTCCTCTGATTTACAGACCTAAATCCTAATCTTTTGCTGAAGTTCTTGCTTTATATGGTTCAAAATATTAAGTTTAAACATTCTTTATACTTTCATGGTGAGTTGTTTACCCTTAAATAAAGATGAAATATTTGAAATAAAGCAATCTTTCATCAGTGAGTCTCCAATTAACATGCCATAAAACCATTTAAACCATTTCAGCAGAGCTCTTGAAGTTTCCAATCATTTAATCTTGGTATGTTCTGTAAGATTACATTCATCACAACTTATTTTCTTGGAGGAAAATGACACATAATTGAAGATGGATCTATTTACTGTTTTCCTGGTTCAGCAAAGGACGTAGCTTTACTGTTCTGAATCTTAGAAGTCTACTGAGTTAAAAAAGAGAAAGAAAAAATGTCATATTAACTTAATGATAACTATGGATTATGAGTTTCAGCTTCAAAAAACTGTATCTTCTCAGGTAGTGATGTGTGTCCCTTATTGATCATGAGGTAGAGATCTCAGTGGTGTATAGTCAAAACACAGGAACCTAAAAATTCCTATTTTAGACTCATTTTTTTTAGAAGACTTATTTACAGGAGTTTTTTTCTGATTGGAAAGTATCTACTTGCATAGACATTCAAAGGATGTCTCTTTTCATAAAATATTTTCTAATTTAAATAATGTTTACGTGTATCAAATGTAGCAATCCACTTTATACTGGGAATAAAAGATACAAGTTTGAAATGAGAGTAAGAAATTGATAATGAAAAAGTAATCCCCCTTTGGGTTTAAATTCTGTAGATGTGAAATTTGAGAAAGACTTTTCTAATTATATTTCCTTTGATACTAACTCTAGACTATGAACTTTTAGGATTTCTTTCTTTATGGTAGCACCACATTAAAAACCCCCAAGAATAAAGTGGAAGACATAGAGTCATTTTGAGCTAATACTTTGTTCTGCCTCAGAGTAAAGTTTTATGCAACTGAGAACAAAGTAGAGCACATACTGCACTATGATCTTACAGATGGTTTCAGTCAGAAGTTCTCTGTAATTGCTTTGAATGAGTTTCTCTACACTTCCAATGCCATAAAAACCTTCTTAACTCTCATAGTAGCAAGGACTCACATCTTCAAAAAAACAGCCTTAGAGTTTGGGGGAAAAATTTGCATTTATTGGACAATGGAAACACAGAAATAAAAAATTGTATTATTTCAGGATGTTTGTTATTATGGAAGTCATGTATAGTACCATGCAGGAAAAAATTCCTAGCCTCTTTGCCTCAGAAGAGGGCAACAATAGCACTGCCCTCTGTGCTTACACAAAATTGCACAACTTTTAATAAATCTCAAGTACTCATAGCTTGAAATCTTGCTTTAATTAGGCACGTTTAGCCAAAGAAAAGACGGGAGATTGCAAAAACATTCGAGTGTTAGTTACTGTCTGCTCCTGCTGATGTAATGCAGAAGATATTCAGATGGCTGGAGTGAAAGTCTCATGTTCAAAGGCATAGGGGCAATGAAGCATATAGTGGCAATAGTAGGCAGCTTTTCTTCTTGAAACTAATTGTTTTCACCTTGCTTTTGTAAGGGAAACTAATACTTTTTAAATTATTTATCTTATCTAACAATATTTCTGATCTTCAAGTAACAAGATTTGTCAATACTTAAGGTAAGATTAACCTGAATATTTAACATATTGAAAAAGAAAAGTGAAATTAACCCTAGAATTTGTATCAGTTTATTTGGGTGTTGGGTTCTCTTACTAGACCATAACTTAAACACTTGAAAATGGAAAGGAGGTGCACTTTACATTTCCACAGAAGGTATTAAATTTCCCATGCTTTTAAAAAGCAGCACTATAATTTTCCCAAGAGGAATAAAAATGTTGTAGGAGTAGACTAAATGTGAAATACTACCAATTTTTAAGATAGAAAAATGCTATTGCTGACTGCCAGTTATGGGGTAGCAGCAAAAGTTGATGTGATGGCATGGTCTGTGTGTTATGTTCATGGTGACAGACCTTTTTTGGACACTTGACTGATGGTGTTTATGCCATTCCCACTACAGACATGCTGCCTGAGGTTATTTTGCTTTCATGCCTTTGCACTTTAACATTAATAACAGTTGAAACAGGTATGAATTGACAGTCCTGGGGAACTGTATAATTCCCACGTCAGATTCCTGTTACTGGCCCATTAGTTTCAGACAAAATGTAAATGTTTATTCTATATTTAGGCAGGTTTTCGTAATTCTTTCTTTGCACTTTAAAGAAAGTTTGAATGGACAGTAAAATTTTGCTGGGCATATTTTTAGGTAATGATGTTAGCTCACTGTTGGTCTTTTGAACACACTAAGACTTGATAAATATTTGTGATATAATGAGTGCTGCTAGTCCCCAGCATGATGCAGAATGCATAATTTTTAAGAATACCTATAAATCTACCCTCAAGGACTAATTTATCCACTAAATTGCATTTTCTTCCTGGAATGGCATCATTCATTTCTGTAGGGTTAATCACAGACTAAGGTGATATACACTTCTTTTTAATAGCAGAAATTGCCATTTTCATAAAGAAAAAAGGAAGACAGGTAAGTGTCCTATAGTTACATTAGTAGTAGTATCGAGCAAAGGAAATTACTTCCTTGTAGGCTATTCATTTTTCCATACACTCTCCATTTTTCAAACAAGTCATCTGCATTCTTTTTCTGTATGAAAACTACATTCTCAAGCAGCATTGCATATGGGGAACTTTTCTTCTTGCTGCATTAGGAGACAAGAGTTTAATGGACAGTAACATCAATATGGTAAATCTTTAAAAATACTTTTCTTGCCTTCAAAATTATTGGCTTAACATGTTTAACATGTTAACATTAATGTTTAACATTATTGGCTTGTACATGTTTATATCAGGACAATAGACACACTAGTAGCTGAGGGCTGGTTATTCAAACTGAAACTTCTTATCAGACTTGCAGGAAAAAATGGGGTATTTTTATGAAAATGTCAGATTTGATATATCTCAATAAATACAGACATATACAGCTGGCTATTTGCAAACACAGGTACATAATTAGATAAATCTTGCATCTCCAGATAAGTGTGGCAGAAATAATGGTTTTAAAAGCTCATAAATGTCCTTTGGTAATCACTGCAATTAACTGTACTGCTCTTATGCCAATTCAAGTTTAAAATAGCAAATAATTGGGAAATGAAAGATTCTTTTTGTATATATATATATTTTATGATACTTAGACAATATCTTCCCTCACTTTAAAAAAAAAATAAAAAAAGCATTAGCAAAATACACCAACGGATAAAGTATAAAGTTACTGAGTATGTGTTCATGTTCTGTAATTTTCATTTCTCTTGATTGCTGCATTATTCAGTACTTGTTTAAGGAAAAGATATAATGCTCAAATGAAAGATGTGTATGCCTTTAAACTGATGGTATAAAAATATGGTCAAAAAATGCATGAATTTTAATAGCTGTTATTAATTCAATAGTAAGAGTGTTATTGTATTAAAAAGTGGCAATGACAAGTTTTTGAGCAACTTGACTCACCAACAATTTTTTCAAAGAATATTTTCAGATTTCCTTTAACACATTTTGCCACTGCTAGAATATGTAGCATTTTCAGTAAATTAATATGACTTAAAAGTATATGTGGTTTTCCATCATGACTTTCTTTTTTCTTTTGGTTCAATGATTTACACTTCAATAATAGCACAACACTTTACTCCAGGTGAGATATCCAAAAGCCACCACTCAAGAAAAATACTAGAAAGTTTCCTTAGACACAGTATTATTTGAAACACAAGGAAAAATTCTATATATGAGTCCCACATCATACAATACCTTCAAATATAGTTAGTCAATAAAAAAATAATTTTAATAAATCAGTTGCTGTCAGAGTTGCAGCCCATTATCCCTGTTCCTTTCTACTTGAAAGCAAGCTTTGCTCCACTTACAGACTGATTTTCTGTTCTTTTACAATAAATAGAATGTGTGTCCCCTTCATTGCTTCCCAGCTATCACTTAATGAAAATTTACCAAATTCATGTGTAGGTACTGTTAATCAATAATACATTATTATACAAAATAAGCTCTATCCCTCTGTTCCTCTGAGCAAAGATATGAAATAGCCACATTGCTTTTGATTTGTATCTGTGTTTGTGTGTGTGATGTGCTCTAGTATTAGTACCCTAAGCAACAGAGACATAGTTAGATAACATATTTTAAATATTTATAAAATCAAATTATTTTCAAATCATCAAAGGATGATATATATCCTGATAAAGATAGATGTTTTTAAGGTATTATTGATTTTGATAAGAAATTACTTGCCTGCAGGCAATAGTATTATTTGCTAGTGGAAGAAAAAAAGGATTAAGGTTCTTCATATATTTTATGTGATGCAGTATAATAGCACATCAATCCTGTGGGAAGTCTATAATATTTTTTCTTATTAACTTCTAATTAAGCCTGAGTGATTTTTAGAAGAGATAAACTGGCACATTTTTCAGTATTATCTTTCTTTCTTGGTAGAGAATATCAGGCCTAAATCCTACTAATCTGAACAGGAAAGATCCATTCAGGGTAACAATATTTAGTTGAGTTTGTGCTTCTTGAAGACATCATTTAGAAGGAAGAAGAGCTAAACAATTTGTACAGCAAATACATAAAATGTTTCAGAAATTAAGAAATTAACATTTCAGATTTATAAAATCTGTGAAATTTGTAAAATACAAAGTCAGGTTTTTTGATTCACACAAGGGCAATGTTTGTAATTCCCCTCTAATATTGTACACATGCTATTTCCAAGCTAAATTCTTAACCACATCACTTTATGTGGGCTGCATGACGAGGGGAAGAGGCCTGTCTTTAGGAGGTGCATATAAATTGGGCCCTTTTATTTACAAGTTCAATAAATTGCTGCTCATGGTGATGGAATGGATCTCCCTAAATGGAGGGCCCTGGGCTGACCAGGAGGGGTCAGAACAGTGGGGCTTTATCTCAGCCTAGAGGCATCCAGCTGTGCTGGCATCCAGCTGTGCTGTCAGCTTGTGGTGGTGGGAGATGGAATGCTACTGTAGGATTGTGCCATGTGAACACAGAAGGAAAATGTGGAAGAAGCTATCAGGATTCAGAAGGTGTTTGGTTAAGTCCACACATAAAATGCTTCCTAAGTAAGGAGTCTGAAAACAATCCCTCCTCTAGCCTTAGGGATCTAGAGGATCTAGAGGCCAGATAGAAAGATATCTAGGGGATTTCTATGGAGAGTGAGTTGGAATGTGTCCATATATTTTTCATTGCCCCTCACCCCCCTCTCTGTAGAGAATGTTGTGTATAATGATTTCTTTCAAAATGTAAGTAGCAGAAGAACACTTTTGCTAAAACAAGTTCCTGTCTAAACACAATTTCCAATATTGTTTCATCATTGTTATATCAATAAACCCATATCATCCTGTGGTATCACCTATGTACAACAGAGTGGTCAGACTAGGTACAGCACCACTGTAATCACTAAACTAAAAGCAGAACTAAACCAGAAATGACATATAACCTCAGGCATGACCTAAAACTCAGATCAACTGCAGGAAAACATTGCCAGTAGTAAAGAAAGTTGAGTAACAAGTTTACAAATTTCTTCCCAGTAATATTTCTTATGCAATAAACAATGCCTATTTTAGGTCTCCCATCTCATTGCATTTTATCTCACCTCATGAGGTTTGTATTGTAGCATTTATAATTAAATAACAGTAAAGATAAAAATGCAAGTATTTTGATTTTATTTATAGCTGTGAAAGCATGCTTTACAATTTATCATTCGGTCCAGGAATTCAGTTATCTTAAAAGGAAAATAAATTGTTCAATGACAAGTACCAGTTATGGCTAAAAACTTTGCATTTACCACTAATAAATCTAATCTACATGCACTAAAGAGGACAATTTTGCTGACACTTTTTTATTACTTGGTTCCACTGTAATATTTCATCTCTTTCAGTATATGCATGTAATCAAAATAAAGAAGTAACTGAGATATCCCTGTTTTCTGACGTGATACTTGGCATTCTTAAATATTGCTGCCATGACACATTTATGTACTGTAAAGTGTAATAAATAATTCTTTGTATCATAAGTAATATTTAATTTGTTCCCCAGAAACAAGACATTCTGTAGACATTTTACAAAAGAATGGTGAATTGCTTTATTGATGCACATGGCGAAAGGAGAACCAAAGGCTTTGGTTTTGAAAAGTAATTCACCTGCTTCTAAAAAAAAAGGGTTTCACATGTCCATCAAGGAAAAGGTTGAAGGCAAATCTCTCTAAGTAAGCAACAGCTATCAGAATGCATTAGGCAGGACTAACTCATACACTACCTTCATACCCTTGACCTTCCAGACACATTTGTAGATAATGTTGATTCTTCTGACAGCAGACACAAATCCTCACAGGTCTGTGGGAAGATATTTCAGCTCTGCATTGAAACTGTATTTCCCGTAGCATGAAGTCAATCATTTTAGAAGATTGACAAGATAGAAATTTTGAGTTATACAGCAGTACAATGCATGCTATAGCCTACACTTTGCAAAATATAGCCATGATCTTATAATGCTTATACTAAGATAAGTTTCTTCTGTATGGCAGTTGGAGTATAGTCTAATCTGGGCCTAATCATCAGTGTCTGGCAGCAATAAGGCAGCAGCTTAAAATAAACTGCCAGTTGAACACTCTGAAAGGGATTTTCTGGATCCAAACTTTCAAGATCTAGATGTTCCTGTAAAAGAGAGAAGCAAGTAGATTGAGGGGACAAAACAAGGATTCATGAAAGAAACAGCTTCCTAGAACACTTCTGTTGTTTGTTTGTTTCCAAAAACATCTACTGGAGATTTGGTGTGGGAATACATATAAGTTGAATTTGTTGCTTTTACGTGGGCCCTCTTTTGAATATGTATTGATACTAAGATGGATTTATGGAATTACCAGTGTGTTTCACTTTCTTCTCAGTAATTTGTAATATTAGAAAGGTTAGGTTTGTGTTTGTTTACCATCATCTCATTCTAAATTTTCAGTCCAAGTCCTTCAGTCTAGGTGCAAGCACAATGAAAAAAAGTAATAAAATGCAGATTTTGTAAAATACATAAAACGTTATATCCTGGTCACACTCCTGGAAAAATTGCAGGCTTTATATAGAGCTATGCATTCTGTCAGCATACATATTGTTCTGTGACACAATTTAGGCAGAAAAGAAGCAAAAACAACCATGGGAGCACTTGCCTAGATTTGCACTGTCACCTTTGTCCGACCAGCTTTGCCCACTGGTTGTCCTGACTTTATCTGTAATTGTAAGCAGATGTTGGGTAACTCAATGGCACCTCAATTCTCTTACCTGTGTGCCCTGCTCCCTTGTCCCATCCAAATGCTGCCAGGATAGGGAAGCATGTCTTAGGGTCCAGTTCTGTCATCCATCTCCCTGGCATGAAACCCTGTCCACGGGAAAGCAGGATTTATAAGGCATGGCTTAGATTCAACGGACCTCGCAAGTATCCAAGGAAATGGCAAACACTGAAGGAGAGGAAGAGAAAATATACAGGAAATTTCTTCATGTATTAGTAGAATAATTTTGGAAGTAGGTGTTTAAACAAATTCATCTTGATTCTTTTGAAAGCTGTAAATTTTTACTGCTGTCCAGAGATAAACCTATTCTCTCCTCACTGCTATGAGGGAGGTTGCATCTGTAGCAGTGTTAAAAAAAACAGTGTGCTGTTACCTCAATATTTTTTCACCTACAAAGCTAAATGTCATCTGTATGTTACTGGCATAATATTCTGTCTCTTACCACTAGAAGGTGAGGATGTTATGAGAAGACCAACTTCGGAAATCTGTGCCCTGAGACAAAGATGCAAAAAAGCAGGAAGGGTTAAGGGACACCATGTTCCTCAAAAAGCTCTGAAGAAGCACCCCCAAATTCTTGTGACAACAACCTTATTTGACTCTCAAAAATCCCAAAATAGGCTCTGTTATTTCAGCTGTTTGTCTGGAAACTTCATCAGCTGATAGCCAGAATAACTCAGGAGCGATATGGATCCGTTCCGGGATTATTCAAGATGGTGAACAAAGGGAGGTATCCAAAGGTACCTGGAGACCTGGAACTGCGTGCCTGTCTCCCTTTCATGTCCAGCAAATGTTTCTATGACATCTATGTCTAACCAGGCAAGAATTTGAGGACTGTGCCAATTAGGCTTAGAGGAGTTTTTCTCAGATAAAAAATTTCACGAATTCCAATGATTCATCATCACTAAATGCTTTGGGGCTTGCATGCAGTATTTTTCTCTCTCAAAGTTTTAGCAGCACATTGGAAAGATTGTAAAAAAATTATTTTCCCAATGTCCCAAAAAAAAGGACTGAAAAAACTGGCCGTTTAATGCTAGCATTTCTAGATCACTGGAGTCTCTCACTGTTAAAGATGATCAGAGACTGACTGTGACCATGGATGCTCAGTGAGTGCGTGGTACTGAGCCTGCTCTCCAGGAACTTTCCCTTGGGTGAAGTCTTTCCTGCAAATAAAAGACAGGGTAGTTGCATGATTTTTCTTAGTTGTAGTTGCACACTATGTTAGCTCCAACTTGAGATGATGTGTGTTTAGTCTTTCGCTGCAGCAGAGAGGGAAGTTTGGCATTTGAAGAGCGTTTTATTACTGTTTTTTCTTTGCTTTTAGAATAATGCTCCAGCACCTTTAGAAAAAGAAAGTACCTTGAGAGTTCAGACTTCCCTAAAAAGCTGTAAAGAATATTTTGGTTATTATAAATGAAGTTTTTCTAAATTGCATTTTTTCTTTCAGAAGGCCCACTAGAAATATACTGCCTCAAAAATTCATTATTCCTCTTCTTTGTTAACTCCACCCCCTATCCTCAAATTTGAGGATGGAAGATGCAGTCCTAATAGTGGAACCCTTTTTAGAAGTTGATAAACTGAGGCAAAGAAGTTGACGTGGGATTTTATGCTGCTAACTCATGTTTCAACACAAGCATATTGTGATAAACCTTGTCAATGAGAAAGTATTGATTTAACTTCACACTTTCTTTTTTTTTAATATATATATCAACATGAATGGACTTTTTTTCTCTTTCCTCAGAACTAGAGGCAGAGGAGTGGTGCAAACATCTTTGCATGGAATGTCTAGGGGCCAGGCTCAATGATATAAGTCTTGGGGAACCAGATTTGCTTGCTGCTGGAGTCCAGAGAGAGCAAAATGGTAAGTAACTTTTATTTGCTCCTAGATAAGTTCTTAGGTGATATCCCATGTCATCTTTGCTTGTCCCTGTTGTTGTGAGGATTTTTGCTAGTAGCTGGAAGCACATCATTAGTAGCTAAACATTTGGATACACTTTGAAGCTCAAGCCTATTTTTTTAACAAATAAAGATGATTAAATTCCATGCCAAATAATACACATAGAGTGACTTTGTGTCTTCATTGTGTTCAGAATTCCCTTTCATGGGAAATGATGGCCATGACCCTTCTGTTTCTGGAAATGATGGCTCCTGTGCAGAGGAATAAAGCAGCAGCTGTTGTTTTGCAGCCTTTTAAGGACAGCGATGAATTTACCAGCAGCAATTTGGACTGCAAAACACATATTTGCTTTAAATTCCTACCTGTCTTGAATATTGAAGTCAGGATCATCTAAATGCTGTCAAATATGGATGAAAAGGGCACTGACAGATGTTAACCAGCACTAAGCCTGAGTTGTAAGTCTTCATCTAAAGGCTATTTGGATTAGACACATGCACAGAAAGAATGGTAGTGGATGGAATAGGCAATAACAAAGCAAAATCTGTGATTACCCTGTCATTTAATTCCTATTAATGAACACGAGGGCAACACAAAATGTGCTCATTTAGTCCTCCCTAAATTGCAGCTCTCAATGATTATTACTGTCTTGATGCTTTTATAAGATCCAATAGCTTTCAACAAAGTAATAACACACTGCCTCAATGGTCATAAAATATCAAGCCAACTATCATTATAAACAAAATTACGTCATGAAATTCTAGAATGTATGGCACTATATTCATTATCTAATTTCTCTGAAGCTAATAGCACAAAGAGTGAAATATACAGAAATCTTTAAGGAATTTTGTTCAAAAGGAGACATGTTGAAATGGGATTTAAAAGAAGTTCGAATGTTCATAAAGTTGTTTGCCTGCTATGAGATACAGAATTCAATTTGTAGTCTCAAACTACTTAACTAAGGGAGAGCTACTAATGTAGGAAAGTGATAATGATCAGACAGCACTCAAAGCACCCCATCTGCTCTATGTTCATAGGCTATAGGTATAACACTCATCTGCATGCTACTGAAGAGAGAACTGTGTGAACAGGTGGAGGTCTTTCACAAATGTGAAAGGAAATGAACCTTGTCAAAAGCCTGGGATGTGAACAGAAAAGTAGCTTGAAATTTATCAAGCTCTTTCTGCAGTGAATTCATGTACTCTCCAGCAGCTTTTGGACATAGATGACAAATATTACATTTTATCATGCTCCTGGAAGAGATCCAGTTAGAGGCACATGACCTCCAGGAGGCATATATTAGTTCTGTTGTACGAACTAGTCTTGATTCAATTGCCTTAGTCCAGAAATTAATTGCAGTGTTACCAACCAGCATATATGAACATAATTAGCATCTTTATTGTTCTAAGTAAATAAATGAAAGGAAACAAAGAGGCAAAGCATGTATTTGTTATACAAATCACATGAATAATAATGCATGGGGGGTATCATTAGCTGTATTCTTTTAAAACAAGTGACTGAATACATATAATCCAATATTTGACGAGCATGCTCTGCTAAATCATTAGTTACAGTATCTCAAACAAGTAATTCTGATACCTATCCTCATCCTTCCCTCATCCCCTTGATGCACAACTTTGCATTTTAATAAGCATGTTTGAAATTCAAAGTTATCTTGTTCAGAGGCAAAGCAAATTCTGTTGTGGGTGTCTTTTAATCAACTTGGAAGCCAAAAAAAGTGCAGAGATTCTTGCTACAGGTATGAAATCTGGCATATTATTCATTTATCTGTGCTGTGAGAAGCTGCAGTTGCACTCAAATTCCTATAGCAGATTTCTTCAGTTGAGTGGAACCATACCTTTAGTTTACATTGGTTATCTTATTCTGCAAACCTGGCAGTGTCATTCCCCACATGACAGTGTTATTGGGAAGGTGACTAGTTCAAGAGTGGAAGCATTTGGTGATTTGGATGGAACAATTTCAAATTTTTAATTTATTCTCTTGCACATTTTCCCCATATTGCAGCTTTTACACACATGCTATCCAAAACAGTAGTTCAAAAGATACCTCAAAAACTTTTGAAAGTCTACTGAGCTTTTGCTTATAAATATTCTTGTTGAGCTTTTGTTGACCTGAAACTGAAAGGTCAAAGTTAATTTTACAATTGGAAATTCAGGAACAGTGGCTATGTGTATGAAGGGTCTAAAATATTGCTGTTTGTGAAAATGGCAGCTGTGTCACTCTCTGGATAATTTTATTTTTTTGTGTTGAATGAAAACGGAATAACAGTGTAGTACCTTGGAATGTCATTTCTTCAAAACATATTGCATGTGTCAACTTCATAGAATTCCTCTTGAGTTAGTCAATTTATTAATGCTTACTTGAAACACAGATGTGAGAATACAGTTTGTAAAACATTGTAATAGAGTCACAGCCTCAGCATCTAATTTTATTCAAGTTCTGTTGCCTGACCCATACAAAGGCTTTCTTTCAGGTCACTGAACAAAAGATGTCTCTTTATTGTTTGAGGAAGACCACGGATTGTAATAAATATTATAGCGTTAATGGTTTTTCAGTTTTGGATAATTTTTTTTGCACTTTTAAAGGCTAAAAGACATTGAATAATGGTGTCATACTGTTCATATCTCTATGATATAATATAAATTAATCCCAAAAGAACAGGTGTATTAAGCACTAATTACATCCCATTCCACTGAGGTTTCTTCAAATAGTTAATTTTCACTAAAGATTTTCTGAAATGTGTAAAATTTGGTAAAGATACTTCTTCGGACTGGAACAACTAGCCTAATAAAGTGGGGTTTTTTCATGACCTGCTTTACCTTTTCTGAGAGATAATATTTTTAATATGAATGTTCTTCATGTATTCACCTACGTGCCCATTCTTGTTCTTTAAGGACATTTCAATGATGTAAGGGTATTCACCAAACACTTCAGATAAATAAATTTGCTCTCTCTTGAAAAAAACCCCAACTTTCTGATGTGTAAATTTGTAGGTTTTTTCCTGTATGTGACCACCAAAGACACTACCCTAGTTTGCAATATTTGAAATAATTTTCATAATTGTTATTGTATAAACGCCTGGGACCACTAAAATTTCTACATGCTATTTGTATTTTTATACACAAAAAATTACATTTCAGAAAATACTTGGTAAAGAAAATATGTGTGGTTTCTATCACTTGTTTAATACCTCTTTTTATTATTTCTGAGCCTGTTTATCCCCCCAGTCTCACTCTTGTGGTTCTTCTGACATGAGCTTTACATTTGAGAAGGGAAGACACCTGATTCTCTGTGGCAGGAATGCAACAACATGGTTTGCAAAACAATTTGCTCTGAAGGCTGGCAAAACTGCTGTTTGGTGTGCAAAGGCCAGACAACCAGAAGGCAGTTCTGTCACATGACAATAGAAATTTAAGGTACCTGAGAGAGGCATTCTTTCATAGTTCTGGGTTGGTCAGTAGGTGCCAGTGAGATCTGTTTCAGCATAGTTGTGCTGTTGTTTGAGCCTCCAGCCACCAAGCAATTCTGCAGAGGTGACAGCAAAACGAGGCAAACTGTAGAACTGTGTCTTGCAGGAAGGGTAAAGACATCTAAGCAACTCTTGTGCAAAGCACATCAGCAACAGGAAGCTTCTCACTGGATTTCAGCTCCATTATTGCTTTCCAGAAGTATTACCACAAGCCTTGCTGTGTAAACTCTGCTGCAGAAAATGACTATTAGGTGGTTTTCTTTTTAAATTTAAGGCTCACAACTAATGGCTGCTTAGCTTGGAATGATGCACAAATTCCAATTAAAGTGAGATGTGAAATGAAGCTTTTGTTGCTCTCCAACCATTTTACCTTCACTCTCCTGCAAATCTAAATGATTTGTTGGTGTACCTCAGCCCTATAGCAGCAACCTTGTTTCTGTTTAAATTCCTTCTCACAATGAACATGGTTTCTAGTGTTTATGAATTTCCTTTTAGATTATTTGCTGAAGAATTAAAATACAGTATGAAAGCAAAAGCAGTAGAGGCCTCACTTCAGAATCCTATTCAAGTAATTAATTTAGTATAATGGCAGTGAAGCTTTATATGCAATGATAAGACAAATAAAAATACACAGTTTTAACTCCATGAGCTGCTACTGGATGAAGTCATTGTGAATGTAGAGTGTTGACTTCATTTGGAAGAATTGGAAGCTTCCTTTCCAGCTCTCAATGCATTTGGAAGCATTTGCAATACACCCCAAAACATAAGGACAAAAACAAATTTGGAGGTTTTGGGGTTCTTTTGTAATTTTTTATCTTTGCAAGTGATGTCATATCTAGAATTTCTCCATTCTCACAATGGACAATGTGTCCAATGTGTCCCTATTTTCATTCTTTGTAAAAGGAAGGAATTTGAAAGATTTCATCCAAATGGACAGTATACAATGACAGACTATACGTACTGTGAAAAAGAAATCAGAATATTCAAGATAATATTAGTTTTAAAAGCATTTTGTGTAGACCATAAATCATTTCACTTTTTAGGAGCAGGTGCATCTGTTTGGTGAAGACTCTATTCCTGTCAGTTTTGAATTCTAAATAATAACACTAAAATAGCTGAACATTTGTGCTGAATACCTGTACTAAACAGTTTTCTATTAAACTTTACTTGTAAACCTGATGTGGAACTTGAAGAAAATAGGCAAATGTTAAAGTGCAAATTTTTAAACTGAAGAAAAGGCCAGATCTATCCTTTGCTGCTATGTCTTATTTACTCCTAACTCATTCCTGTGATATCAATATGAGAATTTTTAATTATATGGTTTGAGGCTTTGATTTAAAAAAAAATAATTACTCCATGATAAACCTAATTTTTATTTTCAAAGTTTGAAAGATAATTGAATTGTTGCTTTTCCTCCTTGCCTAATATTTAAATTAGCATTTCATAAAATTACTTCCTTTGTAAGGTTTTTCTTCTTTCATAACATTGGGTTTACCTTCCTTTTTTATTTAAAAACCTTCCACAGGAGCTGCAGTCTTGCTTCTTGGATTTTAATTGCAAGAAACTCATTAGTTCTTGTTAGTAAAAATGTAGCTTTTCATAGTGAACAACGTCCTTGAATCCTCAGAAGAGGATTATGAGGCATTTCTTTGTGCCACATATTGAGATTACAAGCTACAGCCAAAGCATAGAGACTTTGTAATTACATTCACAGAGCTGACTTGTTTTAAGGCATTTTCTGTGGTCTGTAGAATCTCTGTAATTTAATACATAATAGCACTTTGCATGGTTTTTCATTCATCTTCTGTTATCCTTAATCTATTTTTTGTACAATAGATTTGTTTGTTGGGTTTTTTTAAATACATGAAACACAGACAGCTTTATTCAGAAAAATAAGGTGTTTACAGTTTAAATGTTAATCCAGTGTGAATTCAGATTCTTCTCTACCTTACTACTTACCAATGAAACAATTTGAAGCATTTACTTACCTTTATATTTTTATTGAGATGTTTACATTTTTAATGGAAACAAAGCAGAATATTTATAAGCAAAAGGAAAAAAATTATTCTGAAATCCTCGTTCCTCACTGCTAACAGCAGAAGGGAAACATTCTAATGGCCCTGAGATATGAATAAACACAAAATGCTGCACCTTCAAGACTTTAAGCTCTCTTTCCACCTGAAAATTAGCCACAGTTGGTCAGCTGCAGAAGTCTCATAGGTGGAGGAGATTCTTTCACATATAAACTGAATATATGCTTTTAAAGCCTCTGCTTATTTATATAGATGCCACCAACCTGTCTCCTTCTAGAAGTAATTTTTTACCCATCATTAAAGCTGAGATGAAATCAAGCATCTGGATTGCAAGATTGCAATGTCATCTGGTCGGTTTTCCAGCTGGGATGATTTAACTCAAGGAATCCATTGATAAAATGGCAGAATCAGGATCACTGGGCTCAAGTAATTTTGTTCCCCCAGTACAGCTGGTAGGCTGAGAACATTTTGGGTTTGCTGCCAAGTCTCCGTCTCAGTCAATATGCTCATTTTCATAAAGACTCTTATGCTCCTATGCCCTGGAAAGCATTATTAAATGTCGTATTCTTGCCAAAGCCCAAATGCTAGACACCTTTACATGCACTAAGTGTAAGATGAAGCATTGCTCTGCTTATTCAAGGAGATGGGAAAGACCAGTCACATTGAGTGGAATAATAAGTGTTGCAATATATCAGCATTTTTTTCTCGTCCTGGGTCCCCCACTCCCTGAACTTTGCTCTCACCAGTTTAGGGGAGGGAGGAGGATAGGAATCCTGAATGCTGAGGAATTGTGCTTGTTCAGTCCCAGTCTTATCTTGTCCAACAAGGTTTCTTCCATCTCCCTACCTTCTAGGTCCCTTATTAACTTCTATTTGCTTAATCTTACTAGCCAATGAACTGTTATTATTTCATCCTACTCATATGCAGATGGTATCTGAACCAAAGAGAAGCAAAATAACCTATTCAATGTCATTCAGGAGATTTAGTGTCAGAATTCAGCTGGGATTCCCAAATCTGGCCTATGATGAATATTCAGTTTTGCCTCAATAAGTGTAAGGGCAAAACATGCCACTGAAGATGGAATGACTGTATTACCATTAGTTAGATACCTGCTCAAATGTTTTCTGAAATGGAAAAATTGGACCCTGCCTGTTAATTAATAAAACCATTTAATAGTATCTACACCTTTCCATGTCCTTAACTGCTCACTATTCAAAAGCAGTTTTTGTTCCAAAACCAAATCTATCCATCCTCAATCTTCTCCAGCACATATGTTTGTACACTTCTTTTTCTTGCCAATTTGATTCAGTTCCAAGGGTGCTACGTTTTGCCCTGCAGCTGATGTTCACTTTAATCAGACATACTTCCTTTAATCCCTGACACCTCACCTTAGACACTGACCTCCCATGCAAAGTCAGCAAATGTCTCCTGACAGTTTGAGGATACCGTATGTCCTGAATGCCCTTCATGCAATAATATCCTCAGACACGTCAGGGAAGTTGAGCATTTCATGACTATCCTGTTAACATCTAAAGCAAGTTGAAATATTTTGTGCCTCCACACAGCAGTTTAATGTTTACTTCAAAAAATAATTGTACCTTTTCGTTTTCTCTGCTGTCTGAGGCATTCTGTCGGTGAAGACGGGGAAAGAGGAGGATTTTCATTCCAGTATAGGAACCCCATCCCCCCATAGATACACTGTGTTATTTCATGTCATGCAAGAGAGAGAGAGCTGACAGGCCAGTTACTGCATCTTCCTTTCAAGTAGAGGAGGGAAGCAGCAATAACTGACAGCAAGGAAATGCAAAGCTGGAGTCTAATATATGATAAAAGCACACCTGCACAGTTGTGAGGAATTTCTGTATGGTGATCCCAATTCCATATGGATACTGAAAGGGTGGATATGCATATACATATACACTACATATGTATATACATATACTGTATATATACATATACATATACATATACTATACATATACATATATATATGTAATACCAGTGTAAAGTGAAAGTTATCTTGTTCACACTGTTCCCTTCCCAATGCTGTCTTTGACCCATTGCTCCCAAGTGTGAGTCCTTCCATTTAGTTTAGTAGCCATTACATTAGACCCCTGCCCCATGCACTCCTCACAGCACCAGGGGAAATTCTCCTCAGTGATCTCAGCAGCCTCTGCTAATCTATTTGTGCTGTGTGTCACAAACCTTTCACAAAATGCCTGGAGTTTCACACATGGGATCCTAGTCATAAAATTAAACTTTTTGGGGTAAAACCCATTAGTGTAACTAATGAGAACTTGGGCCTTGGAGAAGAGATTGTGACTAAATGAGTCAATTGGGGAGTCATTAATAGGACAAAATTAAATTGACTGAAACAGAACAACATTGGAGATGACAAGTTTTCTTATAAATATGCAGCAATTTTTATTGCTCAGCCAGCAGTTCCTTGCTTTCTCTAATTCCTCAAACTTACGCTACTTTATTCACATACACACAAACTCATGCACACTTATAACATATTTTATATTAACTTACTTGCAATATTTTAATTGTTTTGGCAAAAGCATATATATATATATATATATATATATCTCAAATGTTTAGAAATTCAAGACAT
>JAOTQP010001286.1:94575042-94606757 GCA_026413545.1 Cichladusa arquata | reverse complement strand
GAATCTGAATGCAAGAAATGTAATTATTAACAAGCTTCAATAAGTAAACTTGGATTTGCACTTTTAAAGGCAGCTTTTCTAAGAGGCAATGGTTGCACATGCATATTTTGCCAGGATACCTTTAGTTCTGTTCTTTGAGAGAGGAGTCTCTGTCAGAGTTCTCATCATTGTGAATTTGGATTTGTAAAGAGTCTTGGACCTTAATGTGAGGTTAAAAAAAGGACTTCAATAAAGGTGCTGGGAACATATATCCAAGAGGACTATGCAGATGATCTGTGAAAGATGTTTCAGACTGCTGCATTGTTTATAAGGAAAATGAAATGATGATTCTCCTCTTACTCCTCTCTTATGCCCTAGCAGGATTGCTTCTGCATCAGTGGATCCTCACCTCTGTTAAAGCCAGAAATTTGGCTTTGATTTCTGCATCGTCTAAAGACCTAAAGAATTTATTTCAATTTTTTTTCACCAGTCTAAAATCTTGCTTTAACCTGTGCTGTCTTACTTTGTTGTTTTTCTTTTTCCAGAACGATTCAATGTATACCTTATGCCTACACCAAATTTAGATATCTATGGGGAATGTACAATGCAGATCACACATGAAAACATCTATCTCTGGGACATCCACAATGCCAAGGTCAAGCTGGTCATGTGGCCTCTGAGCTCTTTGAGGAGATATGGACGTGACTCAACGTGGTTTACATTTGAGTCTGGAAGGTAAGAGCTAAGGAGATGAAAAAAAGAATAAATAAGCATTGGGCTTTTTTGAATAAGCAGTCTGATATGTTAGATAAGCCTTTCCTTGTAAAGCAAGACAGAATACATGGCCTCTCCATAGACTTCCCTTTGCTGAATATTATTTTTCAGTATAGCCAGGCCAGTGTTTGAAGTAAACATTAATATGTCTCATATTAAAAATGAGCTTAAGCTCCCTCTGACTTTTATTTAACTGTGATTGAAATGTCTTTCTTAAGGTTTATGAGTCTCACTGTGCTTAAACACTAGTGTGGTATGATTTGAGTATTTTTGATGCAGAAGAAATTAATTCCAGATCATGGAAAAGGCTCATCACACAAGCATGAATAGAATAACTTCCATTACAGTGGATATTACTCTTTTTGGATCTTCCTGATGACTGATTGCCACTCTGGAGTATAATTGCAAGCAGGAGTACAGAGAACATTGTGAACCTATAAAAAGGCTAGCTCTTTTTCCTGCCTGCAGTTTTAATCCTCATTGTCATTTCCATCTTCAGATCAGTTTTACATTTCCATAGAGCTCTGTTTTGCCTCTCTTTCATACCTTTTTAATGCATTTCATATCTTGCTATAAGGTTCACTGCCTTTTCTGCATTTCTGCACAGAAATGATCATGCATTTAACTCTCCCTCTGGTGGTGTTTCAACTTGTATTTTATAGTTCTAGACTACTGTTTTTATGGTTTGGTTTCGGTTTTTTCTATGGATCATCATACTCCTTTATGAGGAGCCTGAATTTTCTGAAGCAATCTGTGAAATTACATGTGTCTCTCGACTCTTGGGTTAGACACACTGTCTTGTTAAAAAAAATCTTCATATGCCTTTTGATGTTTACTTATTCAATATTATTAATAAATATTCAAAAAAGTTCAGATTGTGATCAGAAACAAAACCATGGATCAAATGGCCCCTACTGTCTAGGGGGATAATGGTCAAAATTCCTCTACCATTTCCATAGCTGGGAGTTACCATTTTACCAGTAACTTGTATATGCAGACTGCTGTCACTAGACCATTTTTGTTCTCTGTTAGTTTTCTGTGATGAGTTCACATGAAGACATCAGTGGGGTTTTTTATTTAATATTTTTTTTAGTAAAAATAAGCAAAGCTGACCCATGTTTCAACTTGATTTCAGTGATTAAGCTGAGGGGCTTATTCAAATATACAATTATAGCATTAATTAGCATTTCAAGCCTCCTACAGTATTTTAATTCCATTTCAAGCCTCCTACAGTATTTTAATTCCATGCTATTCCATTCTGAATATCATCTGTTCCTACAGTCCATGAACCATACAACCTGATGAAAAGTGGATTGTTTTCCTATGTTTTATTATTGTGAGATAGCTCTGCCTTTATCTGTCATTGTCATGCTTTATTGTCTTTGATCTGATTCCTCCCTTTTTGCTTGCTTGGGAGTACTTTATCTATCTGATTGGGAAATGCATAGAGGTAAAAAGACAGGGTTAGAGAAAAGTTGGTATCTTCAATAACATCTGAAGGCTATACAGGGCAATAATAGCACTCATTTTAAAATCGGTTGTTCATTTGCTTGGGGTTTTATTTTTATTTTTTAATCAACAAATCATCTTTGTCATCTTTCTGAATATGTTTTTCTTTGTCCCCTGATCTGCTAGTACCTTAATACAATAAATCCCTGATGCATGTTGTTTTATCAGAAGTGAGGCACTCATCCATGTTTTATGAGAATGTTATGCTGTAAAAGTGTTGTTGCTTTAATTTTTCCCTAAGGCTTAAATATTAAATGTAGGCAATTGCTTTAAAGGAAATATTTTTAAATAGGTTATTATGTTTTAGTGTGTTTTTGCAGATATCCAGTATATGTGTATGAGGTTTGCATGAACATTAGAAGCTCAGGTTTATATATTTATTTTACATCCAGAGTTTTCATATTACTTTGTTTGAGAAAATAAATCCCTTCAATAACATAAATGGACATATTCGCAAATAGGTACTGTGTTAAATAAATTGATCAAATTTAAGCTTTTTGACAAATTTATCTTTCAATAAATATTTTTCATTTAAAACTTTTCATTTAAATGGAATATGAACTTGGATGTATAAAACTGAAGTGCTCACTTTTCTAATGAAATGCAATAACTACACCATTTGAAGAATGTCTAAAATATGGGAGGAATGAACTCAGACTCTTTTAATCTACCAGATTTTTCTGTTTAGTTTTGCAATAATTGGAGTTTTTAAATATGTGTCTTTGCGCTATGTATGAAGTTAGACTTGTCCTTATTTTTTTATTATTTGTTGAACCAATGAAAGTAAGTATTCCTTGCTCAGTCATTTCCTTAATCTGTCTTTTTGTCTATCAAAACCCTGCTGAGATATGGGGAAAGAACATTTTTGTGTGGCTTTGTTCAATGCTGGATGGAGAGATTCTCATTACCTAAAGTACCTGATTAGGGGTAATCCAAAGCAATCTCTTCACCTATGAGAAAACAGTCATTCACAGCTCCATTAGGCACTACAATAGCTTTGTGTGGATTAATGCAGTTTATCTAACACAGTACACATGATCAGAGCACATGAGGTAAGAGCATAGCATTTATGTTTTTAACATCTAGGCTTCCCAACTAACCAGTCTTGGACTGGACTGGGGAGTCCTGCTGGTTTTGGAAGGGTTAATTTTCTTCACAGCAGCTGGTATGGGGCTGAGTTTGGGATGTGTGCTGAACACAGGGTTAATAAATAACCCAGGGATGTTTCAGTTATTGCTGAGCAGAGCTTGCACAGAGTTAAGGACTTTTCTGCTCCTCACCTCACCCCACCTCACCAGCAAACAGGCTGGGGGTGCCCAAGGAGCTGGGAGGGGGCACAGCTGGGACAGCTGACCCCAGCTGACCCAAGGGACAATCCTATACTGCAATGGCATCATAATGGGTGTATAAAGCAGGGGGAAGGAGAAGAAATAGGAGGGACATTTGGGGTGATGGTGTTTGTCTTCCTAAGTCATTGTTATGTGTGGTTGAGAGTGGTTGGATGGTTGGGAATGGTTGGACACCTGTCTGCCCCTGGGAAGTGGTGAATTAATTCCTTGTGACATTTTGCATGTGCACACAGCTTTTACTTTACCTATTCCACTGTCTTTCATCACTTTTACCCTTCTGATTCTCTCTCCCATCCCAGCAGGAGAGTGAGAAAATGGCAGTGTAATACTTTGTTGCCAGCTGGGATTAAACCACAACTGGAGTTTTAGTGTTTAATCAATTATTCACAGGATTTCCTTAGATTATGGATGTATATAATATGTTCAGACACCTCATTATCCGTTTTTTTTTTTTATATTGGGTACATTGGAGGCACTGGGGAGTTGACCTGCACAGGTGCACGTCCTTCTCTTCAGACTTTTGGAAGTGCTGCTCCATGTAAATGGGCTAAATTAGTCCTTGATTGTCTCGGATTTTAAACCTTTGAAGAGGGAAGAGCGTCCTTACAGAGCTGCCCACCCTAAGTGTCCAGATGAAGTTGCTTTTAATTTGCAGGGGATTTCAGTAAGTACACACAATTTCAGAAACATGCCAGAAAAGTAATAAAACAGCTACAGGTGAAACATTTCGTAGTCCTGATCTGGTGTGAAAATATCCTTTTCAGTCTCTTGTCCAAGTTACAGGGTTCATTTTGATGATGTTGTGAACCAAACAACCCATAGTAAAGGCCATAAACAATGTTTAAACTCCACTCTCTGGTAACTGCAAAAGGCAGTTGTCCAAGCTTCCCTTTAAGCAAAACAAGCTGTCTGAGGCATCTTTTTAGGAGCATAAGAGGAGACTCCTAAGTATTCAGAATTGAGACACAGAGAAAATTGAGCACATATGGACTCCTTGTTCATTTTGAAATGTTTTTTCTTTTGCTTTACTGTAATTTTGCCTTTTACTTTATTTTCTATGTGTGAAAGCTGTCTGGTCAAGTGCAATAACTGGCCAGAAGTATATATATAAAAGAAAAAAAGCTTAAGTCAGACATAGTGAGAAAATAGGGGATGGGCTGTGGAAGCTCCAGCCAAAAATTGTCAAATTTTGTGAGTTTCCAGAAAAGTAGAGAGTTTAAGGCAGAAGGGGTGTTTTTTTGATTTTTGAAAGCAGAAGGAGTCACAAATCTATTACACACTCCTTTTTCTGAAATACATTTTCTTTTACTTTGTAGAAAATATGTTGGAATTTAAACAATTTCAAGTATGTCCAAGTTAATTCATGCTGTGCATTCAAAGAGACTCAAAGAACCACACTAAACTATTCCTTCTTTATTTGCCTTTGATTTGGGTTTTTTTGTTCATCAGAGAAAATTTAATGAAATATGGTCTTCTCTATCACTTCTAAGATCTGGAATCTGTTTCTTTCGTTAAGAAAAATATTAAGCTCAAGCATTACACAGTGGTGACATGAGAATTTCTCAGATTTTTTTTCCCAAGACTGATATACTCATTTTCTCTGTGGTAGATACACAGATGCTAGGGTTATCTGAAGCAGAAAGTTCACTGTTTGCTTCAGGCACTGCATCTGACTGAAATGTTTCATTTGTCTGTCAGTCCTCTGTGGTGATTTTTGGTGTTAATATGAAATGTATTAGTCAATTAACCCTTAAAACTCAGTCACAGGAAACTTGCTCTTTTTTGCTTATGTGGGAAGAGGCCCCTTATGCATGTGCCTCATGAGACAGCTGTCATGGAACTTCATGCACTGTTGTAAAGGTCTATACCTCCCTGAAGAGAAGCCTGCAATTCCTCATTGCTGGTGGATTATCTAAATAATGGATTAAATTTATCTATCATGAGTTTACGATAGAATTATAAATCATATACTATAAATCATTCTAAATATCATTATAAATCATAAGCTTGTGATAGAATTTGTGAGTCACTTCAGGTTGAGTAGCACATGTGCAGCTTCAATAAATAATTTATCATTTCACATAAACATTAGCTCAGAGCACTCAGTATCCCACACTTTAAATAGTCAAGTTTGCTAGGACCTTTTCTTTCTTTTACACCTTTGTGATATTTTCAAAAATCAGATTACCCATGATATAAATTTTCTGTGTTTTTATGTTTCCTCATGGTCACTTCACTTCTTTCTCATATCCTTTCCACAAGCAGCATATATTGCTAAAATCTGGAAATAAAAAAACTTTCTTGAAAAGGAAACATTAATCTCTTTTATGTATCCTACCCTGGCTTTTTTCTCAGGAATGACGCAGCTCTAATTTTAGGGAAAGTGGCATTTCTTAGCACTGAAAAAGTTTCATTAGTTCTTGCTATTTAGCAGTGCCAAGGTTATACTGTAATATGTCGTAATTGTAGTTCCATTCCTACTTTTTTCCATTCCAACTCTCAGTTTGCTTCTTGCCAAATTCTTGACCTGGAATAAGTTCTATGTTAGTCATTTGATTCACTTAAACCTCACTTAAAAATGAGTTGTGTGTTTAACTCATCTACAGGACTCTTACTCTGGTTTTGATCATGGTGCCTAATCTAAGAACTGTTTTACTAGCAGAAGCTAATATAGCTCATTGTAAGTGATTTATAAAGTGCTCATTGCATTTTCTCTCTGCCAAGGCTCCTCTCAGACTGCTCTAGCATTGATAAGTCAGAGCAAGTGCCACCAAAACTCACATAGCAATGAAATTCTTCATCATATAATTGATAATTGAAGCAGAGAGAAGATTGGGTTGCATTGTACCTTCTAATGCGTTCTGCTTTTTTTAACCCTGTTTTGAAAATTTGCGCATGATGTACAAACCTACAAAAGATATTCCCCAACTGACAAAGAATGCCTGACCATTTCACTTCACTATGAAAGCTAATTTCTAAGAGAAAACCATTGACATCTTAAAAAGGACAATATATGACAATAAAATCACCTTTATTAATTGTAACAGAAATAGATTGAGAAGTCAGTGATTCTTAGGACAGAGCACCAAGGTTCATAGATGAAGTTGTGCAGCATAATAATGAATAAATTTATAAATTGTTAATTGATAGTAATGAGCACATCACTAGTTCATTAATTCAGCATTGCCCAAGCAGTAAATTTTCTTATGAATTTGTACTGAATGAAAGACATACAGTTAGAAAAAAAAGTCACCCGAAGTTTGTCCAGTGAATACAGCAGATGCACAGCTCAGATAGTAAGCCATCATCTCTGAGGTGTCTGTAGAAGTGGCTTATATTTGCAGATCACATAGGGATCAGTTGTCAACTGATCACCAGCTGTCCAACATCATTTGTTTATTTGAAATGTTGTAAAGCTTTTCTAATGAAATCAACAAGAATGGTGTTGTGTTTGACTAATGTATTAGCATACGATGTGTTACGTTCTCCCTGATGATCCTGACATCACATGAATTGTACCTTTCAGCTGAAATGCCTCATTTGCTTTCTCCCTTCACAAACACAGGACCTCATAGTCAAATTAGGGCTTGTTTGAAGATATTTTGAGATCAGTCACCATTTCAGAAAGTTTTACGTCCATGTGTGAGCCCAAAAGATTTATTTACTGGCCATATTCTAATTGTCTCTTTTTTATACCTATGCTCTCCTGTAGGCATGCATTGTTGGATTAATGTTCCTGAAGCTGAATATGGCTAACAAGGTTATTGCTGTGTAATGTGTGAGTGCAGAAGAAGCAGACAAAATAATTCATACAGTCTTAATCACATTAGGATTCACTTATTGTTTCAATTCTGCATTTTAACCTTTGAATTACACAGTCAGCAGCAGCAATAATTAATCTCATATGGCAGGTCTGGATAACTCAAGATGCCCCAGCAGCAGGCTGGGCATCTTTTATCTCCAAGAGGCATAATAACCTTTAACTTACTACTGCAAGAGGACTAAAATAACTCACATTTGAAACCCAAAACAATTTAGTTAAAAAAAAAAAAATGATGTCAAAACTCAAAAGCTTTTAAATACAAAATACTAATAGATTTTGCAATGTTCTTCATTTAATATATAGATACCATTTACAATAACAATGTCTATTTTAGCAGTGAAATACTGTTGCATCCCCCAGCAAGGATATTTGCATGAGCTAATTAAAAATGTTGAAACTTGACACCTAATTATCTATATAGACAGTGGGAGAGTGTTAAATGCTTCACAAAGGGCAATCCAGAAGACCATGTTTTGCACTGAGAACAGTGGAGCCAGCAAGAATGCTAAGCACTAATAAATCCTTCTTTTCTCAGGATCATCAGTTGTGGAGGAGGTTTGAAATATCCTTTATGCTAGGGCTGTGTACTGTACAAACATAGAAGGAAGTAATCAAAATGCAAAGGCTGGAATTTGCACAACAAAAGAGCCTTGTTCATGAATATGTAGGAACCTGTGCAAACCCCTGCCTGCACATGCATGCATGGAGCATTGCAGAAGCATAAAGGGGCACCATTTTATACATTTGTGGGCTTCATTGGTTGTCAGGAACTCTGGTTCCTCTGCTGGCACATAGGTTTATTCTAAAGGTCATTTTAGTGTTGAATAGCTGTCTCTTGTATGTCAGTTGCAAAAGCAATTGCAATGAAAGTTTTATTCTTCTCTCAGGCTTGAGTCTTCATTACAATGAAATCAAGTTGAGTATAGGTTGACAGCTGTTCACTACTCTTGAACTGAGAAAGCTGCTTTAGCAGGCTGGTATTGGAAGGTTTTGACTAATATCTGCCTAGGTCCCCCTGCTCTTTCAGGCAGTGTTGATTCATTGTTCTCAGAAATAATAAACTCTCTTGTAAGTAGCAGCTGAGGCCATTTGGTCTGTTCAGCCTTGAGGAAACTGAGGGGAGACTTCCTTGCAGTCTTCAACATCCTCACAATGGGAAGAGAAGGGACAGGTGCTGATCTCTTCACTCTCATGACCAATGACAGGACTCAAAGAAACAGGATGAAACCAAGTCAGGGGAGGATTAGGCTACATATCAGGAAAAGGATTTTCACCTTGAGAGTGCTGGAACAGGATCCCCATGGGAGTGGTCACAGCACCAAACCTGACAGAGTTCAAGAAGAGTTTGGACATTGCTCTCAGGCACGTGGTGCGTCCTGTGCAGGATCAGGAGCTGGACTCTGGGATCCTGATGGATCCCTCCCAGCTCAGCATATTCTATTATTCTATAAAATACCTAATGGTATCTTTCTGTTTTGCTTTTTTAAAGATGTATTTCTGAAAAATGTGGGTACCCAGTAACTTCTTTTCTTCCAAAAGAGGTCAGTAGAGTGTTTTTGGCCATCATTGTCAGTCACAGACGGATAGCAGTTCCAAAAATACTTCTGTGTTCCAGACATAGTAATAGTGTGAGAGCAGAAATTCTAGCAAAGAAATTTCCATGGTGATTCTTTTTTTCAGTAACTGTATGCTAACTTTTCATTAGTAAGTTGAATGTCCTTACCAATAGAGCTTTATATGTTCCCAACATACTTATGTTATATGTGATCTCATGGCACCCAAGACTGCATTGGAATGTGTGAGTAATTGTGGAGGTTACTAACTTTTTTTTTTTAATTTGTGCAGTTTTTTTACAATGTTTGCTTTCAAAACTCAATCAATAATCATGAAAATGATTTTCCATCTATTGATTAATTAATTATTAATTTCATTCATTTATGTCATTGATTAGAAAAAATCTGCTCTTCTTTAAAAAGCTATTGATAATCAAAACCAAGACAATAATATTGAAAAAAAAACACTAATGGAGACATTATTTTGCAAACCAGACAATATTCTAGAGCTGGTGAATAACTAGGATATTTTGGTTAAAACCTTTAAAACATGGTAAACAACTCTGATAATATATATTCTTCACCACTTTTCAACAGCTGCACCTTTAGTGAAATCCAAGTTATTTTTTGTGAACTTTCACTACTAAGACAAATACACACATACACAGAGAAATATTTCAATAACATGTGTAAAATAGCATAAATGTTTTCTTCCCAAAATATATATATAACATATACATATACATATACATATACATATACATATACATATACATATACATATACATATACATATACATATACATACCTGAAAGAACTATCCAATTGGCCATTAATGATTAATTGTTTTAATTTTTTAAGTAGTGCCTGAATACAAATCCGTGTGCTAAATTTCAAGGGATTTTTTTACACAACACTTTGCTAAGAAGAAAACAAGGCTAATAACTTAAAACTGTGCCACAGCCCTCCTAGCATTACCATACATTAACCCCCCCTCAAGTCTTTTATTGCAACTAAGTGTCCTCTCACTCTAATTTAAATTAACTAAAGAACTATTAAAATATTGTCACATAAGGGAGATGGAGAGCACTTTACAGGCAGTGCCTACTCAGTGGCATTCTGGAAAAGTCAGACTATTAGGTCCCACCGGCTCCTTTAATCTTCCACTTATAAATAAGGTACCAAAGGAAGGTTTGCCCCTTAGCCCCTATAGAGGAAATGCTATTAGCTACTGTGTCTCTCCTAATGGTACTTCTTTGCTATCACAGTAAGTTATTACTATTATTGCACTATTAATAATGCTGTACTCTGTGGTGTGTGATTTATTTCTGCTGTGAGTGGTCATTTGTCACATATTTTCTAAAAAGCTTCCATCTTATTAGAAAGAGGGGAGGGAGAAGTAGCATCTAATGGAATCTCTCAATCTCGGCTGCTCCAAACATCGTTTGATCTTTCTGACTTTTTGGAAGAAAACTCAGTCAGTGCTATAATTCACTGAAATCCTTCATCTACTTGATTATCCTGTCAGTGGCCAAAAAGTCAAATATAACATTGTATTCACATGGCTTGCTTGCACCAGTATATCTAAGGAGATTTTCACATATTTTTACTATTTTTTTAATAATTCTCTGTCCAACTTGAAAAATATCCCCTCTTTAAAATGATACTTTAAATGGTTCCTGATACACTTTCTGGAAACAACATTTTGAGATGAATGACAGGAGGGATTATATTTACCTGAAATGGCTGAAATTTCATCGGGTTGATTATAAAGGTAAATAGAAGTTGCTATCATCATTTATTGCATTTATTACTATGCATTACTTAAAAACTCAAAAACATTTGAAACTGTCTGACTATTATGTATCATTTACAGTCAGGAATGGGATTAAGGGCAGAAAACTGTATAGTCTTTATATAGAAAACTATATAATCTTAGATGGTTCAGTGGAAAACCCTGTAGTTCTTTCAGATGAGGGTGCCAACCATTTATTTAATAATATAACCCTTTATTTAATGATAGAAAGTCTGGTTCATGTGTATCTCTGCTCCTCTAAGAGTGCTGCCACTGACACCAGAGAGCAAAGAGCAGCAGCAGTGGTACAAGCCAACATCTGAAGAGGACCCTTTTGCAATGCAAAACAGCAAGTGGACCAGCTTGCTGGGACTAAGAGAAACTGAAGAGATTGGGGAAAACAAGAGGGAAAGTTTGTGGGGGTTTATGGGGGCTGAGCACGTGGAATAGAAAATAGGAATGTGGTAAGTAAATACAAATGGGCTGGTAAGATGGAACTTGATAGGGAGAGACTCCCTTAAAAAACAAACAAACAAATAAAAAACCAGAAGGTAGCTGGGTTTGGAAATGTGTATCATTTAGGGAGCAATATGTAATCAGGAAGCGTGGAAAATATGAGCAAAAGTAGCAAGAAGGCATTGTCCAGGATAGATGTTTGTCATTAGCAGAATGTTGATAACACAACCTCAAATACTTCAATTCAAAGGTGCTTTGCCTTTTTTACCAGATGCTTCTTTAAGGCCCATGAGACCAATTTCGAGGGGAAGGGAGGGGGGGAAGAAAAAATCAGTATGATTAGCTCTCAGCTTTAGAAGCACAGATGAAATGGAGGACAGCCAAGAAAAAGTGTTCTGTGCACGTGGAAGAAATGTCAAAAGCTGGTAAAAGGGACCATCAAAGAAATAAAAGCAGAAATAGCAATATACAGAAATGAAAGTGTATAATAGCATCCATCTGGAGACTAAGATTCTGTCTATTATATAAAGAATCCCTATAATATAAATGTTCCAGATTGGCAAAATGGGGAAATACTGTAAAAGACTTTTTCCAATGTTACCAAGGATATTCAAAGTGGTTTTAATGGCATGTGTGAAATAGCCACAAACGTGACCTAGCTATTTTGTGTAAGTGTCCAGGAAAGGCAAGGTCACCTTTTGCTGCATAAGAACCACGAACATACATTATGTATCATTCTGCACATAAGGGATTCATACCAAGAGATTTATAGCCCTTCTCTTTTGCCACCAATTCTGCTTTCTTTTTGGGTGGCTGTATATAAATTTTTGTTGAAAAGAATTGTAGGTGTTCCATCTATAGTTCATGAGGTTTTTCTGGCGTACAGAATCATGGACAATAAGGGATTGGCACATTCCAGTGTTCTGAGCAGTTCCATGGCTGTTATAAATTTCTTATAAAACTATTGCTAAGTCAGTGTAGAACAGTCGAAGCCTAAACTCTGAAATATTGAACTAGACAAGTAAACTCCAGTGTAAAAGAAGCTTGTTAGTATTTTTTTTCACAGCAAAGGATGATTGCTTTTCTCATTTTGCTTTCAAACAATGCCCCAAGTTCCCTGGGCAGAGAGCAGGCATGCTGTGCTTAAAAATCTTATGCATTAGACAAGATGGATTTCATGCTTTTAGATTATACTATCCCAAATTTGTTTTGCAGTCTTTGTTTTTCCCCTTTTCTGGCAGACTTTTAAAGGTGCATTTCTTGTCAATTAATAGTACCTCAGTGCTCTGCAGAGAACTGATCTGAGGGAATATTAAATGGTGGCATGTCAACACAATTACCACAGTTCTCACCATTCTTGCTTAAACCTCTTCAATTGAAGCAAAATCCTCACTAAAGATAGCATAAAATGTGTCCTTAGCTTTTACAGCAACAGTAGTTTCACACAGGACTCACAGCAGATGCTCAACAAAAAGAATCTTATCAGCATAACTGATTGATATTAATCAGAGGTGAAAATGCACATTTATCAAAACATCAGAAAATGGCCATTTCCTCCCATGACATTTTAGACAGTAGATATTATATGTGATACTATAGGAGAACACATAGGGAGCCCAAGTATGTGACTATAAATAATGCTTTCTGCTTTTTTTTTTCATCCTTTTACACTCTTTTCCTGTCCTTTTTCAGTATGATCTAAGCTATGTGATTATTTGTGATGATTTCCTCTTGCAGAACTCTCTACTTCCATTTCTTTGTTTCTATACTTCTTTTATCCACTTATAGCTTTTACTTCCCACCTACTTGTGTAATTGTAAGAAGTGCCTGTTTTTATGTAAAGAAATTTTAGGCAACTGTTTTGAGGATACAAAATATTTTGAGGATTCTGAAGATGTTATCAAGCTGCCCCTTACCTGAACACAAACTAAAATTGTTTTTAGCTATTAGGCTAATGAGAAAACCTTACAGAGAGTTTTTCCACCACTGGAAAGGACTAGCACAAGAATGTCCTATACACGATCAAACTTGGAGTCAGAGATGCCAGGTGAATGCAGTGGGAGTTGTTTGAGCCATAACAGAATTGCTGGTGTTTGCAATTGACAGAACAGGGAAAATCTGTCTGCTTCACTTCTGCCTGGCTTGTGTCAAAGAGGAAAAGTTAAAGCAACTGGGAGTGAAGTCATGTTTCCTCACTAAATTAAATACCACACGTAAAAAGTCGGTGCAAGTTCAATGAATTTTTAATGCTTGTGGTGGGGGTTATACGTTTTCTGTGATTACATTTTGATGTTATTGCACACTCAGTTTGCCACTGAAGGCATTATTTGACCACTGGTGTCAGCATACATGTCTAGCTAAAGTTCAGGCCAGAACCACAGCCTTCAGCCAAGATCTTCAATTCTAATTCAGTGGCTGACAGATACAGCTTTGGGATTTTTAAACAAATCCCTGCATTGTCTCATCCCTGGTGCTGTTGCCTATCCCCGGGGTCATGCTGTGGCAGGATGCTTCCAAACTGGAGGTGACAACCCACCACTTCTGAGATTAGTGATGATGAGTCCTTGGATGTCATTAGCATATGTTAATTACTCATTAGTGTATGTACATAACATAGTGAGTGGACAGCCGTGTGTGCCCATAATATTTGCATATGACTTTCTGAAAATTCCTCTGTGGCCACAATGGTCAAAACAGTATCTCTCATACCTTAAAGGTGGACTGACATTGAGAGAAGACAGCAGTGCTGAAATTCCCACCACAATAAAATCACAATGTAGTGAAAGCTTCAGAGAAATGGCCAACCATAAATGCTTTAATGGCTGAAATCACTCTTGATGGTGCATTTAAATGGGAAAGTGGTGGGAGGAACACTTGAAATGCTTATTTTGAAGTAGTCAAAAAACATAGAATGCTCAGGGTGCTCCTTTCATCATTTCTTCACACTTTTTGTGCCCCAGTTTTGAAATGAGAGAATGCAGCCTTCACTCTTCATAAACTGGGAAAATTGGTGTTTTGGATGCATGTTAAAATTATGCCTGTGACTACTTCACCTTTTTTTCCTGTTTCTATAGCTCTAAATGTGGCTCCATATTAGTTCCTTCATAATTTTTACTTCTATTTTTCTGCTATTGTTCATGAATCAAAAATATTAATTGCATTAGTTCATTCCTGTTCAGCCCTCCAGAAATTTTTCTTTCTCTCCTTATGTGAATATACTTTGATCAAAACACAAGAAATACCTACTTTGCACGCCAGCTGTCAAAATAAAATGGCACAAACGCAGCATCTGCCTGCATCACAAAAGGCACTGTTTGTTTCCAATAGCATTCAATCCCCAAATAGGAGGTCAGTGACTCATTATAGAACAAACGCACTTGTAGGTGACTTCAAATGTTAAATTCTTGGTATCCTATTTATAGGTATGTGCAGATGCAAAATTAGGGATTATTATAGAATTGGAATCCCAGGATCACAGAATGAGTAAAGCTAGAGGTGACCAATTTTTTTAACTCTAAGTTGAGCATGATCAGCATAATATTCCATAATACGAGCATGAGAATAATATTCCAAATATTATATACAGAGTCACAGTTTCTAAGCATCTCAAGTTTCTCAAAGATGAGATAAAATTAACAGATATACCTATGCAAATTTGATCCTTGGCTGTTACTGTTCTAACATCTATTAACTGGTAAACGTCTTCTTAAAACAACAGTTCCTTCCTGAGAGAGGATTGAGTTAACTTCAGAATTATGTCTCATTGTGTTCAGAATTAATGCAGACTCTAGGGAGTATCATCTGACAGAATTTCTATCCCAAACACCCTGGGTGAGGAATAGTCCTGAAGATAACAGTACTGGAGGGCTCCAAGAGAAAAAAAATTAAAAGGGAGAAAATAAAGACCTTGGGTCACTAAGCTGTATTGCTTTTCTTACAGCAAGTAGTGATGTGCTGCCACTGGGCTCCTGTACTATTACACTATAACTTATTTTAACCAGTAATGGCCTTATTTGGGTTTCATACTTAACATTTTTATATTTGTCAAAGTCAACAGTAGTCATGTAGATTATATGCTGTTTCCCCTCTGTACTGCTCCTAAAGACACCAAAAGAAACTAAATTCTATTGTTGTGGGATATTTGTCTTTGTTGGGGAATAATAGCCCTTAACAGGATTGCAGAAGTCCTGTTGAAATTTCTGTATTTGCATATGATTCCAGATTCCAGGATTTGGAACTTTCTCATTCAAAAGTGAAATGAAAAATAATAGCCAAACCATGATCACTGAAAATGTTTAGTAGGACAAATTTCGCTTAGTAATCTTGGCAAACTCTTTATCTGACCAGCATTTTTCATTGGTGTGTTATAAAGCCAATGATAACTGCTCCTTCTGTACTAAAATGATAATAGTAATGTAGGAATTCTTGGTTTATCTTTCACAAAGCTGGTAAGAGTAGATGCTTTTCCAGTAGTTAAACAGTATTAATTGTGTTAAATAGTATTTCATCATTATCAACAAAACCTGAGCTCTTTGAATTAACAGAACTAACAGCATTTTCATGTCTGTTCTGTTACATAAACTGTCAAAAATGCAAATGTGTTGTGTATTTAAGAACCTGTCAACAGTTGGCTTTATTACCCGATCCTTTTTTTTAATAAATGTGACTTTTTCTTAAAAGAAAATCTTACAGTGTCAAAAGTCTCCATAAAGTGGGTTGTTTAGTATATACATATGCATTAATTACCTGCACTGATTTCTTAAATAATGTGAGCTGAATACTAATGCAAGATTGTAATTGCGTGTGCAACTCGGAATATTTCTTACTTAGAGGTAATGAAGCACAAACAGCATAGTTCAGATGCCCCCATCAAAATGTCTAGCTCATATTTTATGAAAGTAGTCTATAAAGCAGGAAGAGACAAATAATGTATTTATGGTATGATATTTGGATTCTGGAGCAGATTGCCTGGAAGGACCTTTGACCCTATTGGGAGCAGTCACACTGGAACAGTCTGATCCTGAAGGGTACCTATGGGAGGTATCTATGCCAGAGCAGTGAAGGGCTCAGCCTGTGGGACAGACTTATGTAGCGTAAGTTCATGGAGGGCTGTCTCCTGTGGGAGACATTTCCCAATGCTGGAGCAGGGAAAGAGTGTGAGGAGTCCTCCCACTGAGGAGGAGGGAGCAGCAGAAACAATGAATGGACGGCGGCCTCCTTTCCCCATCCCCCTGTGCCACTGGAGGGAAGGAGGTAAAGAGTCAGGAAGAAAATTAAGCCCAGGAAAGAAGAAGGAGAGGGTGGAAAATATTCTTTAGATTTGGGTTTACTTCTTATTAGCCTTTTCTGATTGGATTGCCAATAAATTCACTCTCCCCAAGCTGTCTGCTTTGCCTGTGACAGTAACTAGTGACTGATTTCTCCCTATCCTTATCTCACCTGAGACACCTTTCCTTATATTTTCTCTCTCCTGTCTAGCTAAGGAGTGAGGAGCAGGTATCCAAAGGTGGATATCTAGCTTCACACCATAGCTTAGTTTCTAGGATCTAGGAAATAAAAAACAGAGCCTCTGCACAGCATGTTTGCTATTACCTATGGACATATTTCATAATTGCACATCAATTTCCGCATTCTGCCTTTTATGCATGACTTTGAGTCCAATTTGCTGCTTTTTATATTGTAACCAGCATTGAGAATTATTTGCTATCTTTAACTCTTCAGCACTAGCTAATTTTATTCTGATATATCAATGTAATGAATATAGAAAAGAATTTTAGTTATAAGAGTCAGGATGGTTTGGTTGCAACCAAATAAAAGTGTTCTGAAATAAGTCCCAGATAGAATCCTCCTTCTTGTCAAAACTGAACCTCAGGAAAAAAGTCTAAAGTATACCTTTTTCCACTGTGTCCTATGATAGACAGGAGTAAACCCTGTGGGAATGAAATAGACGATTATAGTACTAGTGGACAATCATTGATGTAATCTAGACAAAGTCACAGACCATTTTCTGCACTTCCATTATGCAAGAAGTGGAAAGCATCTGGCATGCAGAAATGGGCTGGTGTCTCTCATACGGCCCAGTGGTCTACATGTGCTATCACAGAGGGCATCACAGACACAGTGGCTGTAGAGGCAGCACAGTCAATGACAAAAAAAGAGGTATCACAATAGGCATAATTACCACCAGTACTGAAATGTATTCTCTTGGACAAAACAAAGCATGTTTTCATGAGAAAATTTTTGTTTCTGGTATATTATACTACTTAAATTGTTTCTGGTTTAGGCAGAAAAAGAAATAATCTTATAATGAAAAAATAGTATTCACTCACCAACTGAGTCACCCTTTAAGTCTCCCTATAAGAGGGAAAATTTTTAGGGTATCACATCTCTGCTCAGAAAGACTAGCAGTGTATTCAACAGACTAGCACATAAGATTTTTGTTACCATGACTGCATAAAAGGTCTTTAAAAGATTTGCAACTCAGAATGCATTAAGATCCTCTAGGTAATATTACAGAAGGACTGCTGGATTTCTCTGAGTGGTAGAGTTCCACCTACCTGCCAGCAAATCATCATCAATCATTCCCACTCCATCTGTGAACGTTTTCCTTCTCAGAATTGCAAAATGTTTCTATAAATGGCCTTAGTAGGAAAGCTACACTGATGGCATGGAGATCCTTTAGTGAATTTAGTTGAAAACACTGAGGATGACTCAAAAAGCACGAGATCTGACCTTGAACAAATCTTTAGGGCTAAGCTCCATGATCAAGTTGCTGAGCCACATCAGAGGTATGATAATATTCAAAGTTGTTTCTTCATATATATTTTTGATATATCTATTTTTGATAATATTCAAAATTCCCTGTATTGTCAGGCCAAATTTGAGGACATTCCACAATCAATATCTCATAAGTATATTCAAGAGCAGTATAAAGTTTCCCACCTCAGTTTAAGTGCAAAAACGTGACAGTAAGTGTCATGGAGGGATGTCTATGGCAGGCAATTAATAGATAGCATGTGTAATTGCTTTTTCTTGTTGTATATTCTTGCCAGTAAATAACCATGATTAAGGGGGGCAGGCAGACACCTCATATATCAGAACATTTTCATTATTTGCTTCTCAGATCGTGAAATGTTCAGGATATGCTTTTGATATTCCAGATAAAACTCTAAAAGGCTGACAGCGAGGCATGGCAGTTTAACTCATTATTCCCATTGGGAATATGTTACATACCACACTCAGATTCTCTGTTTACTCCTTCTGGATGTTGCACTTTGTATCAATGCTGTGCTTCACTGTGGTGATGTTCATTTCCCAAACACAAATTTTTCACAGGACTTTTTCCCTGCTTTCACCAAAGCTTGTCCCAGCTTTGGGTCTTTCTGACCATGTCTGTTGCCAAAGTTGCATGCCTGAATAGTTTACACTTTGTGCACATTTTCTATTAATTGTCTTCTCTTTGCTTCACCCACAGAACTTTCCTAGGTCCCATACATATCCTGCCTATGAAATTACCTTATTTCCTTATGGATTCTCCCCACAAAGTATACTAGTTTGAAAGCAAACCAGTGGGAGATACCAAGGCAGAACTACAATTTAATAGGAAAATTAAGATTTAAGGCAATAATACAGAAACATTAGTTTTAACAGCTTATGGAGATGGTGATAGAATATATACTTTTGGCTACATTGCAACCTAAGACACAAAGTGTCCCTTTTTTCCCTGTTCTATAGTTAGTAGAAATTCTTAAAACTATTTCTTTTTTCCGCCTTTGTTTTTCTATCCTTTCAACATAGAAGTTTATTCACAATTTCATAAAAACATGCATAGTTTATTTTTCAGTTGTCTTGATAAGTATTCCTTGGCAGAAAGGAAGCTTTTTATCTAGATATGCTCCTCCCACAAAGAGTTTATTTGCTTTCCTTATTGTTTTGTTTTGTTTTGTTTTGTTTTGTTTTTTGTTTTTCTCAGAGAAGAACAACTTTGGCAGGAAGCAGGCTAGCATGTGTTGAAGGCTGGAATGAGTAAAGAATTTGGACCCTCAGGGAAGATTTACATTCATTTTATAGTGAGATCTGCTGCTTAGCTGGCCTGCCTTTAGTGTATGCTGCGTGTATCGCCCTTGCACACAAAGAACAAACAGGATTTCTGTCAAAATGGCTTAGCTCAAGTTAAGATAACAACAAACAAGGAAAGAACAAAAGTTAGATATCCACAAGAGAGATAGTGTTTGTGTGTCTCCACTGATAATCTAATTAAATGGAAGGCAAAATTGCTAGTTTCCACCACTTTTTAAAAAATCAGAGCTGTAGCAACACAATAAATAAGTGTCTCAGTTCAAAGTTAGTGCATACCAATTAGTTGGTTGGGGTTTTTTTGTCATGACTGACAGCCACAGCTTCAAGGCTTTAAAGAAAGGCTGACTTTTAGTTACTACTCATCTTAGAAGTAGCAGGCCTGGTCCCATATGTGGCATCTGACTGCCTTCTTTGGCATTAGCTAGCTAAGCACTTTTGAGGTGGATCAAGGCAGAGCTCAGAGGCCATGATCAGAGGAATAGAATCCAGTTGGAGCTGCAGTCAGTGGCATCCCCAGGGATCAATACTGGCTTTGGCCTTATTCAGCTTTCTTATCAATGACCTGGATGGAGGTCCAGGTCAAACTCAGCAAGTTTGATGATGATGATACAAAACTGGGGGAGTGACTGATACAGCTGAAGACTCATTCAGCCTTCACAGGCTGGAGAGTTGGATGGAGAGAAACCAAATGAGGTTCAACAAGGGCAAGTGCAGGGTCCTGCACCTGGGGAGGAATGACCCCAAGTACCAGCACAGGCTGGGGGCTGACTGCTGGAGAGCAGCTCTGCAGAGAAGGACCTGGGAGTCCTGGTGGGTGACAAGCTGGCCATGAGCCAGCAGTGTGTCCTTGCAGCCAGGAGAGCCAAGGGATCCTGGGTGCATTGGGAAGAGTGTGGCCAGCAGGTCGAGGGAGGGGATCCCACCCCTCTACTCAGCCCTGGTGAGGCCACATCTGCAGTGCTGTGTCCAGTTCTGGGCTCCCGGTGCAAGAGAGACAAGGAGATACTGCAGAGGGTTCAGAAAGGTCACAGAGATGATTTGGTGTCTGGAGCATCTCTCCTATAAGGAGAGAATGTGGGAGTGTTTAGTCTGGGGAAGAGAAGACTGAGAGGTGATCTCATCAATACATACAAACATCTCAAAGCTGGGTGTCAGGAGGATGGTGCCAGATGCTTTTCAGTGGTGGTCAGTGGCAGGACAAGGAGCAAACGGCCATAAACTGAAATGCAAGAAGCTTCACCTCAGGATGAGGAAGAACTTCTTTACATTGGGGGTGGCAGAGAACTGGAACAGGCTGCCTAGGGAGGTCATGGAGTCTCCCTCTCTGGAGACATTGAAAACTCACCTGGACAAGTTCTTGTGTTACCTGCTATAGGCGACCCTGTCTTGAAAGGGTGAGTTGGTCTAGACGATTTACAGAAGTCCCTTCCAAGTCTAACAATTCTGTGATTCTGTGATTTTATGAACCTAATTTTTGGGCCTTGAAGTGTCTGAGTAAACAGCTCTTTTAATGAAACCACATTTCAAACTCTAGCTGTGGAGTATGCAACAGCAACTACATCCAGTTCGGTACTGGTTACTGGACATTACATACTCATGATCTGTTTTCATTTAAGAATTTAAAGTCTATTTCTATTTCAAGAACTAGAAATGCTAAAGTAAGATAGTTATTTATTACCTATTAGTTATTAATATCTATAGTTATTAGCAATTAGTTATTAATAGTAACATTTTAATGATTTTTTCAGTTTCTGAGAATGTTTACCTCTTTTTAGCTATTTGTATGTAATTTGATACACTTTTGAGTATATGAATCAGCCATTATTTATTTAATCCTAAACTATTTATTGATAAAAATAAATCAGTCAAATTCATTAAAATTTAAGCATAGATATGTGAAGACCTAAAGTTTTTCAACTTACTTAAGTTATCCTTTATTATAAAACACGGAAAGAATTTTTCTGGACATTTTAGTTTTCATTCAGGCTTCATTTTTGTGAAAATACAATTTACCCCGAACGGAAATAGTGAAGCTGATACATCAAATTCTTGTCTTCTCATGCAGTTGCTGAATATTGCACTGTTAAACTTTCAAAATATTTCATCCATGACATGACAGTATGAACTTCTGTTTGGGAAAATGGTGTTCAAGTCAGCTAATTTTCCTTTTTGAGGGGAATTCTATATGGCTAATATACGGTATTGATTCTTATCTAAAAGACTGAAGTTAAACAGTAAGCAAAATCAGTGGGAAGCCATTGTATGAATTTGGGAAATGTTGAAAAATATCTGGCAATAGTGGTGGGAAAATCTGTTTGGCTTGAACAGAAATTCTACCTTCAATAAAAGCAAGAATTTTCACTGTTGACCTCTGAATCCACTTTGTCCTAGGCCAAAAGCTGAGCTCTCACAATCTCTCTATTCCTTCTCCTGGTTCTTAAGCCAGATTTGCTAAGGGTGACAGTTGTGAAAAGCTTTGCAGTATTTAAAGAATTTTAAAAATTGCAACTATTTGCTGCACTGTTTATCTGGTGGTGTCACTGTCTGTCCAGTTATACCATTCTGTAATAATATATGAAAAAAAAATGCACTTTCCTATTTCAGTCAAAGCACTTCATACATTTTAATGCATTGAATCCTTAAATATCTTAAGGCATAGGTTAATGACATCCCTGTTTTAGAGTTGAAAAACACAGAAATAGATCAGCATTTTTCAATGCACCCGCAGACTGCAAAAATCTCATTAAAAAATTAAAGTATACAAAATAAGTGACATTTTTCTGACAGTCAAGGTCATACTGAGTTGGTAGGGCTGCATTGCTTAACTGTGACAATACCAGGAATAAAGAGGCCCAGACCTTTTTCCTGCCTTTTCTCCAAAGTGATTTTAGGGCATGTAAAAGTTATGAAAATGTTATTAAAATGGCAACTGATCAACCATGTGTGATTTGAACATAGAGAAATTAACAACATATTAGCAAGGCTAAACCTGAAATTGGAGTTTTATAGGGACAGTTATCTGGCCATAGAGATAATAGTTTTTTGTTTTACTGACTTTGGACTATAAATAGAGCAAGACAAGTCCTGTTTCAGCTCATGGGCTTGTCTGTTCCCATTGGCCTGATAAGTAAAGGTTTTGCTTTTGTGGCAAAACCCTTAAGCTTCGGAGAGCACCCTTTCCCTGTTCCCATCTTAGGAGTGCTTCTGTTCTAGTCTATATTTCCTTCTTCTAGAAAGACTGAAACTAACCCTAATGAGGCTACTGATCTTGGTTTATGACTAGAATAGAGTAGGACAGAAAAATAGACAGGACTAGACTGGACTAGACTAGACTAGAAGGTCTAAACTCAGATTTTCACCTGAGTAAAGGAATAATGCTCTAAGGAGATGAACAGGAAAACTTTAGTATGGCAAAGGGATTAATCTCCTTGGAACACAGATTATTCATAAAAAGTTTTAATGGAAGAAAGAAAGTTTTAGGCTAACAATTTTTGCTGCTTTCACCTGGTTCAGATGCGCTTCATTCTTTGGGGCTTTAAGTCCTATTAAAATTCAAGTCGAGCTAGGGGAATTCAGCTCTTTAAAAAATGATGCCCATAATTCTCCTTCACCTCTAGTTTTGCGCAGCTGTGTGCATACCATCCATCATTAGCCAGGGCAGCCCTCACGGGGAGGCTGGTGGCAATGGCTTTCCAACACTGGTGTGACATGTGCACCCCAGCTGAGGCTGGGAAGCAGGGCAGTGTCCTGAGCAGTGGGCGAGGGCCAGGGCAGTGCCACAGCCTGCGCCAGTGCCCCCACCAGGGACAGACCCCACTCTGGTAGCAGTGGGGGTGGCTGCGTTTCGCTTGGTGAAAACAGGCAGCTAAGTCCTGAACATTAATCTTGCCCCATTGCCTGCTTCCTTGTTTTTCTCTCTGTAGGATTTTTCATCCTCTGAAACCAGCAAAAAGATCATATTTTCCTTCAGTTTCTGAAACCCCATCCTTTTTTCCAGACTTTCCATTTCACGCTGTTTGAATTTTATTAAGATCTCTTTACACAAAAGCAGAGTGCTGGCTATATGATGCCCTGAGGGATCTGCAAGGCTGTTGCCATAATGTCACAAAACTCTGGGGACATTTTATTTCCACCAGAAGCTCTTTGGAGGACTGTGTCTAAGGATATAATATATCTTAAATGTTTACAGCAGGGATCTTGATCTCCATTGGAATTTAATACAAAAAGCTCTTTCTTTAATCTCTTAATTAGCATATCACATTAACACTGATTAAATAATACCTATCTATAAAACGGATTTTATTTTATTTATATTTTTAATGAAGAAAACTGGTATTATTCCAGAATTATGGATAATATTGTTAATCATATAGTCTTAAGACTATGAATTTCTTTTCAATACCTCAGTTGATCATTACAAAGTATTTTCATCAGGTATTTTCCAGAAGCCTCTCTGCTTACTGTTTCTGCCTCCAATACTTTCTGTTCTTCCCAAACACAGACACGCATAAATTCTTTGTACAAGGCTCTCAGTAGAAGGTCTCCTCCAGTGAACAGGAAAAGATTTTGTAAGTGTTAATAAGGTTTTATTTTCACTGGTCAACCTTGAAATCAGAAGCAACTGCTGAACTCCCAGCAGTCCCTTATATAGCACAAGAGTCCTGTTCAGATGACTTTTTAAATGTAATTGTTTAGGAAGCCATATACTAATTTGAGAAAAAAGATAAGTCTCATGAAAAAAAAGCATTTTCTTTTCAAAAAGCTGCAGTACAATTGTATGTGTGTGTGCATGTAATGTAGTAGGACATATATTTAAATTATTATTTAATTAAAATAGTATAGATCTGTATGTTCATTTGATAGGAAATTTTTTTGTAGAATTTAATGCATGAATGATCATACAGAATCTGGGATGCAAATTCTAAATATTTTGTTTAAAAACCCATTTGAATATTGAACTATTTGGACTCATTTTTCTAAAATTTTTTAAATTCTGTGTGTTTGGGGCTTTCTGGGACCATACTGAAAGTGCTGGGATATTAACAAAATTTTATTTTCTTAAAAATAATGTAAACATCCGGAACATTAAAGGAATGTGATTTTTTAAGGCAAATCAAAATCTCTCTATTGTTGATGTATGTTATGCGTCAGTGACTCAAGTCAACAGTTTTCTGTCACAGATAACTGAAAATCTTTACAGGAGGTATCAGACCAAATAAAAAGGATATTTGAAATTCCATTTCTAAAACTGCAAGTAGTCTATAAAAAATATGTAAATCAGATACTGATAATACAATGGAACTGCTAATATAAATACATGGAATTGCACCACTGGTTAACAGCATGTATGTCCTCCAAGTAATGGTCACACAGCAATCTAACATTATTTCCTACTCCTATTTCCTGCATTTCCCAGGCCTTTTTGTCATTGTATTTACCATGTACCATTCTTCTTACTCAGAATAATGCCACACTGGTATCACAGATAAGAATAACAGCAGTTGCTCTCTCAGAAGAATGTAAATTTTATTTCTGGAGGATTTTTTTCATTATTTAATCTTCTTTTACAACAGAAACTTTTCCTGTTCTCAAGTGGACTGAATGGCTTTTGTAATTACCAGCTTTGGATACTGCCTCACATAAATGTACTAACAGTGCTAGTGATAATTTAACCCTTTTAATGCTGTCTTTCAATACATCATCTTTGTAGTGATTAACTATAATGACATTTTCAGTTCATCAGTATTCTCTTAAAATATCAGCTTTTCAAAGTCAGAATGAACTACATATTTCTAGTATCAATTGGTTAAAATAATTAAATTTAGTTCCCACTTACTGGTGCAGACATTTGATAAAAATGATGGAAATAACTGACTATTGCCTCAAGTTTTTACTCCATGCTAAAGCTGCTTTTCCACTATCCAGATGATAATTAAAACTGAATTTAAAAAATATGTTAATGAAGTTCTGCCCATCTCTTGGAATATGTCTCTCTCCAATGGTAAAAATAACTGCTGATGTTTGGTGTTTGGAATTTCTAAATTTGGCATTTGCTACTGTAAGGTATGCACTTTTTATAACAGTTAGATAAAAAATTACACAATACTTATTTTTTGCTTTCCGTTCTGCTTAAATCTCCCTACAGGATGTGTGACACAGGAGAAGGGCTGTTCACCTTTCAAACACGAGAAGGAGAAATGATTTATCAGAAAGTCCATTCTGCAACACTGGCGATAGCTGAGCAACATGAAAGATTAATGATGGAAATGGAGCAGAAGGCAAGGGTAAGGTACTTTTACCAAAAGTCTTTAAACTTAATAAACCAAAGTCAGTGGATTCATCTGTAACGATAGTTATCAGCTGTGTGGCTGAGACAAAACAAACTTTCAGATTTACGTATTTTCATGGTGAGGGATCCTCAGTGTAGGTGACTTTTTGGGACAGCGGATACCATTAGACAAGAGATCCATGGTCAACTTCTCTGAAATTGTGGCTCTGTTATAAACCTTTAGCTGTTGTTTTGACTACTGATGAATGAGTTTTAATTGCTCTTCATGGCCTCACAGGTGGAAAAAAGACCGCAATATAAACACTTCTAGGTGACAGCAGACATGTTGTTTTTTTCTTAACCCTTGAAAGAAATTACTTCCCCTGCATTATAAGTAGCAGTGCAATTGAGTTCAAATAGAGCTATTTTATTATTTTGTGTTCAGAGTTTCCAGTTTGCACCAGTTGTGTTTAAGTGACTATGATAGAAAAACTTGGAGTACTTTTAAGACAGCAAGAAAAAAGGTTTCCCTGTATGCTTAGAAGTAGAGATGGTCTTTAATGATTGTTCTGGAAAGCTGACTTTCAGGCCAGAGAACCTAGTCTGCATGCTTTTTTTCTGAGGTGACCATGATTCTCTGCATATCTTCTTCCCTAGACAGATTTCAGGTTCATTGTGGCATTTCCTTCTTTTCCTCATCCACACTGTATGGTGCCTCCAGTCATGCAGACATGACTTATAGGGATCTAGAGACAAAGGCTCTTGCAAGGACCAACCTAAGACCACAGTGTTCAACTTTTCTTAATTACTCCTCAAGTAAGTCAGAGAACCAGTCAGAGAATGTTACGGGATGGAACTGGACCTTAAAAATCATCTAGTCCCAACTTCCCCCACCATGGACAGAGACATAATTTTCCTTATTCACTGAAAAATAAGCTAGAAAAATATTTCCATGTGAAAAGTCTGCTGTGTTGAGTGCGCCTCTCAGACTTTGCATGTCTGTTATGAGAACCTGAATTGGGAAACCATTAAAAAGCCCAGTTTTGGTGCTTTATGAAGAAAAAAAGAAGATGGGTTTTTCCATAAAACCAGACAAAATATGAGCCTTTGCATAATAGTTGAGGTGCACAAACTTTAGATAGGAAATGCAGGAAGAGGAGAGTTTACAATCAAGATTGATAAGGAGCAATTGCTGCTAAGTCCAACAAAAGGCAGAATAAATGGAAGACTATATGAAGTAGTAGATCTGCTGGCAAAAAACCACTGCATTCTGCTGGGCAGAAATAATTGAATAATGGGAAAAAAGCAGGAAAAACACATCATTATTTTGTAATGTGTTTGCTTTTAAAGTGTCTACACCAGTAACAGAAATTTGAACATTTTCATAGTGCAAATAGTTAGACCAAGATCCCACAAGATTTTCCTTTTACAGAAGGAAACACTTTCAGCTCTTCCACCCGTCAATTAGCAGCTTTGCTGCTTTGCAAAGCCATTTCCATTCTGCCATCAGATGACTTCCTCGAAGCCATATTTATGAGGGCTGTGGCCATATGGTACGTAATATCAAACTCGGAGCGAGGGCAGGCTGAGAAATAGAAATGACTCATCAGCCACACTGTGTGTGATGTACTTGTCTCCTGGATGAGGCTGTGCTGTGATCTGCACAGGGACATCAGGAGAGATTCACATAGGCTGCTGTGGGCTGTGTAAAAGAGGCTGAAAAACCTGTTGATTTTATGCTTCAGCTAATAAACTGATGTTAGTTTGGATTTGGAAACTCTGCTGTTTCTGACTGGTGGGGTGCTGAACATTCAAGGCATCATCTGTGTCATCTGCGACATTTGAGTTTTTTCACATTAGAAACAAAATCTAAAACATCAAATAGATTAAGTATGTGTTACATTCCGTTTATCAAGTCTTATTGTATCCAATTCCAACAATTTCACCAAATTCCTCTGTGTATTCTTCCTTAAGATCTGAAATTGAAATACAAGCAAAAGAGTATTTTAAATCAGGAATTTAGTGGGTCTTCCCAATGTTTGACATTTGATCTTTTTATCTGTAGATCTATACTTGGGAAATTTTGCTCTTTCCTGACACTTTCTGTAATGGACAGCTCAAGTTTAACAGTGTTGAATTAAATCTTTTGTGTGTATATATACATATATATATATATACATATATGAAAATGAGAGAATTCTTTTTAAAAATAAAGAAAGGTGAATGCTATATCTGTTATTGTACAAATCAGAAAAAAAAAAGATATGCAACAGTAATCATTACTTCTTCCTTCCACTCGTTAGAAGTAATTTATTAAAAAGGACTCCTGTGAATATTTGTGTTCAGTCCTAAATGCTAATATGTTTTAAGTAATGAATACACTGAAGTTTCATTTAATTTTTACCAGATTATAATAGGTTAGAATCTAGTATAAAAAAATGAATACAGCTTATAAAAGAAATAAAAGTGAATTTGTATACCAGAGCAACCTGAATGAACTATATAGATTATGATTAGCTTTCAAAGTAAATATACAAATTACATCACCTTGATAATACAAAAATAGCAAAAACAACAACAAAAAAAAACAAACAAAAAAACAAAACAAAATAAAACAAAACAAAAAGTACAAAATACACAAATAAAACCCCCAAAAATTTACCCAGAAACAAATTCTGGTACAAGAATAAAGGTATTTGCAGACAGCCACAAGCCACATTTACTCCATTTATAGAGGTCCCTGCACGCAAAAATTCAGTTTCAGAATGCTAAAAAATAAATTCATTTTTATGCTAAAAAAAATCTTTTGCTCAGGCCAAGCAACAATGCTGGATAACTGTTAATAAGAGAGAGACATGAGAAGGAAACTAATTCTTCCCATTACTTTTAAAAGTGCATGGGCTGGAAGCAAAACTGTTCTGTGGCAGCTTGTACAGGACCAAATCTGCCTCTTTGCCACCTCTAGCAGGAGAAGCCAAGTCAGTTTAAGCAGGCAGTCATGTGCACACTTTCATCTTCTGCCCATTTTCCTTTCAAATTATAACACTGGAAGAAAGGCTTGAAATATGAGATCAGTAGTCACTGGCATAGGTGTGGATTTGAGCTGGTTATTGGTTTTACTGAGATCAAAGCAGACTGAATTTTATTCAAAAATTCAGCAAAGTGGACATTGATCTAATTTAGCTCAGGTGGTTTTCTGGATTGAATTTGAAATGTTGCATTGGCAGAGAGACAGTGTTTTATGCTTGCTTTGTTTGGGACAATAACAAATTTGGGCCAATGCTAGTACTTAAATTGAAATTCTTTTCAGGGAAATTTTTACTTGTATATTCACTTCTTTCAGACTTTGCTTTTTTTGATGGATCACTGTAATACAGGTGATAATTCTGTTTTGTAGTTGTTTTGTGGGAGAAAGGGCAATATTGCAGTGTTTTTTAGTGGATTCAGTGCCAAGATAACAAATTAAAAAGAACAGTGATGACAGTTTTTCTATTTACATGCTTTTATTTCATGCTGTTGTGTTACCCACATGAGTGTCAGCAACTTCCCTTTTATCACCTGAACAACCCTCTTGTTTTTTTCCTCTCTCCCTCCACCTCTCTGCCCTCTGACCCCTTGTTTGTTTGTTTTGATTTTTTTTTTCTCTGTAGCATTTAGAAGCCTGGTTGGATTGTTGGTCTTGAAATTACTTTGCAAAAAAAGGTGTTAGCCTCAGGAATGACCTGTATCCCCCGCACCAGCTGTAGTCTGATGTTGAACATGGAAGATGCATTTCTAAGAGCCAGCTCTATCACCCCTTCCCTGTCCCCAGACTGACTGGAGGCTCCTTCCACTTCCTTTTCTCTTAACTTGGGTGCTTATCTGACTGAGTCAATTCAGTTTGCTGGTTTGGCCAGAAAAAAAAAACCAAAAAAAAACACCAAAAAAACTCCAAAAACGCCTACCTGAAAGGAGCAGGCTTCTTCAGATTTAGCAAAATGAATTGGTTTACAGTGGTAGCAGCAGACCATTAGATCTCCTCAGTTGTCCTATCCTGAGGAGAGAGAGGAAAAGAATAATTCATCCTCTATGAATGCTTAGTGTAAAAGAAGGATGAGTATCTCCCTCTTTGCCATCAGGAGATGATGTTGGGTTTGGTGATCTTTTTTTAAAGAATCGTTATTCAGATGGTTCTTACACAGGAGCATATGAGCAGTTGTTCTCAGCAGCACTTTTCTGTCTAACCTCCATACCAGGATGACAACATGGCATTGGAATTTTAATCTCTGATTTTCCTTTCTAATACCAGCTTTGATCTTCTGCCATGTAACTTCCACTAAAAACACGTCTGATGTAGCTTCTGCCCTCACTGTTGTTGAAGGGTAGAAAATGGGAGGTTAAGAGCTGTAGATTTCCTATGTTATGACTACATATATGAGGGAGGAATTCTGAGGAAATACTTATACCTTTGTAGCTCTATAAATTACTTCTTTCAAGAGCTGCCAGTAAAAACTTATTATGTAATCTCAAAAGAATAAAAATTTACAATGTATAAAACAATAAGCCTAAATAAGATTGCACTAAAGTGGATGTTAGCCAGCTGAACTTAATCAAACATCAGTAAGACTGAAGTATAAATGCAGGAATAAATGATAATGGCCCAAGTTTCACAACTTATTATCTTTGGAAGTTTTCTATAACATTTGTTTTACTTTAGACAGCAGAGCTAAAAGCCATTTTAGATTGCGATCTTTTTAACTTTTCCCAGAAGATAAATACCTTTATGAAACACTGCATCTGTACATTTCTATTGTCAGTATTTACAAGTCTTGTCCTTAGAATTCAGCTTAATATAAGTGTCATCACAATAGATTTATCTTGTTTAAAAAAAAAAAAGACAAAAGATAATATCAATGAGTTTATGTATTATTTCTTTAAAAGACATTAGCATGGAAATAATGAATGTACCAAAGAAGGCAAATATCAGGCAATTAAACTGGGCTTAAGGAGATGTTGAAGAGGAAGGTAGTTAAGAAATAAGACTGTGAGTAATTTTATTTTTCTTATAAGGAACAGGATGAGGAAGGTATTTCACAAGACTGGTCAGATAAATATAAATTACAGTGTTGTCAGTATTAATATAGTATTAATAAAAATGTAAATAGAGTTAAAAGCATTAATGTAAATTGTCTTAGAAACAGGAAAAAACCCAACGGTGAGGCTGGAGGAAATAACAGCATGAGTTAATTAGTGCACTTTTTATTTTTCTTTGCTCTGTGAGTCTGTACTATCTTTATCTTCACATGTTTTAAACCTGGTCACAAGATAAATGCATACTCATCAAACGTTACAGGGCCAAATATCAACAAACACATCAAATATTCTAAACTTTAATTTTAACATGATGGCTTCAATTTGAAGTACTCTACTTTTGCCACTGCACCTTCAGAGCTTTGACTGGTTTACAGTTTTTATTGATGTCTTTTTGCAACGGTGTGCCTATCACCTACTATTTCCAGTTGTGAAATAGGGGAGTTTCAGAGAGATATTAGTGGATGCAGCTGACCCAATGAATATATGAAATGTAAATGCATTTTATATATTTTTTTGGCTTAATTTCACCACCGTAATTTACTTAGTATAAAAAAGCTCTTTTATGTTGTAATTCTGCCTAAGTGTGTTTGAGTTGACCCAATTCCTGAAAGAGAAAGAGGAGAAGAAAATTCTACAGCTCATCCAAAGACTATCCCATGCCATGACACATTGGTCTCTTAGTATTTTACTTCTCTTTCCAAATTATATCTAAGCTCAAGTACTGAGATTCTGGGTACACATGATGATTCACTAAATCATGTACTTTATGCAAGTTAAAGCATAGCCTCAGGTCGGTTATTCAGGCATGCTTAGCTGCATATTGTTCTGTACTTCCCATCTGAAACTATGTATGCTGTCTCTGTATAATGTGTGCCTAGAAATTTTATAACCCTCTAAAAACCTGTCTGCTTTACTGCAATACAGAGCTGGTGAGTTGCTTACTTGATTTTCATGTGTATCGTGAAGCTTATTTCTATAACGGATAGGATAGGATAGGATAGGATAGGATAGGATAGGATAGGATAGGATAGGATAGGATAGGATAGGATAGGATAGG
>JAOTQP010001286.1:94535620-94566019 GCA_026413545.1 Cichladusa arquata | reverse complement strand
ATTTTCTCATCTCAGCTCCTGGCAATAGTTCCATTCCTTAATCACACCTTGAAATGCTGAGATTCCTATGAAGGAAGGTTATCGTTTCCAGAAAACTTCTTTCACAAAAGGAACAAACCCACAATTTTGTGACGGAATATGAGTAAAGACACACACCTTACTGACATTCGACAAATATAATCCCAACATGCTGTAAAATGTATCTAATTTTCCTCCAACATTAATCCGTTCTGTCTGGCAGCATTGATCTATTATGAGCTTCTTTTAGACAAAAGAAAAATAGAAGAAAAAACTCAACACCCTTCCATCAGAAAAGGAGCAAAATGTACCAGTCCTCTATATTGTGGCCAAGAAGAATGTAAAAAAACAATCAGCCCCTTTGAATCTCCCTTCAGAATACTTTTCTTCCACCATTGTTTTATTATTAATTCACAATATTATTGCACCACCAAAGAATAATTGTCATCCACTGTGGCACCACAAAGCGGTGTTACTATTTTGATTCTTTTTTTGTCCATAATTGGTTAAGTAACTCTCCAAAAGGGAAAAGCAAGTTTGGAATCACTACTGAAAACCTTAATGTTAGATATATATTATAAAGACTGAAATCACTGAAATTATTTTTTCAGATAGCTTTTCAAGTTTTTTAGAAGACTTGTGAGAGAGTATATTGGTGGGGGTTTTGTCAATATTATGTATTCCGTCAGGAACAGCGAGCTGGATAAAAATGTAAAAATAAATATTAAGCACTGCATAGCAAATAAATAGTATGCTGATACCTATAAATGTTCATAGTAATAGTAGACATATTTAGGTAATGAACACAGTCTAAGTAACATATATATAAATGAACGTAACTATGTTCTAAGCAAGCTAAGTGATTGTGTACAAATAGCTACAGAAAAATGATAACCGAAGAGTATTAATAACACATCACCAAAGGAAAAAATTTCCTCTCTGGAATTTCATAGGACTATATCCTGCGTTCGGTTTTATTAAATATTTTCAAAGAAGGACCAAGACTCAGTGTAGTTATTATAATTCCAGTTCTTACATTTATAACAATGTGGAAGTGGATCAATGAAGAGACAGAATTCAAAATGACAAATTGGAAAATTGTTTGGAACAGAAGCATTGGTTTAAACAGAAACATGGGCAAACCTGTGCTGAAGAAGGAACAGTCTGCTTTACAGTACTTTGTAAAATAGATCTTTGTGTCATAGTATATTCCTACAAGTTGAATATGGGACAACAGTTGATGCTTTTGCAAAACAGACAAACATTATACCCTTAGTTTGGTCATGATGAGAAAATGATAAAACTCTCTTTAAAAAACCCAAAAATGTTTCTCCTGCTTGTTTTCTAATTTGGATGATATCTGAGCTGATGCTGCCTACTAGATTGTGGGATTCTTAAGCTCTAGTAATTTTTTACAGTGGATGACAGTGAAATGAGTCTCTGTCAGCAAATTCACGCTTGTGAGGTGAAGTATATTTCCTAAACCCTCCTCCTCCTCAAGGCATAACACCCAAAGTAAACTTCTTTCGAGTTAAAGAAAAAAAAATCTAAATAATGGTATTGGATTCATATTTCTAGACTACAATTCTCCTTAGTCTTCTGTGACCTAGTTCTCTTGCTATTTGTTTAAAGACACTAATGAGAATTTGAAATGAGACAGAGGGTTTTATCCATAATAAACTAACCTATTTTCAGAGCATATCTGTAAAAAGCAAACTGTCCTTATTGTAGACTAAAAAAAAGAAAAGAAATTAACTATAAATTGCTCAGTTTGTCTCCTCAAGCCAAATGTATTTTCTGTCACCTTCAGTGTTTTGACTTTTTAATGAAAAAAAAAAAGTGAGAGAATATGTTAAAAAGATCAAAGCTCAGAACCCTAATACAGTTAACAGGCTCCATTTTTGGAATTCTATTCATTATTGATATCAGAGTAACAAATCTATTGAAGTCAATGGAGATGGCCTATGAGAATGAAAAGAAAATTTACTCTTTAAGCCTTTTATAGAAGAACAATAATGAAAAATATGGGAAACTTCTTACAGTGACAGTCTATTAATAGGCTTCGTTTCTTTTATTTCTATTTTAATCAAATAGACCTGTAAGAATAATAAAGTTGTCACTGGCGAAGCAAAGACTTCATATGGCTCAATATTTTGGGTATTTTGGCTTTGGATGTTGGATTTGGATACAGGAAAGAAACGTAATGTTCACCATGTGAAAGGTATTTTATCAGACAAATTTCGGAGTAAATGGATACAGCCCAACTACTAGGTGTCCCATATGAGATAACAAAAATGCTTCAGTGGTGTTTGGTTTTTTATATTCCCACCACAAAATTCCCTGAGTTAATGTGATTTTGATGTATGCATTTCTACTTTTCACCTGAGTTCTAATTCTGTTCTTACTTTCTACCTCATAAACTGGGGAAAAAAGTCTATATTATGTTTTTATTTCCAGAAGTCTCATCAAATTTGAGAAGTATTTGTAGCCAAGGCATTCTAGATGCATGTTTAATTTGATATATTGCTTTTACTTTCCTCTGTTAAGACCAGTACATAGATGCAACACAGCAAAACAACCCTCAGTGAAATCAGGGAACACTTTGGGTTGGAAGGGACCTTTAATGTCCAACCCCCCTGCAATGAGAGGGGACATCTTCAGCTAGACCAGTTTGCTCAGAGCCCAGTTCAATCTGACGTTGGATGTGTCCAGGCATGGGGCATCCACAACTTCTCTGGGAAGCCAATGCCAGTGTTTTACCACCCTCATAAAAAAAAAAAAATTTCTTCCTCATGTCCAATTTAAATTTACCCTCTTTTAATTAAAAACCCTTACTTCCTTGTCCTGTTACAACAGGCCCTGCTAGAAAGTCTGCCCCATCTTTCTTATAGGCCCCCGTAAAGTATGGAAAGGTCACAATATGGTCTCCCTGAAACTTTCTGCCTGAAATTCTCCAGTCTGAACCCCAGGTTTTCAGTTTTTCTTCACAGAAGAGGTGTTCCACCCCTCGGATCATTTTTGAGTCCTGCCTCTGGATCTGCTCCAGCAAATTCCTGTCCTTATACTAAGGACCCCAAAGCTGACATTCTGCTCCAGGTGGGACCTTACTAGAGCAAAGTAGAGGAGCAGAATCATCTCAAATTCATTCCCAGATATAAAATTTTATTTCCTCTATGTGTCTTTGCTACCTTTGTTCATTATGGGCTCTTTCTGTACAGTTGATGCTAATGCATCTGAGCCTGTTTTGCCAGCTCCTGAGAATAATACCTCGGTGTTGGAAACAACAGCTGAATATTTGCCTGTTATGTAAGAAGAAATCCAGACTCAGAGATGTTGTTTTAATTTTCTGCATGATAAACAGGCTTAATGAGATAGGTGAAATAATTTTTAAATATATTTTTAACTGTTACATTTCTGTTAAATTAAGGACAGTAATAAATCTGTGCAGGATGGTCTACCTGCTTTGAGAAAAGAAGAAAATTCAAAGGGTATTTACTTGATTTTCCATAGTGAAAATTTCTCTGCTCACATTAGCTGCTTCAAAAAAGTGTAGAGGAGAAGCCAGTTGTTTTTTTAATGAGGCATAGTAAAAAGACAAAAGAAAAGAGTATGGAGGACAAAGTCTCTGAACTTATGAGTGTGATCTCTCTCATTGGTCTGGAAGACCAGAGGTCTTGAACCTGAATGTCTAATTTTCTTAACAGTTAAACAGTTCTGTAAATCTTCCGATTTACAAGTTGTTTGTTTGGTTTCTCTATTTAAATTTTGTTAAGTACCAGAATTTCATGTACAGTTGGGGAAAAGGGATTTTGAAACCATAGATCTCTATAATTAAATATTAGTTTAACCTGTAATTATTAATATAGCAAAGAGCTATCTAGTAGTATATGAACAATTGATTATATGGATGTTTTTATGTGTTTTCTTCGCCTTGGTTTGAAGTTTTTTATCTGAAATACCCACAGTGTCACATATAGGATATTCTCTAGAGAAAATGGGTTTCTGTCAATATATTATTCAATTTTCTTTGAACGCAGTAATATTTTTATAAACAGCAGTTTGTGGAAGTAAGCATTCTGTCATTGTCAATTGCATTTGAGCAACAATGTGATTCTTATATGGATAAAAAAAAGATTAAAAGAAAAATTATAGCTGATGGTAGTCTTCTATTCAGTAAGAATAACTTCATGGACAAACTAATGTCATCATCCTTTCTATGATATTCAAGGTAATAAGGTCTTCAAATCCATAGGTTTATGCTTCTATTTTAAAATCTCAAATTAAAAACAAAATTGATATTTTATCTTAAAATTTTGTTTTGGTTTTTTTTTTTTTTTCCTGAGGATGATATTATAATAAATTAGAAATTGCATATTTTCCTCTATGGAGTCCCCAGAGAATTATGGTTCATCTGGTCCTCTTGCAGTTAGCATATGGTGATAATTCTTACCCAAAAGGTGATATCAGAAGTTGTTCTTTAGTTAGAGAATCTGAGGAAATGAAGAATTGTGAATGCTTGCACTGCAGTCTTCTGCACTAGAGCAGTTCTTACCTTATTTTATAATGAGAACAGTTTTTTTAAATTTTATTTTATTCTCCTAAATCTCTAATTTGTGCAAATTAAGTTCTCCTGCAACACTGTTGGTCAGATCAGGCCGCCTCAGATCAAGAATAATGATATGTTTAACCACTTCCATTCAGTCCATCGATTTAGCAGTCCAATAGGTTCTATTTATTGGAAATTTTTTTTTCAGAATGCATACTAAGAAAAACTTTAATTTATCATTTGAGTGAATAAATTATGAATAAATCATCAGTAAGCTGAAGTTAGGTAATTTATGTAATTTTCTTCTTCAGCAAAATTACCCTTGTTACCCTTACTACACAAACGTGGTAACATAATATAGAGGGTTTGTTACTGTCCTGATCTCTACAATAAAGGAAATTCTGTGTATCAATAAACTTTAAACCCCCAAGTCTCCCTAAAATTGGAATTCTTGTGATAATGCTTTCAAACTTCTTTTTTAATGGACTAAGTGCTTCTGCAAGCTCTTTACTTAATGTCAAGTAACTTCTAGTGATGATCTGCACCACTGACAAATGAAATGTAATACTTGTCTATAAATGAGCAGAAAAGACATTAGCTGTAGACAGGGAGTTATTTTGGTGACAGTTCTCAAGAAAACAACAACAGAAGTAATTACAACAGATTGATCTGAAGCAAAATATATTCCATAGATCAGTTTGTGTTAATACTCAAAATTTAAATAATTTTAAATCTTTGGGTAGATACTGTCTCTATTTTTTTTTTTTGGGGGGGGGGAGTGGGGGGCAGAAGAGGTTTAAATTACAGAATGAGTTTGTACACTTAAAAGGGGCTTTTTTAATTTGGCATTATGATTCTGAATTAGGAATCCCTAGGAACTGATGATTAAACCTGCAGTAAATGATCCAGACATGGAATACCTTCTGCTCTGTAGCTGAAGTCTCTGCAAATTATTTTCTAGGCCCACCCTCTCAGAGTACCATTGTGGTGCCACCTTTAAAACTAAAATATTTAACATTCTAAATTTTCAGACATAATTGATCCTTCAGTATTGATCTTTTCAGACGTCCCCTGAAAAAATTATGCTTTACAATGTTATGGTGGTTTGTTAGATTCCAAAAATTATTGATCATGTTTTATATTCTGTAAAACCAGAGATCAAAAAATTTGCAGGTGCATTCTCTTTTCTTCTAGACACAGAAACTGTAACAGGAATATCAAAAGAGGTTGCCAGAATGCAGAATCCTTCATCTTTCTTTCTTCTGTATAGTGTTGTGTTGTCTTTCACTTACATCAATAGTTTGTTGAAGACAGAGATCTCTTTAATAAAGTTGACATTCCTCCTGTTATGTTTCTGTGCTGTAGCTCTTATACACAGGGACTTATTATGCAATTTACAATTTCAATCACATAAAGTCCCCCAGACCAGGAAAATCTGCTCTTGAAGCTGGAGCCTGCTACTGGTGATGAGATACCTCTCCTTCAAAGGAGGATTAGGAGATTAATGACTCTCCATTGCTAATTCTCTGCTGGTTGTCTCAGATTCTCTCTTAGCATCTTTCTGGGTATTCAATCCAATATACAGGCTAAATGGCCAAAAGGAAATGTGATTGCAGAGGGGTTTTAGAGTTCAGGCATATGTTAATCCATTGTTATCATAAAGAAGAAAATAACAAAACCCTGGCAGCAAGAAAAATAGCTGTAGATAAATAGAGACATAGTTTGATGTCCTAATATTAACCTTTGTTAATGAACCTATAGACCCAGACACACTTCTGCAGCTTTTTCCTGAGCATTCACAGTGGTGATGCTTGTAACACAGTTAAATGATAATATAAAACCTGACATAATTCAGAAAATGATAAATTCGTGATGACATAGGTTCGATTTACAGTTTTGAGATTATTTATCATTATTATGCCTATTTGTGATTATTCATGCATATGTGTGACCTTCCATTTATGTTTGCTTTGTCTTTTAGCTCCAGACCAGTCTGTCTGAACCAATGACTTTATCCAAGTCGATCTCACTTCCTCGTAGTGCATATTGGCATCACATCACCCGGCAGAACAGCGTTGGAGAAATCTACAGTTTACAAGGCAAGTTGCTTATGATTCCATATCCATTAGCTTCTTTCCATTTCGCCAGAATTCATGCAAATTGCTCTTTATTTGCACTGGTTATTTTCTCTCCGTTTCATTTTATCAATTGTCAAGAACCTCAGCAGGATTCCCAAATTTACATAAAACAGGTTTCTTTTAGTCATTTTGTAAACTAATGGTGAAAATTATTTCCAGAATCACCACATAAAGCTGGATAGACAATTTGGCTCAATGCAGCTTCTCAGTAGCTAATGAACGTCAGGTTGTTTTAGTATTTTCTACCAATGAGATGGAGCAAGTATTTGGGCAACCTCAGGGTGCCTAATTAAATCTACATAAAGTGACTATATGAGTTGCAAGATTAAAACGAAGTAATTCTAGGAAGAAGAGCTATTCTTGGTAAATTTGCTTGGCAAATCATATATGTGAACTGTTGACTCAACCAACTTACAGGCCTTCAACAAATCATCTTCTCTCTATGGTTTTCTTTCAGATGTTTAGATTTGCTTAAGCCTTTGAGTGCTATAATTAACATAACTTGATGATGATGATGATTCACTGCTCTTAAGCTGAAATTGATTTGTATCTTTTAGGAAACTGAAATTATTGTTACATTTAAAATGCAGAACTTTTAAAAACAGCCTTCCGTAAACATATCACTTTGTATTATTTCTAAAGGCCTTAAGGATTTTGTTTTACTTTTCTCTTAATAATCTGTGTGCATAAACAATTTACATTTAGATAGGAGGTTAGAAACTGCTCCCAAACAAGAGTACCCAATGCAAGGTACATTACATATTTTCATGGAAGTAAGTGAAACGCGGTATATAGATGAAGGACATTACATGTTTTGTTTTGTAAATTATCACATAAATTAAAACCAGCCGGTGAACTGCACATTCAGTGGGTGAGTCATTAAAGGGGATAGCATTTGTTTCCCATCGTTCGCCATAGAGCAAAGTTATTTTTTAATCACAGTGATAGTCTTACATTTAAATACCAGTAATGGAAAAAGAAAATAATCTTCCAGAAGCTGTTTGGGAAAAAAGTTATACTTGTACATCACCCTACAAATATTCACCATACCACTGATATTTTTTCATGGACACAATTTTTAGACATGTTAGATTTCCTCTTCTAGTGCTCTTGATGTATGTTCATCAGCAAGATAGTAAATGTGTAATATTCACTCTCTGCAATCTTTTCATCCCTATAAATGGCCTTCAAAGTAAAGGAAAGCAAAACTTTATATATAAAGTAATAATTAAAATATCCATACCTCCTAGCTGTGCAGGATTTAACATCTTGGAACTGTATTACTAAAAATGCAAGAATTTTACTTTCTGGAAGTATGCAGATTTTATTCACATTTCCACTGAAACATAGGACTAATAAATATTTCAGAACTTAACATTTTCATTTTTCCTACATATAGTATGATGACTGAAGCTTGAGAAAGTGTAGTTGATTTCAGGAGAGACTAATTCAGTCTTACCAGTGGGCTAGGAAGTGCATCCAGAAGACTCTGGTTGCAAAACTTTTCCTTGTGAGACGGCCATTCATTATCTGGAATGAAAATCTCTTTGAACCTTCTGCTGCAATGACTAATTAAAAGCAATGAATTTGTACAGAAAGCGAAGCGAGTGCAAAGCACACCTTTCCCTCCTAATACCTTGTCATACCGATAGTCTGCACTGCAGGGTTGTCAAAGCATCAGCCCACAGAAGCTTTGTAGATGTGGGTGGAAGGTGGGTAGCCAGGAAGCAGGTTGCAAGCATCACTTCAATCCTCAGTAGAGCAGCCAGCTGAGAGGAGCTGGTGCAGAGGGAAGAATCTCCTCTGAGCTCCAAAAGGTGTATTACCTTCAGAGAGGAGACATTTTCTTTAGAGAAAGTCAGTTGAACTTAGTTCTGCACTTATGGGTATTTATGACAAAGCTTTGAACATTCAAGAAACAAATTTGAAAATTCCCCACATACTTCTAAATATCTCACAAACTCTAAAGTGAAATAAACAGAGTGGTGTCTACCTATTTCCAGGTGACAATCAACGTCAGTAAAGTAGCAGCCCAGCTCACTGCTACGTACAAGTGTTTTCACAGTGGCAATTATTTCAAACTTGCTGTCTGAAGTGACTAGAATTTAATTAATAACAGCTGGTGATGTATAAGGAGAAATGAATATGTGCTCATACTGCCTTAGATAAATTGGGTCTTTGGGAGTTATTTAGCAGTCAAATTTATCTTAATTAGTAGTGTGTGTTGATCTGATAATGAGTATGCTATGGAGTAAGAAGGTAGTGGGTTTTGTGATTTTTGGTTTTTTAAAAACTACATTTCAGGAAAAAAAGGCACTCCAATAAATGAGTGTTTGGTCTATTATGCTCCATTAGCCCATAAAAATACTTATATATAAAGACCTGTAGAGATTAATAGACAGAATAGTAGAGTTTAAGTAACACAGGTTGCACAAAATATCTGAAAATGAGATGGGTTAGTTTCTATTCATAATCCAAATATTGCCTTTAATTACAGTTCAGAAATTAAATAGTGTCCTTAAATATTTTTTATCAAAGAGTAATTTAACTAACAGAGGAAAAAAGAGCTCCACACCATTTTTGTGCATACAGGAGTATAACACACATGAATTGTATATTTTCATAAATAATAGACATCTCTAAAAAAATTTGAGCCCAACAGAGGATAAACATTTATTGATATGTTATGCTATCATACATCGAGATCTAAAAAATGATAAAAATGAGAAGCCAAGAGTAAACTTATTAACTGAAATAATGGTTAAGAAGGAAAACATATGAGAGCCATATAAGCATGTAAAAGATACTCTGTATGGTCCCTTGTAATTCAGTGTCTATTGTTAATACTTACCATGAAATTTAGCACCATTACACAAGACATTAAAAACTGACTAACAAAACACGTGAGTTTTTATACAACAAAATATATTGAGAAGAATTTGGGTTTTTGTTTGTTTGTTTTTATTTTGCACTTCGGGCTTTAAATTTGCTTAAAATGAAAAAAAACAAAAAAAGATTGCAGACTGACTTTTCAGCTATCTGAAGAACTCTAGTTCTTGACCTTTAGAGTTTGGATGATACAAATGTTAAACACAGTCAGTTTGTATATTATTATATAAATAAGGCCAAATAGAATTTTGGTATTGAAACATTAATTAGCTTTTTGTATTGCAGTTATTGAAATCCCTGAGGAAATTATGTTCAGAAAATCTAATTACAGCCTGGCCTTTCTCCAAGAAATTCAAAATTAAGAAATGCTTTCAGTCACTCCTGTTGTGTTTGATCTGGTTTGTTTTCATTTTTGGACTTGGGTTTTGCTATCCATACTCAAAATAATGAACATCTGCCCACAAAGGCCATGTTACTCATTCTATGAGGGTACTCATGTGAAGGACCATATATTTATATAAGAATTATATCAGTAGCATCTTAAATGTTTCTTCCAAAATGAGAACACTAAAGAGTTGTTTTGGGTTTTTTTCCACAGTATTGCTTATCACAATTTGCTTATAATGAATTTTATTTGCTCTATCACAAATTATTACTACAGTTTGTTGTAAACCTGTATCAAAATAATCAAATTGCATGGAAAAATACTAAGAAGCCCGCTAAGAGTCATATTTTTAAACTTAATGAGGAATTTTGAGAAATAAAACTATCGTCTTCCATGAAACAGGACTTCATCTTGTAAGCACATGCCAAAGCCATAACTAGACAGAAATAAAAAATGGCCCCAATGAGGACTGAAGGAGTTTTGCTGTTGATATACAATTACCTTTTGTATGTCACAGTAAAGGTGCAAGAAACATAAGCCTGGTTTTGCAAGCCAAAATGGAGGGAAGCTGTGGTTTCTCTGTGGCCTTGGTAAGCAAGCCCGCAATGCACATTGTCTTTTGTCTTGTTAGGTGACAACTCACCCTTCTTTTTTTTTTTTTACATCTGTTTAAAGCAGAGTAACATGTAGTGTTAATCTGATCAGCTAAAAGGTGTTGTGCATAAAAGGGAGAAAAAGTCACATACGAAACCTTTCTCCCATCTACATAGTTTTCCAGCCTTTTCAAAGTAGAAACTCTGGTATGTCACTAAAAATAATCAGAGAATATTCAAGTTGCTAAATATTTAGAGGGGTTTGAATCATCCTGTTCAACCCTCCTTAAGATAATCCTGCAGAAAATTCTGATGTAGGCTTCTGCAGCTTTCTGCAAATTAAACTATGTAAAATGAATGGGAGAGTATTCATCATTTTGGCATTTCCATTGTTTGTTCATATGCCCAGCAATAGAGTACAGAATCCATTTCCCCATCTAATCTTGGTGCCTGAACAATGTGAATAACACAAAATGTTAGAATATATCTGTTATATAAACCTGATCGCTCAGTAATTTCTCAGTAAGTGTCTACCAGCAGCTAAAGCTGAAATGCTTTATAGCCTTCCACATTCCCATTTCCTTTGCTGAATCTCATCAGGACCTTCCCATTAGTAAATGAAGCCTATAAAATTTGAGATATGAAGAGAGGACACCTGAAACAAGATACTTACTGAGTAGAAACTGTGTAAGAGCTACATTATTTAAAATGCCTGTATAACGTGCCTTCTCAAGTCTTATGCAGTAGATTTGATCCTTTCCTTTTGAGCTTTGAATTTCTGTGCTAAGTAGTGCATCACTGGACTGATTTTAAAATGGCATATTGGAAGTGGAATGTGTCTTACTCAGAAACCAGTAAAGAATTTCATTTTGTTCAACAGGGATTGCTGCCTCCAACCAAGATATTACTGACAAGCTCTAAAGAGTATCTTGACATATTCCCATTCATTCTATAAATCATTGCTGAGTTAAGAGGTTGTTGCAATTATAAGCCATGAAAAATAGAGGAAGGTGGGAAGCTAAAAATGATTAATAAAGCATATTTCGTTGTCAAATTCAGACCTCCTGATTTCATTTAAGGCCAATACTTTGATGCCCTTTCTCTCAGGAGACCGTCCTTCAGTGAGATCACTTGTCAATGGGGTTGTCCTGTGCCAGACCAGAAAGCACAGAAGTCACTGTACTCTCTGCTTAAAACTGACAGCCCAAATGGTGCAAGGAGAGCAATTAAATATTGGCTGATTGCCTCCTCTCCCCTCCAAAACCCAACAAATGTAAGTTCTTCAGTGCAAACTACACAGGTCCTTAGCTATAAATCTCTTCTCTTAGCTTCATGGCTTCATAAATACGTGATGACAATAGCTTCAAACGCTATTAGCAAATTAGTGAGAAGCAGATCAAGCTTTGCCCACAGCTTAATGTAAGTGACACCAGGAGTCTTTTGTCTCACTTACCAAAGACTCACTCGAGTTATGGTACAGCCATTTGACCTCTCTGCTGTATTGTAAGATTCAAAGACCTGCAGTGTGTCATGAGAGCTGCAGTGCAGTGAAAGAGTGTGTGTACTGGGAGAATTGTCATAACCAGCTCCATGGATGCTTCCAGCTGCTGCTGGATTGTCTGAAGAAGAATGATTTGCACCATTATATCAAAGAGAAAATTGAAATACTTGTCAAAGATCAATTTTGTGAAAATTACTTTTTTCTATTAAATTGTTTCACCAATAAATCTGGACTGCTTTAGCTATGACTATCTGATTTTGTGTTAAGTATGTTATCACGGTTAGAATCAAAAAGATTGTCAGTTCCTTTTTGTAATTTCAAACAAATTGAAATACTTTTATGCTGACATCACTCAAATTATTACTCAAACTCATGGATGATTAAACCCCCTTTAAGACAACTTGGGGTGAAGGGAAGCCTGCACACATGTGAAAAAAATACCTTGACAAAAAGACGTGTTTTCTTTAGTATTTCTTTGCAGGAATAGTTCATATTTATTTTTCTTTCATTAAATATTTTTATATCAAGTAAAAAAATTATTGAAATTGACACTTCAATAGAACATATTCATGAAATGGTTTATAAACCAGAAAACTTGAAAATAGGCTGTGTAACAGGAAGAATGGGGGACTGTTAATAATACCAGTTTTGCCAGCTGCAACAAGGAAAGAATCCAGGCCCAAGCATGTCAAGTGCAATTGATTGTGTTCCACTTTAGTGGAAAAAAGATCCTCCCTTCATGTTCTAAACTTTATGACATAAAATAGGATCATATAAATGTATACTTAAAGGCTGGTTTAAATTGACATAACGTTGACCTAACTGACTCTTGTTTGGTCATTATGAAATTTTAAATATATATTTTGATAGAAGGGGAATCATAAGATCTCAAATACATTAACCTTAAGTTTCAAAAAAATTTTTCTTTTACATGTGTCTCATTTTGCTAGCAAACAAAATCGTGTGACAATTTTTGTGGCACATGGCATATGGTCTGTTGCTAGTAAAGACCTATTTGTTTTCCTGATAAGGCCAATTTAAGCACAAAGAATGTCCTAGTCAGTATGTTCAGATTAATCAAGCCATAAGAAGATGTTCTTTATAACTCCATAGTGCATTTGAGCTGCACAGAACTGATTAAAAAATCATAGTATTATTCAGTAGAGACAAAAAAAATGTTCAAAAATCTTAGAATGTCTTTCATTCTCTATTTGTTATAAAAAGCCTTTTCATCTTGGTGAATTTTTATATCCTGCCAACATTTTATTTGATCAAAATGATACATTGTAAGAAACTAAGATAAGTTTCACAGAAGTAAGAATTTTGAATACCAAAGGAAATGTCCTCCCAATGCAGAATCAGCAAGATTCCACCAAAGTAAAAGTTTGTATGTTCAAAAACTGAAGTCTGCAGCTCCTTGCAGTACTGTTTGAATATTAGAAGCAAAGTTGGCTGTTTAGCTGCTGGATACTTGTTTATCCTTCAAAATTCTTTGTAAGTTTCCTTTTGGGGAATGGTTTTAATGAAAAGTTCATTTTCCTGCATTTAAGAACAAATTAAATATTCTGTTATAAAGTTACATGGAGGCGAAAAAATACAATACCAGATTTTGAGACAGATAAGAGCAAAAGGACTTGGTAGAAACCAGAGTTGCATACTCTGGAATTTACATGATAAATATCAAAACAGAGTGAAGATAAAATTATAAGATTCCTACTACTCTCTTGAATTATTCGATTTTTTACATTATTGTCGGTAGGTCAAGTGTACATGCAGAGGGACAGTGCCATGGTTGTTTTCTCTGACCTGGTTGTAGTGTGTGTGACAACACACCTAGTGTGGCTGTGTTCCCAGCAGTGTCCTGTCTCCTGCTGTGTGCAGTAATGCCACCCTCAGCCCAGCACAAGGAAATGAAGGGAACCAGCAGCCTGTGGTGATGAGGCACAGCTTGTTGCCCTGTGCCTGAGAGGCTGTTCTACCCTGGGTGTGTTGATTAAGAGACTAAGGATGCATCTTCTGTCACTTGTCCTCCTTGTATTTTCATCCTCACTCAGGATAGGATGCAAGGTCTTGTCCAACCCTTGGGATAGGCAGTCCTTAGTAGGGACTTCCACTGCAAGTACTAAGTTTCTTTTTTTCTCTCCGAACTCAACATGTTGAGTGTAATACAGCCACTGCAGGATGTTTCAAAGCTACTTGATATGAGTTGAATAGGTGTCACTTCCTTATAGTCACTACTATCATGCACTCAGGGTAAAGCATCTACTTTATCACTTGAAGATTTAGCTGAGAATTGTGCAATGCCATTTTAAATTGTGTTTTCAACCTGAAAAAGAAACATGGCTAGTTAGTTATAGTTATACCATGTTTTATCTCTCCTGAATTAAATGTAATTAAAATATAATTTTTATCAGCCGTTTGCTTTCAGCTTCTGAGAAAAATGCTCTTCTCCTGGCTTGCAACACTGCTCATTGTTTTTGCATTTCACTAATTAAGCATTTAAGCTAACAGCCTTTTCTCTGCTGAAATTCTGTAAAATCGTCATTACTGGGTATGGATCTTCTTCATGGAAGTTAGTGAAAACTGTGTGGAGCAAGTTTTCATTTTTACCTCATTTTGTCGCTTTTCCCCACATCTTTTAAAATAGATAACAAAATCTTTTCTTCCTAATACTGATACACACATGCCAGAATAGCACCTGTGTCTCCATACACTTGCCTGACTTTTTGCTAAAATAAGAATGAGTTTTTGGTTTTTTTAGTAAGATTTCTGTATGCTGTATTATGGTTTCTAATGGGAGGTTGTCAGATTTCCTAGTTTCTTGATTGAGGACAGATGGCATCAAACCAGGAATGCAGGTACCCAAATGTGCTTTCTATTTCCTCTAAATATGTGGACATCCCAGGCTTTGGGAATATTCACAAGTAATGCTGTTGCTGAAAAATTGTTTCAGAGTCATCTTACATGTGTTGAACCTTTTAATTTTAAAAATCCTATTCTCATGGTAATAGTTATAATTGAAGCATCAATTTAAATGATTAGTTGTTGACAGACTGTGGCCATTAATTTTTATCAGTTGTTGTTATACTGTTCTGGGACATCTCAGCAGGTTTGCAGAGCTTCTGTTTATGAGGTGAAAGTCCTATCATCACCCAACATTTGATGTCACAGGCATTTTATGATGGAAAAGATAACTTGTTCTGGGTTAGGAAATGGAAATGTGTTTCATTCAGTCTTGTCAACTGTCTCATTATTCCCCATTCATCAGAGCAGGTATTTAATTCTGAGACATAGCTCAGCAGTTTTTCATCCCTTTCGTGCCTCTTATAAAAACACTTGCCTCTGATCAAACGTGTGTGTTTTGGTTTAAATGTCAGTCTGTTTCTGGAGAGTCTTGTTTTTCTCCTGTCACCATGTATCAACTAACACAACCCAATTTTTACAAGTAAATAGGGGGAAGGGCTGGGAACAGGGTCACGGGCAGCAAATGCCGGACATTATCTGTATCACTGTGTCGTCCTTCACTCCTAATATGTCCTGGTTTTCATGCACTAGTCATTTTTACTCTCCAGGATACGAATGAGATCCCTTCTCAATGCCTGTGGCTGCAACATTTCTGTAACTTCTAGGCCATAGATCTTCTCTTCATCTAGTGTAAGAATGAGGAAAAGCCATTTTTCTTGAGCTTTTTTATCATTTTGTACCTGATTTCCTGGCCAGCATTTCAAAGCAGATAACTTCTCCATTTTATGCTCAGGGACTGGACCAGCACCAAGGTGCCTTACAACTGGAGAAATGTAGAGAGCACCTCAAGATCCATCTTAACATATTCTTATTACCTTAGTTATACTCCAGATCTTGTATAGAACTGTGGCAATCAGTCATATTTTTCAATAGTGTTTATCATGCAGTAAAACACTAAAGAGGGGGACACTCTAAGCTTCTCTCTTCATAGTGTGACTTGTTTTTTGCTTAGGTTGCAATAAGTAGGAATCTTGCCAGGGACATGAATGACATGCTAGAGCATAGCTACTATCAAATGGGAAAATATAGAGAACTTGAATAGTATCATTGCTATGAATATAAGATGCTTACTCATTTTGTTTATTTAAATATTCAAAACCATGTGAGATATAAAAGAAACCTTCCTAACTAGAGAAGAAAGAGAAGTTAGGTTGTTGTTAAGGCATTGGTCCTCAGCTGTTGCAAGTCATCCTTGCTCATGAAAAAAAGCCCAGCCACATTCTGCAGACCTTACAAGATGAAAACTTTCTCTATAACTCATGTCCACAAGCACTGTAGCATAAACAGAACCCCCAGTTCTGAGCATTTCTTCAGTGACCCACGTAATCACGTAGAGCCTTTTTGATGGAAGTTATGGATCTCAATCCATTTTATGTGATACAATATCTGCACATTTGCTTTGGCCTTAAAAATTATCTTTATGAAAGACATTTCTTTTTCTTACTTTTTTACACCAGTGATGTTAGACCAAGAAAAATTGACAATATCATTGCAGCTGTGGAAATGATTAAATGGTTTAAGAAAGCCTTCTCAGTACCATCACACAGCATGAAATTGTCCCAATATATAGCACGGCAGTATAGGTTAATAACTAGAGAATGGGTCTATACCTTTAGACTGTCACTAAAGCAATATTCAGCCTCAACAGTAGGGGAGTCATGATACCCTTATCTCCCTGAAAACAGCCCCTAGTCAGTAGGAGCTCTAACGCCAAACTCTGTGAGTTGCTGCTTAAAGCTATTTTTCATCCTCAAGTGATAGATAGAATCAGCTTTGAACCCTGTTTTTGCTGACCTCAGAGGAGTAAATTACCTTCCACTTTGAGGCAGCATGACTCACTGTCTGACTGTTTGCACAGCACTTGCAGTTTTCACCTACCTGGGAAGGGATCATTGAAATTTGGCAATTATTGTGGCATCTCTGATCTGACAACCAAGCACTGGTCTCCAACTAAGATGCTACAGTTTATGTACCTACCCTTTGAAATTTGGTCTTTCTCTAAGTGGCCACTAAAGCCACCAACCCAGACGTTTTGTTTTTTTTTCAGAAACTTTTTCTGGGACAAAGTTATTCAGAATTAGTTCATAGCATTTTGTCTGAAATGCAGATACTTATATGCATTTTGCTGACACATATGTACTTAGAGGACTTTTTATTTTTCCAGATAGTTACAGTCAGGGTAGGGGGTTGTCTGGAGTTTTTTTAACAGAAACTGAATACAAAGCTCATGGATATAAATGTACCAGTCATTGTATGTCTCCCCAAACATCTTATAGAAAAATATCATACAAAAATGTTAACAGGATTTTTTAAACCTTGAAAACCTTTATAAGACATTACATAGATCAAAATTCAATGTATAATAATAGATAAGATTTGAGTTTCATATATTATTACACTACTTTTGGATAAATTATTGTAGCAAAGAAGTTATTTCAACATGAAATCTCTTCTAAACTGTATAGCTGAAATACCTCTAGATGTGCTAAACCCTGCATGTGTTCATTATATGTTCTGTAAATTATATTCAGTTCTAAATGTCTGCAGACTTAAATAACACACATACAGAACCTTTTCCTCACAAAAGTGAGCATTAGATCAAAAATATTATTCTGTCAAAATTGGACTTAAACAGAAAGCCATGCTACCTATTGAATTATCACATATGTTTATTTCTGTAAAGTATATAACCATGTACACCATCTCATAAATCTCCTTACACTGTCTGAATGTGTGACACATTCATCTTTTTGAGTTGCTCAATGAGGGTTATATTTCTGTTAAAATATTTTATCAATTCTTGTCTGTGTAACATTGTTTTCATTTCTCGTAGATCATACAAGATTATTATTCTCTATTATTCAGGTGTCTCTGGTATACAAATAGTTGGTGACAATTAGGTCCAGTATTCCTGATCGTGTGTCAGAATAAAATGAGTGCCAGATCCCAATCTGTTCTAGGTCAGCATAGCTTTGCCAAAGAGACCTCCAAGTGTTTTTGCTGAAGAAATACTTTTATATATTTTTATGCCCACCCTACATAACATATCAAAAGTCTTTATTTCACTGCACTTATTTTTCTGTACTTGTTAGATCTGATGTCATAAAGTCAGTGGTTCATAGTTACCATTTTAGTGTGCTAAAAGTGGTTTTCATTTGAAGCTTGTTCTTATCATTCTAAAGTTTCCTTTGCTTAGCAGATGTTTTGTTTTTTATCCCAAGCTGTGACTTCATATTTTTCATGTTGGCATTACGGCTATGTGCAAAACAATATCACTAGTGTCTACTGTGCATTAAATCTAGTGTCTTCTCAAAGTGCAATAGACATATTTATTGCCACATGATAACTGGAAGCTTCTTTCCTGAGGACAGGCACTTTGGGCACAAAGACATAAAGGAGCAGTTTCTGACCTGGATGGTCACAGTGGAAGAATTCTGGTTACCACACGATTGCATCATTACACCAACATGTAGATGCCTTTGACAAGTTTTCCAGAAGGTGATAAGCAATTCAGGTCTTTCATATTCACTATGACCATCAGTACACTGAAAAGTGAAGTGAAGGGCAAGAAGAAAGTCTGCCTAGCAGTCCACATTCAGTGGTATTAATGAGTGTTGTTAAGTTGAAAGCCTTTGTATCTTCAAGTTCTAATTCAATGAACCATCTTTGTGTCTGGATTTTTTACTTGCTCATTTTTTGTAAAAGGAGAAAAATCCCTGCATGGATTTTGATGCACAACTTAGACATATAATTTAATATAAGTAGTAGCAGTCCTGATTAGGATGTTGCTTATGATCATCTTGATGTATGGAGTAGGACAATTGCGATTTGACGAAACAGCAAGTCCAGTCTGAAAGTGATACTGCTTAAAAAGAAATGCCATGGCTCTGTGATTGAGAATGCTGAGCTGGGACATACTCATTGAAACAGTTCACATTTGTTCAAAGTATTTTGATAGGTAGCTTTGTGAAAGCAAACTTTGTGCCAAGTTAGGTATCCTTTGGACATTATAGCAAATCAGGCATTGTGTGGTCTCCAGTCACTGGCATAGTGCTGGGTTAAGGCCAGCAACAACACCCTGCTGTGTGTTCTCACCTGCTCACTGTAAACAAAGCTCATATTCTGAGGCCTGATATAGATTCAGTCCGTGTGATCAACTCAGAGGCACCATGGCACCGTGACCCAAATCCCCATTTTGAATTTTTCTCCTTGCTGCTGTGGCAGCTGTGGGGCTCGGGTCAGTGTTCAACGCTAAGACCTCCTGCAGGGATGCAAGAGCCAACACACAAGTTTTGGAATAAAAATGTAATTGGATCCTGGCTCTGAACCAATCTAACGTTTAAATTGGCCTAAATCAGTCAGTCTACCTTCCAAATGCAGATTACTGCTTCCTCAGTATTGCAGGGGGTATGTTTCCTTGGGACTCTGGGCAGCACTGATACTGATATGGTTATAGCAGGTCATGCAAGCTGAAGGTGTGACTCCTAGGAAAGCAGATAAGTGCCCTGAATTCGCACCAGCTATGAGAATAGTGTTGGTACAGGAATACTTTAAATATTGCTACTAAGCTCTCACTCCTTCTCGAGACCCTGTGTCTCAGCAAAGGCTTCATAAAACAGTGTGAGTAGTTCCAAATATCCATATCTATGGGGTACTTTTTACAGACCATGTCCTTGAAACTCCGAACATCTTAAAAATTTTGTGGGATTTTTTTTTTTTTCTTTAATTAAGAGTTTCTATGATAACATTTCTTTCTCAGTTCTCAAAGCTTATGTTGTGAAGCAGGATCACTGAACTGGCACAGACATAAAACAGTTTCTGGTATTATGGAAGATAGTGGTATATATGGTCCCATGGAAATTCTTTGGAATAGCTTTTTCATCTCTGAAATGAGTTTTTTTCCTCACTGAGAAACAGGATGATTTGGAAAAATGTTATGCATAACCACAACTGTATTTTTTTTTACATGACTGAGATAAAGGGTGTTATTCATTAAACATTACTAATGTCTGATTCTGAAACGAATCAAATAATTATTATTTAATTTTTTATCACAATTACTTAGAATATGGTTAATATTAATTGTTTTGCTGTTTCATTTTTACTACTAACACTTCTTTCACTAATGTGAAATCTCAGTTTCATCATTTTACTTGAAAACCTGTTTCCTTTCAAGAAGCCAGAAACAGACAGAAAATAACAGATACCTTAGGGTAGGAGGGTGGGAGAGAAAGGATGTTATCTGTGATTCTTGTCAGAAAAGGTCAATTTTCAAAAAGTGAATGATCAGTATTGTAGCATGTCCCTCCACTAAAGCTGTGTGCCAGGATTTAAGCTTGTTTTAAATAGCTGCTGTATTTTCGTGGCTGGAAATTTTCAGTTTGGTCTTGAGCTTGAGCATTTTAGGAGAAAAAGGAAATTATTAAAGTCTTCCTTTTCCTGATTATCAATGACTTAAAAACAGCACATTGTACCTACAGCTTATCTTATAGATGCTAACAATGAGCAACTTTACTTTTTGATCATACTGTAGCAGGGCTCTGTAGTCTCTTGTTTATTTGACCTAGGGGAGGAAGTTTAATATCATAGACTCTTGCAATCCTATGGAAAATAAAGAGGGGAAAAAGATGAGGTTCTATTTTATAGCGGCTCGAAAAAAAATGAAGCATCTTGTTCTCTGCCCTGGAATGTTAATAAAAGCACTGTAGTGACAATAACATAGCCTTTTCCAGGATGGAAGGAACAGAAACTTATGTTCTGCCTTCTGGCGAGAACAATGGTGAGGCATTTTATCTGTCAAATCTATCTGTATGTGCAATGCTTCTAGAAGCATGGTATCTGTGTACTGAAATATGGGAAATTTAATTTAACAGCTTTACAAACCAAAAATGATGTAAACAGAAAACATATTCCAGAGTGTATGTGTAGATTTTAGGAAAAGGAAGAACATCAGAAATGTTCATTTTATATCCATTATCTAAATATTAAGTAGTTTTTTAATGTGAGTATACAATAGAATGTTGCCCAAAGAAGAAATTGGCTTTTTTAAGACACTAATTAATGGATCAATTTTGATAGAAGTTTTTGCATATTAAAAACTATTATGGGATCTATTCCAGTAAATTAGAATTTTAAATACAAATTTTCCAAATTGTTTGGGAAACCTTACTTTATTACCTTGATATGAAATAGTGGCCACAGGTAATATCACACTTCCAAATATTTTGAGAAGTACAACCACTGAAATACAATAATTTAACACACTGTTGGCATTTGAAAATTATATTACTTTTCTAAAATGTTTTATTTCAGAGAAAAAAATCTAGGCAAAGGCTTTTTTATTAATATCATTTGATTTGTTGACTCAAAATTAATTTATTAATTTTAAAAATAAAATTAATTTAATAAATTGTAAGAAAATTTACTCATGACTGCTCTTTAGCTTGGGAAACTTTGTGTGATATGTATCTGTTCATAACCGTATTTTCTCACGGTGCGTGCATAAACTAACTCAATTCTGCATCTGTTTTTGACTAGACTTGTGTTATATTGCATCATTCTCTTGTTTGGTAAAATAAGAGAATACATGTATGAGTGGTCTCATAATTTTACTTTGATTTCATTCACATTTTTTGTCTAGCATTTCTTCTAGCAACAACAATCCAAACCAATTTTAGCCCTCTGTACAGATGGATATATTTATTCTTTTGTTAGTATATTTTCTGGTGATAACTGCTTTGTTATTTTCAGGATTGCATTTAACATGCCAAGGAGATTAAGCACTTTTATCAGACAAGAGCAACTAACTGTGTCTGTGAACAAATTACCTTATCTGTAATCATTCTTAAAGGATTAGATCACACGCATAGATTTTAGTGAACATCTGGAACATTAATCAGCTTTGGTTTAAATACTTCCATTATTTTATTTTCCGCTTGAAATTTCCAAGCAAAAAGGAGAAAAAGTCATGCTGACCTTCAGCATGTGTCCTCACTATGAACTGAGACATGTGGTCCACCAACCTATTCTGTAATTTCCTGGTAGTACAAATATAATACATTATAGAATTATAATTCTGTTCACTGTGTTAGCAAAGGCCATCACTGTGTATAGGAAAATTCAAGCAAAGACACTGGCATAAAAGTAAAAAAGACACATCATAGAATTGTCACAGCACATTCAACTCTTTTAAAAAGGAAATAGAAAAATACTCAGATAAAAGGGTGAATGAATGTGGGAATATGTGCAAATTTATGTGCAAATTTTATCTTAACATTTCCCCTTTTCTTCATGTTAAGTGTATTTTTTGTTGTCCACATTAAATAGCCATGCAAGAAACAGCTATTTATTTTACTTTATTCTCATTTGTCATAAACAAATAATCTTAAAAATAAGACTACAATGAGATTATGCAATATATTCCTAAATGTCATAAAGTCATAAACTATCATCAACATCTCTGTGGTTTCAGACGAAACTATAGGGTACACATGATGAGAACATAAATTTTTATCACTAAATCTTATTATACTCCTGAATTGGCTGAAACAAGTGGCACATAGATTTTACCTAAAGGACAGGGACATTCTCCACTCACCATGAGACCAGTAGATATGAGTTATTTCTAGGAAAAGGAACATTTTAGCTTAAATTAGCTGAATACCTTCAGGAGGCATTCTAGTTTCACAGTCCCATGTATAGTAGGTAGCTATGGACTACAATAAAATGACTCTAAGAGCTGTATTTATTGTCATTATTGCCACTGAATTGCAAAAAACTATGTGTCACTGCAAGAAAATGTTTCTTGCCCTCAGGAGACTTCAGATTTTCTGTGAATGGAAAAAGGCCAATATTAGGTCAGACCTGAAATATTCTTACTTTGGGTGGAAATTCTTTGATTTTTGATGGGAGTAAGAAGGAATAACCTCTATCAGAGGCTGTAAAGAGAAGCATTTGAAAATGCAGGATCAGTATACTTCTTAGTCTATGGCTTATCATATTACTTTTGCTAGCAATGGGCTAGACTATTCATTCTCATATTCAAGAGGGTTATATTTTTCTCAGAGATTTTATTTTGTTTCTCACCAGCTGAGCTGGTTTCAGTCCTTTACTAGAGCTTTTCATTAAAGATGACTTGAATTAAATAAGTGTTAGCTGTTTCCTTTGCTCCCAACTGCTCATAAGTAAGGCAGGGTCCTAAATAGTGTCAAATATCTTAGCCACCACAACAATGTATGACACAATTTCTTAAGCCTGACTTGGTAAAAACCAGCTTGGCTTGTAGAGCAAATGCCATTCTGTGGTCAGAAAGGACAACAGTTACAAGACTACTTAGGTGCATCCCTAGACACAGCTAGAGAAAAAGGTAAGTGACATAAATACTCTTCCAGACATGCCTTAGTGCCACTAGGCACTAGGTCTTTAAAAGAAAACAGGATTGGCTAAGCCAGGGGGGAAATAGCAGATCTCTGTGTGTGTGTGTGTAAGTGTCCAGAAATATATTTACCAACCACAAATTAGATCTATTACGTGGCAGTGGAAATACTGCAGTGCAGAAAGTTCTGCAACTTCTACTTTGATTCCATATTAATCATTATTAATCAGACTAATTCATGAACTTGATTGGATTGGTCTGTCTAGGATACTGAAAAAAATTGTGCTGACAAGTGTGTACAAACTATTTTTCTGTCTGCCCCTTCCCAATGACAACAGGAAACTTGGAGACAATGCTTTAGCACAGGGATACTGCATAGGAGGAGATAGGCTGTTCTTGCTAAAATGTTGTGATGGAAGAGCAGAGCTTTTAGACTTACTGGTCTAACAAAATTCCATCCGGACCCCTTCAGCTAATTGAAACAAGAGGATCTGTTGAGATGGGCTATGTCTCATGTCTGTACACATTTTGAGTGTTTGCAAGAACTTTTCCATGTGCATCTTTATACTTTTCTTCTTCTCTTTGTCACGGTGATGGTCTAAAGTGCAGCACAAATTCCTTTTTCCTGAAAAAATTATTTACTGTGCATTTTTACTGAAAGTAAGCATTTCTTACAGCAGCCTTATCATAGTTCTGCATGTCGTCCTGACAGTTGGTGAACTGTTATTTCCTTGGCAAAATTAAACCTACAGAGCTGGGTTCCTTTTCCATAATTTTAGCATAACAGCAGGGCGGAAGCATTAATTTGCAGTGAAACCTTCAGAAGTTTGAAAATTTCTTTCTTCTACAGTTTGCAAGTCTAAATCCAAATGTATGGTTTGGTTTAAATTCAGGAAAACAGAGCATAAAAGCAATAATTTTAATTTCTTAGCATAATATTCCTTCTTTTAGTTGTGAAGTTCTCACGTGAGTTGCTAAATGGGGGCTTTGTTTTATTCCCACACTGTTAGCAGACAGTGTCACTGTTGTAGCATTTTGTTTGTATGTGTAGCCATAGAGTGATCCTGCTTCAGAGTTATTCTAAGATGAAGTATATAGGGGGAAAAACATCCATGCTACCATTCATTACTTTCCATTTACACAACTTATTATATTTGTTCTTCTTGCTTGTTTAATGGTAAAAAACAAATATTATTATGCTGTCAGTCTGTACTTTTATGCAATATCTGATATCATATGGCCAAATTGTTGCTCATTAATAATACTAGAAAATGGTGGGTTAAAATGTCCTCCTTATTAAATACATTTTCAGACTTTTTAACATCTTATGCCTAGATGAGAGAGTGTCCTAGAAACATAAGCACATTTTAAATTGGAATAATGTGCTGTGTGACAAAAAAATTAACCATTTCTAGACCTTTTTTTTTTTTTTTAATGGATCTAACTAAACTCGGTGTGGCTTCAGAGCCATGGAATTAAGATTTGCTGTTCAGTACAATACACATTGGGAGGATCTGAAAGTATCCTTGACATAAGCAGAAGTTGGAGCACAGCATCTGCTGTCTTTGAAAACAGTCCTACAGCAAAAAACCATACCATGTAATTTCAGTTCATGTAAGTTAGGTTTGGTAATGTAATGCCTCCAAAAGTGGAGGGAGCACAGAAATGAAGGATGCCCATGCCCTTTGTCTTTTTGTCTAGGCAGTGACCATCATCTTGGGAATTGCCACATGAGTAATGGCAAACATCCTTTCTGCATGGTTACAAATCTTCCAGCATGCTCACTATTTAACCTGTTAGGGAAATGGCAGCTTGAATTGTTGCACTGTCAGTGCACTGTGTCTTCCCTGAACCAGCAGAGCTGGCCAGGATAGAGTAAAAGGTTCCCTGTTTTGTTACTTTTCTGTGTCGAGGGAATCTTCATTAAATTGGATCCCTGGGCAGCTGCCAGCTGCACCAACGTACCACAGTGGTATAGATTTAGTGCACAGATGTATAATTTTTTTCAGACTATACTTGTTTCCCCAATGAAATTCTCAGAATTATCTCAAATATACCATTCTCCCTAGCCTATTCCTGATGGAAGGGTAGTATTAAGTCCAGCTGAAGCTGTTGTTATAAACACAAACTTCTGCACCTACACTAGTAGTCTGAGCATGTAGTAGCTAAGTGAATAAAAGGCATTCCTTTGCATTCAGTGGGTTGTGTGAAATACAGGTAACTGCCCACCTCAATTTCTGAAATGAAGATTCCCAGAAAATACATCACTGTGAGATCTATCTGCACTAGTTGTTGTATATGCTGGAAGTGTGAGCAAATAAATGAACATTTTGAAAAGAGTTTGAAGATATAGTTCAATTTATTTTTAAAAGTCTTCCTGCATTTAAAGAGAGATGCCCTTCAATAGTGGATTTATTCTATGTTCCTTACTAACATATCTTTGAGCTTTTTCATAGGGACACTACTGAGGAAAAAAGAATGTAATTTCTATATAATAACACAACTGTTTAATAATGTGCATACCCCTCTTGGGAAGATATTATTTAATTCCTTGAGTGCATATGACTTGTATGATATATCCTGAAAGGAATCCAAAGTCCAGAGGCTGCCAAGACCTGCCTATACAACTGATCAGTCAAAGCAAATCACTTTGTCAATAACTTATCCATTAAACTCCCTGTATGTTGCCTGTACATTTATTTGGTATCAAAATAGAAACAAGCTGGGGTTTGGCCTTTTTTGTTTGTTTGTTTTAGAATGGCTATAAATATCTTTGCTGAATCTCAAAACGGTGTTTACACTTTTCCTGCAAGCCAAGCTTCTAAAGAAGTATGTTTCCAGTATTTCCAAAGTGAAAACATTCTTCACTTCTGAATGTGGTCAAGTGCATTTAACAATGACCAAAAATGTCAGTACATCTTCCCACTTTTGAGCTGTGATTCATCAAGTTTCACAGTCATATTAGGCAGAAATCTTTTGCAACACTGAGGAAATTGACCAGAATAAATAAGTCAGATATAAAAGAAAAAAAAAATATTTCTAGCTGTTTCAGAGAGAAGGATGACTCTTCACTCTTTGATAAGCAAAGGAGTTTTTTTTTTTCCGCATTTAACCTTTCCAGCTTGCTTTGTTTTCCCCAACAGTCTGCTTTCCTTGACTTTGTAAGCCACAGCACTAAATATGTGGGACAAACAGAGGTGAAATCCTGTGCTGGTCTAAATCTGTGATCAAATTTAAACTTTTGTCAATATACAGAAATTTAAAAACTTCTTTTCCTACATAACATATTTCCAAAATCATAAATTTGCTGTGATCACAGCGAGGAATGTTGGGCAGGAGAGGGGAGAGAGCCTTGTTGGCAACTTGTTTTGAGACTCAAATAACAGGTCACTTTCCTCTTTTAGCTTCTTTCTGTCTGTAAGTGTGGTTGTACCCATCCAGAACTTATCTTGCAGCTACATCATGTAGCTGTCTGTGGTTCAGCCCTTAGAAATTGTGTATCAGCCCCTGAGTGGATTAATGCAAAGAGAAGTCTTTGATTAATTCTCTGTCACCTTCCACTCTTTTCCAGGACTCACACAGAACTAATACGTTCCACAAAATATCATTCAAAACCTACAGCTGAAAGGAGAAAACACAGCATGGCTTTAAAATGCACTTATGGCTTTTCTGCACATAAAGAAAATAACTATATGATATAAAGAATAACAATAAGCAGCTGAGCAGGTGCTGAGCCACATGTAGTGGAAGGAGTACTATGGCAGTTTCACATCCAACAAATCCTTTTGTGACTGAATGCCAGTCCTAATGTATAAAGTTAAAATATCTTCATGTGGTCAATACTTTAACTCTGTTTTCAGAATTTCTGTAGTCTCTTACATTTGTGTTTGAAGTGTATTTTTTCAGAAGGAAAGAAGTAACTTTTATGGTTCATGCATTAGATCTGTGGTTAGAGATGAGGCTTCAGAGCTAGATTTCATGAGCTTATGAGCTCATTTCTTCTCACAACTTATATGAATTGTGATATTTTTTCCCTTGTTTTTTGTCAATGAAAACCAAGTTACAAGCTACTTCCTCAATCTGCAAGAACCACTTACTCTTTCTTCTTCCTTATTTTTTCTTCTGAACACAGTATCAGGTATAGTTATTCTTACTGAAACAGGGTAGAGTGCTTCAAACTGCAGGACTATTATTCCTACAGAATTCCAGCAACCTCTCCAGTGTTGCAAAAGATTTTCACCTGATACAGTTCTGCAGCTCAAGGCCAGGTGGCATATGTCTTGTGACTATGCATTCTCATAAATACAGTACAGCAGAAGCCTAAATGGAAACACATCTTTTTGAAACCATCTGTTTTTACAGATATCTGCAACAATAAAGAAAATAAAGGCTTTAAATGCTGCAATGCTGCTTTAAACCTTGGAGGCATTTCCTATTGGTCTTTATTCTGAGGTGCTCTCAATTTGTTTCACTTGGAAATAGCTTAGCTGCCATGTTTGTTGCTGTTCTGTTTATGAGCTTTGGAGAATCTGACTATAGATGGCTTATATATATACATAAATATTTATAAAACAGAACATTTACCATGGCGGAAAGTGTCGGGTTGCCCTCTGGTGAATGTAGCTTGTCTTTGTGCATTTTATACTAGCTTACAGCCTTTCCCCTTATTTCTTCTTTCTTCATTTGAGGGAAGTTGCATGTGATCTGTTGAAAGGCAATATTGCAGCAGCTCCCACAAAGTTGATATTCCTTAACTGCAACTTATTTAATTTCATCACATCATTCTTGCAATGTCTTGACTGTAAAAATGCTCAGTTGGAACAATATTCCTAAGTTTCTTGGGTTGAATTTTTTGTCATGTGGAAGATATAATTTTTTCTTCTGTTCCAGCCAGTGAATGCTCAAAACAGGAATACTATGACAGGTTCACATCCAACAAATCTTCTTGTGACTGAAGTTTAATGTTAAAATAACTTTTTGTGTTTCATATTTTAGCTCAGTTCTCAGAATTTCTGTAGTCCTTTACATTTCTATTTGAATATAGAGATTCTCCTAAAGTGAGAGATGAAACTTCTCAGAAATTCACAATATAAACAAATATGTGAAACTGAAATGCAGTGATATAAGTTGTGCCATTCCTCAAGGACTAATGAGGAGCAAAAATGACAAAGGAAGAACCAGCAAACAGAGCTACAATTTCTAATCTAGAAGGTCAGTATTATCCACTGGCTTATCTGAAATAGTTAAACCTACTGGCCACATATTTGGCAAGAAATTCTGCTTAGGCATCAAAATGGGCAGGAAGGAAAGGCACCACAGGCATCATCCCTAATTATCCAACTGGCAGGTTTTTTTCTGCGTGTAACTACCTAACAGCATGAATTTGCAGGAAACACATTCAGTCTCTTTTTCCATCGTGTCTCGTTGTCAGCAGGGTGATAGAGAAGGGGAAGGTTGCTCTTGACCAGCCTGGAAAAGGTGTCAGCCTCTGAACCACAAAATATAATTGGCCTTTTTATTCAGGGCCGGAGGCACGGGCTGGAAGAGAGAACTTTCTGCCCGAGCGTCTTCTCCCGGCAAAGGGAGAAATGAAATGTCACGCCAATTATCTGGGCAGTGGACAGTGTAAGGAAAACTGGCTGCAGCTGTGTGGAGCTGCAGCCAGAGCCCCAATTACTGAATAGGCTGAGGATGTTTCCTGTGCTGTTGGCTGCCCACAGCAGACCCCGGCACACTCGGGTCGCGAGGTGTGGCTGCAGCACCGCGAGGCTCTGAGCCTTCGGTGGGCATGGACCCGGCACTCGGGGCTAAATCAGCTTTGCTTGCAAAACACAAACTCATCTTGGTGGCGTTCAGGACCAGTCCCCCTGAAGGAGGTGGAATTGCATGTCTGCACTGATATCTGAATAGTGATGGAGCTTGGAGTGGTGCCTGGGTGCACAAAAAGCTGTGCTCTGCTTCAGTGTTGTTTTGGTGGTGGGATGAATAAAAGTAACTCAGCACATCAAGAATGTTTAAACAAGAAAGGGATTTTGAAGATTTCTCAGCAAAACTCGGTCTGGCAAAAAGTACAACTGAATGTGAAATGTAATAGACTATTGTTTTATCAGGAAATTAAATATTTTTGGGGAAAAAAACCCAGTTTTTAGGTCAGACGAGGTCATTCTCATCCAGTTGCTTTATATCCAAATTATACACTTTTCTGGTGCATGAAAAAAATTTGCATTGTGATACAGTGAATTAATATTCACAGTTTTCAGCAGGTGTGCTAGCTTCTCATATGACAGTGGGGCATTCTGCTAAGTGCTGTGACATGACAGCAGCTGTGATAAATGGAGCTGAGATATTAAAATCTTTTAAGCAGCAATGGTATTCCAGCTGATTAAGCACCAGTTCAAAAAAATGGATTTATTTAGAGTTTCTAAGGCAGGTAAACAGCCAAGGGAGTCCAGCAAGACACATTACAGGTGATAAAACGGTTAATGGTGTGTCACAGCTTACTATACTTCCATATATTTCTCTTCATTTCCCTCAATAATATTTAGTATATGCTCTATAAAGCATCCTTTTTTATCAAGTCCCCTTTTAAATGTATGGGCTCTTGAGGAACACATAGTAGAGAAAGAGGGATTTTTACCTGAGACAGTCTAGGTGTATGAAATAAATCCAACAAAGAAATAAATTCTACCTTCTAAAAAAAAAGATATAGTAAACTTCAAAAACATTCAAAATCTACTACAATATTTTTAAGATTTGTGACATTATATCTTACATTTTCTGCAAATCACTCTTTAATGCTTAATGAAAAACATTTATGCATGATATTTATGAGGAACTTAAAAACATGATATGGAAATATGAAAATAGGGGTTGTATGAATCCTTAGAAAAGTTATATCCTATCTTCTCATCAAAAAGTTTTCCACCATCTA
>JAOTQP010001286.1:94522015-94533429 GCA_026413545.1 Cichladusa arquata | reverse complement strand
TTCTTTTCTTTTCTTTTCTTTCCGCACCTTTCCGCACCTTTCCTTTCCTTTCCGCACCTTTCCTTTTTATTCCTTGCTTTTGGAGGGAAGAAAATTTAAGATACACATCTTGATACATCTCTGCTGCTTTTTCAAGGCAGTTAATTTTTAAAATGAAGACAAATAATAGCTGGTTGGTAGAAACAGCAACACTGCATTTTACAGTGTGTTCCTTGCTGCTAATGCTTCCTTATTTTTGCTCTTAAAGTAACAATTTAGTAGGGATAGGATGGGTCTGTAATGGATCATGACAGTCCAGTTGCCTGAGTCATTGCTATTTAGTAATTCTACCAAAGACATAAAAATTGGATTTCCTCTTGCTCATTGCTTCTACTGAAATCCCTAGGTATTGTCTGAGAAACACATTTATAGGCACAAAGCATATGGTTCACAGCCCTCAGCAGCAGGTCTGAATACCTTCTAAAATTTAGATAGTTCCCCAGTCACATTTTAAATTCAGTTCCAGATTAGCTTCTAAGGTAAATGGACAGGCAGATTTCGCATCCCAGAAAATTTCCTTTTTTACTATATAGTTGCTCTCAAAAAGCAAAAAATGTTTGTTTCATTTTGTTTTTTTGGAGTGAATTTATGAGGCCAGGTATTGTTGTACTGACTGGCAGACATTTTGAGGTAATACCTCAATTTCTGAGCTGCTTTAGAGGCTTCTGTAGCCATTGCTGTATTTCATTAAATGTTCATTGCAAGAGACATAAGTGGAAGTAACTAACTGGATCCCATTCTCCCACTTATGAAGGAAAATATAAAATCTTAAAAGAATGCAAAGATCATGTGAGATACAAAGCTCTCCAAGAATCATGGAATGCTCCCTCTTCCGTGCCTTAGTAGTGCTCATATCTGCAGCTGCAACACTATATAAAGAAAACTATTTTAACTTCAAGTTCTAGCAGTGGGATGTAAATATGATGATTTTGTGATGCAGACTTAGTGTCCTGAATAATCAGGATAGTGCAATTCACTAGTGTGAACTATAACAAAGAATATTTTAATTCTTTTTCCAGTTGTTCAATAAATACCCATCTATATTTTGTTGATAGTATACCTGTTCTATAAGAGTTATCTCACACCTCAGCCTGAGGAATACACATTGCTGCTTTGTTCTGTTAAAAAAATGATGAGTAAAAGACCTCACAATTTCTAATTTCTAATTACTATTGCTCCAGGGAGGAGTAGGCTATAAAGACATAAATTGGAAAAACTGGTAAAAGTAATTTTCTTTATGAAATTGTTTTTTAGGGGGGTTGGGTTTTTGTTTGTTTTTTTAGTTGTTCCCCTTTAGATTGTCCTCACTGTACCCTTAAATGGAGAATATAAATGTTTGATTTTAGTTTGGCTTTACTTTTGCAACCTGAAGCCAGCACCTCATACAGCACAGTATTGCAAGCTGCCATTTTGCCTTAGTGTAAAAGCATGATATCATGTTTCACCAGATATGCTACCTGCAGAGTTGTCATTTGTGCTGAATTCATACTTTAACTTCCTTTTAAATCACAGCTGACTTTCAGCTCTCTAAATTCCCATATTTTTGTCCAGCCAGAAAGCTACTTGTATTCTATTATTTACTCCCCTCCTTCTAGAGCTGTACTAGTAAACCTAAAAATTTACATGCAAGGTAATAATTTTTGCAGTGTTCATGGAGAAGTAGTACCATAACTCAGGAATACTGTCACATATTGTATGCTTCCACATTATATGCTGCTCTGCTATAATAGGCACTGAAAGGAAAAATAATAGCACAAAAGGCAGCAAGCCGTGGTGGTAGAAGCTGGTTTGAATCTCTTTTGTGTCTGAGCTGCAGTTTCTGGATTTCACATGCCACTGTGTGACTGCCAATAGCTGCCAATGACTGGAACACTGGATGGTCTAGTCATCTGTAAGAAATTCCAGAGATTTAATTCAGGAACTGTGAAGTTGGTCCTCTATATTCCTTTTTTTTCCTTCTGCTGCTGATGGCACCATGCTATCCATCTTGCTGTTAGCTAAACTGCTACCATCCACCAATATCTGTAGCATTCAACTCTTCTGGGAGATTAATTCATCTTTGTTCACCTCAGCACCTCTTACCTGTGTGCCACAACTGCAGACATTCATAATGAATTTAAAATCTGTGCTACTGTTCTTTCCAGTTAAAGCCAATGGCAAAATTGCCATCAGTACAGTGCCTTGCTTTAATGTAACACTCTTTTCCATAAATGTCTCTATGAAGTGTAATTGCTTTGTACATGTCATGTTCTGATATGATTGCTGCTTATTGTCTTGTGCTGTGGGCATTTTTTTTTGTCATTTCACGGCTTGCTTTAGTAACAACTAACAGGCAGTGAGATAGGGCAGGATTAATCTCATTTAGGAGGTGATAGTTCTCTGCCTGTTCCTGCTTCAGAAGATCAGTCAGCTGGGTTTTCAGGACTCTCTTCCCAGCAGCTGGAATTAAGAAAATCTTTTGAAGGGACTGCTGCTGTGCTGTTCCAACAGCTTCTGTGATTTGAGAGGCCACAAAAAGAATACTAACAAAAAACCATCCTCAGCTAAGGAATGGAAAAAAGCAAAACACAGGACAGAATATTTACAAGTTTAATAATGAATTTCCAGGGAAGGCACATGCGTGGTAATTTCAGTATTTTTTGCCATTACCACTGGTTTTTTTGTCATGTTTATTTGCTTATTGGGGGGGGAGGTGGGTGTGGAGGGAAGTGCCTTGGCTTAAGCTGTTTCTTCTGTTGTCTGAAAAAGGAAAAGGGGCTCCTCCCATCTCCAGAAACAAGCAGATCAAGCTCTTTGATTCCCTTTACCAGATTTACCTCCACTCATTTCCTCTACTGTTACACAAGTCTGATAAAAATGGCACAGTTTGTTCACACTGAATCACAGTGAATTCCCTTTCAGGGAAAAAAAAAGCAAAAGCACATCACTTGCATCCCTCAGTGAATTAGAGCCATTGTTTTTGATTTCCTGGTGGGTAATTGAAGGCTTTTACAGCTAGAAGAAATTATTTATAGAGTCATGAAAAATGGATTAACTTTCCTGAGAGCTTCATTGATGTTTCAGACATCTACTTTATTCCAATTAAACTTATATAATCTAAAAATCAATAAACTTCTTTATTTTAGAGAATAAATTATAGAGGAAAATAATGTGTTTAGTCTCTGTGAACTGCCTTATTGCCACATATTTTATATATGCAATCTCTGCAAGGAACTATAGATCTCAGAGTGCTGTTACACTCAGTACAGACAGAAACCTTTCCTTTATTCCATCCATTTCATAAACTGTTCAACCACTTGCAAAGACTACTCCCAAACACCTCAAAATATACCTCAAATACATGTCATAAAATCAATTTCTGTATTTTTTGTGTACTGTGCCTGCTGTCTCAAATCTTATTAAAAACAGTCTATAATTTCAAATTGCACTTAAAAAAAAAAATCCTTTCTCCTTTAGAATTGGTGGAGAGAGATATGTCTTTCTGCCTTCAAGTGTTTCAGGAAACTTTTTAACATTTCCAGAGAGCTAATTATCAGCTAATACAATATTTCACTTATACATGGCATCTACTATTGCTATCTAGTTGCAGCTTGAAATTACATTAAGGTCCTCTTAAGAATACTTCTAAGGACAATTTCATAGAAAATTATTTCTTAGAGAGCCTAAATCTGAATAACAAATAGTTTAACAAATGCTTTTAATATATGGGTTAAAAAGTAGATTTTGAAACGTAGAAGTTCTGAAAGCTGTGTTTCACCTCTGCACATATTAATGGGAGACCTTCTCTGAATTTTTCTGATGGGTGGCAGAAAAAAAAAAAAAGAAAAAAAGAAAATCTTTAGTCAGTTTAAATAACTTATTTTACCAAACTGGGAAGGTGTTTTTTATCTCCCACAAACCACCCTCCTCCTTCTTTTCCCAGAAAAACACACACAAGCAAGACTAATTTCCTGCGTTAGAACATAAATACAAAATTCCTTGAAGGAAAAACACTTTACCAGAGTCCAAAACGTTTTCCTGTTCTTGGATGACATTGTCTGAAGTTTGAACAGCACTTTGTCCTCAGATACTTCTAGGGAAGTGCAGTAATGGGATGACTCTGAGTTTTGTAACAGAGGTAGAAGAAAATGATCAAAAGCAGATGATGAATTTTGCTGCTTTTGTGCAGCGAGAAGCTATAGGATGGCTCAAACGGGACTGAATCTGCAGTGCAACCATTTGCTGAGGTAATCTCAGGCAGAGCTGATCCTAAAATATGGTCCTGTTACACCTCAGAACCATTTCTAACAGTCAGGCATTCCTGCTTTTCTGAATAGCCCAGGAGTGGAACATATCTGACTGCACAGTGGAAACCAAACATGCATAAAACATATTTTGCAATTTGATTTGCCTGTTTTGTATGTTTGTTTTTGATAAGGGTTAGTCTTGCTAGCATTAATCTCCCTATTTCCCTGGCTCTTCGGGTATGCAAAGAAACTGGCTGGGAGTGCAAAAGGAAGGGCTCAGATGTACCACCTGAATGTCTTAGACTTTATGTTTTATACGTGTTTAGTTCTCACGTTCTACTCACATAATAAAATTGTCTTCTAAATATAATTTTTTAGAATACATATCCATTTCCACTGGCATAAATTCTCCTTTCTCCCCATTTTTCCCTATGTTAAGCAATGTATGCTATACTGCCTGCCAATTTTTTCACTATTTTTATTTTTTTTTCCAATCAAGGCTGTATTTTACTTACATAAAATGAGATCAAAAACATATTCCCTCCTTCTTGTCAGACCAAATTTGCTCTCTGACTTTGTTCTCAGACCTGATGTGCTGAGTTTCATTTTATGGCAATTGTTTTATAGGCTAGTGATAAATCTTTGTGAATGGAGAGTTTATAATGAAAATACTACCAGGCCAGGAAATATTGGCCACATTAAAGATCAGCAGAATTATAACAGCCACAAGATTAAACAGTACTGATCATTCAGCCCCCAGCAGTACTCTCTTTTCAATGGCAGTATACTGTCTCCACACTACACACTTTTTATGGATGCAAGTAATTTTTCCTTCATTTTGCTTTACATATTCTAATACTAAATTAGAAATTCACTGTTTCGCTCCATCTCTGTAGTATCAGTTGAATTTCATCAGGCCTGTATAGTGTTTTCTGGAATAGTGTATCCGAGGGGAAATGTCAACATGATTTGAAATGCAATAAATATTTAACAGTGACATATTCCATATCATCAAAGTGATATGCAATGTATAAATTTGCATTTTTACATTTAATTTTTCAGTAAGATGCTTTCGGCTACATCAGTGGTAGATTTAGGTGTTGATTTTTTAACAATCTATCTGATAAAATCTCTCTTTTGACTGGGCATTTAGTTTGACTGTAATAAAAAACAACATAAACATTTTTAGAAAGGGAAAAGTGAACACTGAGCTAACAAATTGGTAAACCAGGATGATAACACTACAGACATAGCTTTAAATTATTCTGGTACATGCACTTTGCAAGGATGTAATAGAAAATTATACTCCAAATCAATTTCTGCCCAGAGATCTACCATCAGTTGACTGTCATAATGGCTTCGTGCTCTACCCAGGAGTCAAAAGCAGATAGCAAAGTATGGAGATCTACCTACTCAGACACAGCAGAAAATTATTTAAGAAGAAGTAACTCAATCCACACAACTTTATCTATCCTTCACGTTTGTTTCTTTTTTCACTAGCTTTATATTCTTCCATCTTTTCAATTATCCCAGGAGCAGGTTCGTTTTCCCGAGTATTTTCTTTTGATTTTTTTTTTTTTTTTTTTTATCCATGACATGACACAAAGTAAACACTAAAATAATTTTCTTGTTGGAGTGTTCCCTAGCTGCTGTCTCTTCCCTCTACTTTAGCCTTTCCCATATGCACTTAGGATCAGAGCATTCTTTTTTCTTATTTCTTGCGTTTTGCAATTGGATCTCATTCAAATGTTCCTTGAAGTGAAGGAAATAGTCACTTGCAGAAATTTCTCCTCTACTTTTTTTTTCCTTACTATTACCAACATGGAATGTCTGCTTTGTGAAGTTTCTGTTTAAAAAGTTCATTGAGTTTTGAGTTTGAATTGGAAAGTGAAACTATATGCATTATGTAATAAAATGCTTAGTCTTTGTTTACTTTTGTGGTGAATGAAATAAATTTACTTGGCACAGGCACAAGATCAGAAGCAGCTAGTATTCTCATTATAAACCTTGATTTTACAACTTATGTGGAGATGTTTTATATTAGGTTTTATATTAGTTTCTGGTTGACTGAGCCTGTGGTTTAAAGGATAAATTAGGCCAGGGATGCTAGCCACCTTGGACAAAGTACTCAGCCTTTTCAGGTAGCTTTGTTAGGGCACTCATTCAAGATTTTATTTGCTGTTAATTAACTTGCTGGCATTTTGATACATTTTAGTATTAAACTGCCCACATTTCCTCTCAAAAGCTTTTTTTCAAGGCCATGATGCCTGTATCGTTCAGTACTGAACAAAATCCTTGACCATAGTCATTTCTCCATACTCATAAATTTTGGATCATCTGTGTAATGGTTCAGCAAAACCTACAGCTCTCCTAACTTAGTGCGAGTCAAGAAGAGCAGCTCAATAATTTCTTTAACTGATTTTTTTTTTAATAGAGGATTTTTTTTTTTCTCTCACAAGAAAAATGGCTCAAAAGAAAGTATTTCATTGTATTAGAGAATAGTATGGGTTGCAGGATGATGCCCCCCAATGCCAGCTTATCAGGGTTCCCTGAAAGATACTTTTAAATCAATAAGCTAAAAATTCAAAGTATCACTGCAGAAAATTTCACTTCTATAGAATCCATGAAACCAAACTCAGAAATCCCTTTCTTCATCTGGAAAATGATGTTTGTTTTGTAGCAAATTTGGACCTTAGCCTAATTTTGTCTCAAGTGGGAATATGATTGAACCTCCTTCAACTGTGTTGGCATAGTTAAAGAGCTGGGCAGAGGGTGAGAGGAGAAGGAAGACAAAGAGAAAGCTAAATACAAGCTTATTATGCTTACCTGCACATTGGTTCAGAGCACAAAACTACAAAAATTGCTGCTCTACCTTCTTTTACTCAATCTCCTTGAAGTTCAGGTACACAGGCCTACAGTTAAAGGTAACTAGAAGAGCACAAGTCAAAGAGATATCCTATGCAAAATAGATCAGTTTTTCCAAATATGTGTCATATTTTGGCTTCAGAAACACAAGCAAAAAGGGAAAGGATTATTGGATAATGTGAGATGTGTAAATAACTTACTTTTCCCTGCCCTGGGTGGAGATGTTAGGTGGTAGGGATTTATATATATCTCCTCCCTTTATAAGTGCATGTAAATGCATTATTAGGAAAAAAAATCCTAATGGAAACCAATTAAAAGTAGAGAGCAAGATAAACCTACTTATCCTTGAGAAAGATGTGTTTGATGTTCTAATATTTCTACCACAGAAGCTACATCAACTTGTGATAGTCCAAGCAGGTGATTCACAGGTTAAGTGCAGCAGGACAGCAAGTATTTAAAAACACTTCCCAGAAAAGCACAGCAGCAATTAAGCTGACCTGGCCTTCAGCCAATACTTTGGCTTTAATTATATGTTTCAAGATACTGCTTTAAATACCTGCTATTTTAGGTAGGGGTAAAGATGAAATAATGCTTGTTTTTCCTGTGCATAATATTTACAAGCAATTCACATTGTAGGTATTGAAACAATTTTTCTGTGTTTCAGAATATTGACATGTAGACATGCTTTTTGCGAAACTCCAGTATTCTTGTGCCAAAATTGGAATGTTGAAAATCAGCATATTGTAAATTTACTGGTCTTAAAGTGGCAATCCTGCAGTCTCTTCTGCATGCATATGTAAAGCTCCTTCTTTTCTAGAGGAGGACTTGATGACAATGCCAAAGGCTTTCAAGTTAAATAATAGTCTTCCACTTCTGGAAAGTGATATGGCTCTGTAACAAATATGTATCTACTCAGGCACTTACTAACAACAAAAACAGTTATTATTTTTATGTCAAATTCTGAGGAAGATGAAAATGTTTTTCAATTAAGAATGGAAAAGAAATATTTTAAAGGGGGGCTGAGAGTTTGTCATTCACTCTCTTCATATATTTCCTAAGTATTTTAGTCTCAATTTAAATTACTTTTATTCAAAAATATTTCTAATAAGCAAATTAAACCATTTTCTTAAAAGTCTGTCTCAAAAATTAGGTTTCTTGATATTCTTTCTCCCTTCAGAAAGATATATGCATCTGATTAAATTAAATCCAAAATCATTTTAGACTCTATGAAAGTTGGAGCCCAGCTGTGCTCCCTGGAGTTTTTATTCCAACTGCAGTTAAATTCAAAGGGAAATTTGTATTTCTTTATATGGAACTGAAACAGGCCCACAGTTTCACTTTCAATAAGTATATGGAAATCAATATGCTATAATGCAGTTTACACCATTTTTCAGTTTCCATCTGCTGCCTTCCATTGCATCTTTTTGTGAGTGACAGCATAATAATTGCTGTACCAATTAATGCCCTTCCAATCCAACTGCATCATTACTGCAAAAAAAAAATATTTTGCTTTGTAGCAGTTTGTCCTGCTAGGAAACTTTGCTTTAGTTATTCCAATCATCTAAGAGCAGAAAAGGAAAAGCTGCTTTGTCATCAGTAGCTCAATAGAAGACACTGTATATTCAATACAGAGAGTTGGCAGAATTTTAACAAGTATCAATTTATAAATAGGATAGCAGCAATCATTTATTTTCTGCCTTAAATGAAAGTATCCTTTTTGATGCAATAATAGCCACTTAACTGATTTGAGACCAAAGTAGGGGGGTTTACTGGAGAAATGTTTTTTCTTTATCCAGAATAAAATATGGACTGTCTTTCTTTGCGACAAAAGCTCTTAGAGAATAAAAGCTTCCATCTGAAATAAGCAGTCATAAAAATTTAGCTCTTTTCAGTAAGAGTTTAATTTTCCCTGGTGGGATTTCAATGCACAGCTACAGTGTCTTTCCCACTCTGTCCTGTGTCTCTTAGCAAAAATGCTGCAAAGAATATCAGAGGTTGAAGCACTTTGAGACAAGCTTCTCCATTCAAATTATATCCTCAGTGCAATCTCTGGGCCTCCTCTGGTATAAACAGGAGCTTGCCCTGCTGTTGGAAAGTCCTTAGAGAATGCAAATCTAGATTAAAGACTGATACTAGTTTTGGGAACTTTTCTGGCTCAAGAGTTGCATTTATGTTGTCCAGTGAGAATTGTGTGAGGAAACAACATAGAGATAACTCCTTCTTACTATTGTTCCATTCCTGAAACATCTGTTAGCTAATTGGGTTTTTTCCACCTTCTTGCACTATCCTTTTGTGCAATGATAAAATATCATCATCTCTGTTTCCCTGCTTCCCAGACTTCTGTTTATTGTGAACAACAAAATTTTCCAATTAATATTTCTAAAAAGAAGCTACTGCTTTACAATAGAACAATTGATTCACTTTATTTATTCTTAGCTTGCACTGATTGATTCATAGAAATTTCTTTTGAGCCAACATTTTTTTCCTGTGGCATTTATAAAAACATTTATAGCAATCACAGAACTCTTGCAATCCTAAAGTCTGAGACTCCCAAATAAAAAATAAAACACTAAAAAGATATCCAATTGACTTTAATTTAATGACTTCAATTTTGTGCTCATAATCTTGGAAATGGAAATATCAAATTTTATTTTCAAAAATAAATTTATTATTCATACCAAGAAAAATAGAAATGCATTGGAAGCACACCCTTCTGTTTGTAAAGTCATCTGTTCAGATTAAATCCCAGATGAAAGCTTGCTGTGCAGCTGCAAATGTCTTTATTTTTTACCTAATGGCTATCTCATATAAGGTAATTAAAGGCCTGCAACAGAAACTGAAACACAGGAGTCTCTGGTTCTATTAATTTTTAATCACTGTACTGTACTGCAGAAACATAAACTTATATTAGATCTTGTATGGGAAAAGCTTAGTCACAGGGTTTCAAAAGTGCTCCTGCATCAGAGCTGTGAGCAGCCTGGTGGCCGTGGCACTCACCTGCATTTGGTGGCACATTGCTCACAGGTCATCACTCACCAAACACACCATCTGGCAAGGAAACCAGCCTCAGAAAGAACCTGCCATCCCTTCCCTTTGGCTGCTTGTTCCTGCTCCTCAGCTTTGCCAGTGCAGAGATTTGTAGGGCTCTTGCAAACCAGATGACCAAAGTGCTTCAGTCTACAAAGCAGCTTTTGAGTCTGAATGGCTCAGCTGAGGGACAGTGAACAGCAGTGCCAGTACAGAGCAGAAAGGGAACGTTTTCAGCTGATTTTCCACAGAAAGTGTAGTGTTGAGCCTTACCCACAGGCAGAGGGGAATTTTAACATGGGACTTGTACATCAGAGATGAGTGCTTTAACCAAAGAACATCAGATCAGAATCCCTTGAATTCTTGTATTGGAAAAGAAGAGAGTGACCTTTATTTCATTTAGAGAAGAAAAAGAGTTGGCATCTGCCTTCTGGTTAAGAATTTGAATTCAGAGTCTAAAACAGAAACATATCCCAATAAGCAGAAGTAAGGGAGCTTTTAAAGCTTATCCCTGGATCTCTTCTCCTCTGTTTTTTTTTTTCTTTTCATTTAGCTTATTACTGCAAGTTTTCTCTCAGAAGTTGTGATCGATCTACTTATATGTACATCAGTCACTGCTGTTACTAGGAAACCATTGGGTTTTTCCTCTAAAGAATTGTTATAAATAAGCACCATGCCATGAAATAAGATCCTTGTGTATACTGTCTCTGCTTCCAACATAATTAAGATCAGGAAAAATCTAATTTAATGTAATTTGCTGGGTTACATTAAATTTTCTTGATGGATCATTCATACCTAATTGCTTTGGACTGCAGCTTCATTGCATCCTATAATCCTGAGAGTAAATTTGAATAAAGGATGAAGCAGGCTGAATAATACTTATATTTCCAAGGTCCTATCCTGGAACAGAAAAAAAAAGCAACTCTTCCTCTGTAAGCCATGGTGGGGAAACCTCCCTCAGCTCTATTGGTGTCATCAGGTCATGAAATCTGTGTGAATCAAATTCATCTTATGCTGACTTCAGAAGAATTGCAGGGAAGAGTTAGTTTTGTGTTCTTAAAAGCAGCTGTAGCACCAAAGAGCTGCAAAATTCACAACCAGTATTCTTCTCCTCCTTCTCCTTCTTCTCCTCCTTCTTCTCCTCCTTCTTCTCCTCCTTCTTCTCCTCCTTCTTCTCCTCCTTCTTCTTCTCCTTCTCCTTCTCCTTCTCCTTCTCCTTCTCCTTCTCCTTCTCCTTCTCCTTCTCCTTCTCCTTCT